>CM037854.1:19972306-20101483 GCA_021234595.1 Delia radicum | reverse complement strand
TTTTGCAACGCAGTGTATGAAAAAATCAAAATCTCATAATTTTGTGTTTAGGTTTTTCTTCATAAAACTTATAGATAACTTCAGTTTAATTTGGTTAGCAAGTAGATGACACAGCTTATTAAAGAGAAAATTCGTACTTTAGGTCGCACTAAGCGTTTCGTGAATAAATTCTCCGCAAAAGTATTTTCGGTCATTTACAATTAGAGAAATTTCAATTGAAGCTTCACATATACGACATCCTTTTTACTCTATTCATTAACTTTGTCGAGTTGGTTCAAAGTAAAAATTGTTAAACTGACCTTATTTCGCAAAATTGGCAATTTGTATTATCGAAATTTCCATTTTCCTCATTAAAATAGAGAACAAAAAATAGTTCTTATAACCAAAATTCGATTTTAAAAACAAAATATTCAAAGTTCTATTGCAATTTCGCTAAAACTTTCCAAAAATTTTGTTTTAAAATATGTATACAAACTTATCTATCATCGTCCTAAACGAAATTCTTACAAAATATGGAACCGATCAACAATTTTTATCAGTTTCGAGAGTCAGGCAGTTAACAATTTCGATATAAGCTATTTCACATTTTAGGATTCCACTATTTTTAACAGTGTATATTTACTTTAATACTCTACTCTACATCGTTAACTCTCTCGCTTACAATCTCACACTTACAAAGTAATCTGTAAAAACAACAAACTATGAATTAAAAATTAAAATAAAATGCCAACAACTAATATTTAACTCCGAAACAAACAAAAAAAACACAGAAAATTTGAAAACTAAACCTCACTAAAAACTTCACAAAAAGAGGTTTTCCAGTGAATGGATAAAGACAAGGAACAAATAAAAAAACAACAATGACAGCAAAACATACATTCGTAGTGACAAACATGATGTAGTTTAAACAAATGTACAAATAATGCTTGAATTGCTGCGATAAACTATACGAATTAACGAAAATATCATAAAGGAAGGAATTCTCGTTGTTGTCATACTCATATTGCTTATGTTTTGGTGTGTGTGTTGTGTATATTCGAATGAGAATAGAATTGAAATGGAATAATTTGAAAATTATGTGATGCTGAATGAGTTGATCATGGCATAAATGTCACTTGTTAATCATTAGCGATATGTAATAATCCAAATTGTGAAAAAAAAAACTGAAATAGTTAAACAAACGATGAACAAAATAATACAAAACCATATGAAAACATCGCAACATCAGGATATGTAGGGCCAAAGGAGAGTTATTAAAGGAGAGAGAGAGGAGAAGGAGCGAAATCAAAAGATCAAGAGTTATTTGAAAAAAAATTAAAATCGAAAAATTGCTGGTGAGCGATTTATCATATTTTGGTAGACAACAACAACAGCAGGATACTTTTTGTATTTTTGCCCTCGCTCACACAACTCTATCAAAAGAAAAGATTTTAAACTACTAACGAGGGGTAAAAAGATAATTAGCTAAAATTGGACATAGATGGCGCTACTATAGCGAAAATTCCTAAACTTTCTACTCATGTGAAAAATTCTATCAAATCAGGACTACAGAATTAAAATTGAAATTTTAAAATAAAGTGCCATCCAAATTGTAAATGGTATTGGTTTATACAACAAATGACTTCGGTTGGTAAATTTAAATTGGGATGCAACACCCTAATAATTTGGGCACTACAACTGAAATTCTATTGTATCAAAGTATTAGATTTCGATAACCAAAATTCTGTAGTACTAACTGATTTTGGTAAGAGCAACAAATTTTAGTTGGAAACTGCCCAACATTTTTCTTTTTGTGTATTATAATTATTTAATAATTCAGGTAGAGACTATAGCTTTTGTCAGACCAAACAATCTAACAATCTAAAGTTTTAACACTTATAGCATAGAAATTGATCCATAAAATCTACTCAGTGTTTGTATAATGAACAACGCGGAGCATAAGGAAGACATTTAATATATTTTATAACTAGAATATTGTTTATTGCAGTGTCATCCCCTTGATAATGAAACAGTTAACCATTCGCGACTTAATAAACTAAATATTTCAAAAAACTAAATATTCAAAAACGCATGCCACTGACAACATTCGTTTTGGATATGATCCATGGCTTTCATGCAACACCGAAGAAGTGATTATGTTCCTTTGAAATTTGTCTGATAAGAAAAACTACTCCAATATGTTCTTCAGATTTTAATAATATTTTTATAATGATATTAGGGTCAAATTAACACAACTTTTGATAATGAACTCATCGGGTTCAAGTCATATTTTGGGGTAAAAAATGAGTTTTATAGTGGGATGGATATTTTAAATACGTTTTATTTGATATCCAATTTTATGTCTTTAGAATAAGCATAAACAAAACCAAAAGGGCTTTTTAACTACTTAACGGGAGATTGGACCACTGAAAAGGTCCACATGATTATTTTGTCTGTCACCACTATCACCCATATTAATTAAAATATATTCCATTACGATCTAAGGAAACTTACTGGAACAGTTTCCTAGTGAACTAGAACTTTCTCAGTTTTCTAACTAGAAAGTTCTAGTTCACAGCTAAATAGAACTTTCTCATTTTTCACTGCGTCTTTTTACAAAAATTTTACAAGTCAAAGATCTCTTATCTATAAGCCAAATTATATTTTCCTCCTTAATACGCATCCGTCGTTTGTGTCAATTTGACACAAAGGTGCAATAATGTTTTCATTTTGAAAATTGTGTCAATTCGACACAAACGATGGATGCGTTTTAAAAGCTTTAGAAGTGCAGGGACTATGGAGTATTTTCTGACAATTCGTTGTTTGCTGGTGTCTTTTACATTAGAAACATATTGCCTAAGCGGTATTCAGTTCGTCTACCACCATTCAGAGGTAGAAAAGATGATATTTCTTCTACATTACGACTTGTGTGGAACAACAATAGTTTTTTTTTCATTTATAGGTTGGGTTAAAAGAAAGTCGTAAATTCCATTCTGATTCTCTTAAACAGTCTGCGATACAGGACAAAGATATATCACCCAGCCTATCCTAGTCCTCGAATAATTTGCTTCCCAGATTTCTCATTTACCACTCTTTCAGACCTAGGCACTCGACAGAGAAGATGCACTCAACTTCATCTCCTTATACCCACACCCACTGCGGTTATTCCAATGTGAGTAGCTCCAGCGAGAATATATCCGCCTACCGTGCATTGCACTTGTCGAAACCATTAGGTCCAATATACCTCACAAGTTCCCAAATCCGTAGACCTTGATCTAGTCTCTGTATAGGACCGTAATCACACAAAAGAGCTGATATGTCAAATCCCCTTCCAACTCAGAGACCTTCCTGGAGCATTCTTCCATTAACTTATCCCAATGACCCTAAAATATCCCGGAATCCATATCGCTTACCTAAGGATTTGGTCAAGGGATTCAATACATTCCCTTACACTCTACAATCTTATCGTGGCGAATAGGATGTTGGACCTATATAGAATTGCATTATTTTTGAGGCCCTGTCGGTTACATAGTTCTCTGCTTGGTAAACGATACACAAGCTTGGACGTGCGTAGAAATCCGAATGTTTATTTTTATTAATGTAATTACTTTTTTTTTTATCATTTTGTTAATTTGTTTTTGTAAAACTATATTAATAATACTTTTGTCTACTTTATATTTCACTATTTTAATAACATTTGATTATTTTTTGTATTATTTCGAACGAAACGCCTTTCCTTCATATATATAAATTCTATACTGTAATAAGAGACAATAGTCTTGTGTATAGAATTCCGAATAAATAAATAAATAAATAAATAAAAAAAATACTTCCGACTTTGTTAGAGCAAAGATCTATTGGAAGTACCCCGGAACAAAGTGCTCAGGAAGAAAATCTGCTTCTATCCTGCTTTTTACTATCGTCAGTCAATTAAGGATGAATGATCAGTTTAATGAAAAATAGTCAGATTTAATTTTTTGTTGATTCAGCTTATTCGACAATAAAATTAAATCGACTTGTGAGATGTGACTCCTAGGAATCACATCTCGAGTCAAAAGTTACTTCCAGGAAAGTCAATCCTTACATTTCCACTTTTAGGAATGAATTCCAAAAACTAGTCTATAGAATCGAATGATATTCCAGAATGGATGTGTTGGGTACAAGTTGAACGTTGTAGACGAATCCAGAACCTTGAAACAAATTTATTTTAATGTTAGAAAGTGTTTTGCAACCGTCAGATAATGACAATCGTAATTAATTTTTAATTAATTACTGTAGAATATTATTTTAGTTAGTCTCTTTACAGGAAGAAGAAGAAGAAAACATTTTTATTGAAAAATTTACGGACACAAGGGATACACCAGACTGCCGCAGTTTCGTCCCCCTCCTGGGACTCGTCAGTGGTTAATTTATGTGTCAATGAACAAAGTATTTTATATTGTTAATTTGCTCTATATGACCAATATTTATTTTTCCAAATTTTAACCAATATTTATTTTCCAAATAGTGTTTTATTGCGATCCTTACAGAGATGATGGATTAGTAGTAATATAAACACTTTTTGAATATTAAAGAAGTCTTGGCCGGAACTTCTCAAACGGGTTATCTACTATTAGAAATAGAGATAATTCGGTTAAAGGAATCTATGTATGTAAATTAACAGCCAAAATATTTTGTCAAATCTTTATCTTCCTCTATACTTTAACCTAACTTTGTCGAGTTGGATCAAGGTAAAAATGGTTAAAGTTACCTTATTTCGCAAATTGGCAATTTGTCCTATTGAAGTTTCCATTTTTCCTCATTAAAATAGCGAACGAAAAAATAATTTTTGTAACCAAAATTTCGATTTTAAAAAACAAAATAATCAAAGCTCAGTTGCAATTTCGCTAAAAAGAATTAAAAAATATTTTTTAACATCTATACTAAACTTAAATATTATCGTCCTAAGCAATATTCTTACAAAATATGCAACCAATCAACAATTTTTATCAGTTTCGAGAGTCAGGCCAGTCAACAATTTTGATATTAATCTCCTTCGTTATTAAGCTTTTTTAACATTTTAGGATTCCATTAATTTTTTATTTTGTTAAATCTTTATCTTCCGCATGATATCTTTAGAAGGCCATGATTGAGCTTAACTTAAGAATATTTTGAAAAAGTTTGACTTTTAAAACTTTACTAAGGCTTAATTGAGACTGATTTTGATACCTTTAGATACTGCGACCCGAGTTTGACTTTGTTGCTTTTAAAAGCCATGATTGATCTAGTCATCGGTACCTTCAGAAAACCATGATTAGGCTTTACTACGGCCCTTTAGAAATACTTTACTGATCAAGACATTTTTCCTTTAGAAAAATTGATGGATGTAGACTTTGACACTACAACTGACCCTCGTTTTGCTATACATTCTCGTTTTTTTCCTTAACAGCCCTCGAGAGGCATTTTTATTTAAACCTATTAAATTAACTGCTCAATCACCACTCGTTACTCAATTTTATCGTCTACATCTCATATTTTTTAATACTTAAACTGTTACTGTTACCAACTTACTACTTAAAGGTTCATTGTGATTCCATCTGTCATAGATCGATAGCTTTATGTAGGGTATTCTCTTTTTACAAAAAAAGGCAAATAAAACTCAGGCACTCATACATTTTAAAATGTACAACAACAAAAATTTCAACTATAAAATTTATATACAAAACATTAGCGGTGATTTAAGAAGCCATACCACAATCAGCGGGTGTTCAATCCAATTCGTTCGAAAGAAATTGATCGAATTGTTTTATAAATACTACAACTACTACGGCATGCAGAGGTATGCTTGAATGTTGAATACGACTGTATTAATAACACGATTTTGTTATTAATTTGTTTGTCACTTTACGATGGTAACGAATGTTATTCATCGTTAAACTACTACAACAACAACAAAATCTGTGTTGTCAAATGATTTAAGCCTCCAATTTTCTACACATTTGACGAAGATTAAAAAAAAACTGTGCGTATAAAGATTAACTAGAGTTCCCAGGTGGATTTATTTTGTGAAAATTAGTTTTAAATTATAGAGAACATCACTGTTTATGTTAATTTGAGTTGGTAATTAAAGGGTAAGGTTTGGCAAAAGATTTGAGTAAACCTTAAATAAGCCACGATTGAGGTTTAAATGTTGGGCAGTTAAAAAATACATGAAAATCAAGAAGCAACAAGACTTTGAAGCCTTTTAAAAGACAGGTATTGTGAACCTTTAAACAGCTTTGATTGAACACGTCTTTGAAGTCTTTGGAAACAAATTTCAATGATTTTTAAAGCCAGTTGGAACCTTTTTAAAGCCAGTTGGTTTTAAACCTTTTTAAGCCACGATTGAACCATCTTTGATAGCCAGTAATTGTAACTTTTTAAAGCCACGATGCATTGATGATTTTGAAAATCAGGAAATTTGAACCTTTGGGAAGCTTCGATTGAATTGGACTTCGATTTCTTAGAAAGCCAATAATTTAGAACTTTTTTAAAGCTACGATTAAATCAGGCTTTAATGCCTTCTGAATGCCAAGAATTTTGAACTTTAAAAAGCAGAAAATCAAAACAAACGTTAACCCATATTTCACTGCTGTTGCTTTAAAGCCAGCACCTACTTTTAAGGCCTGATAATTTTGAATAGGAGAGGGATATAATATCGCAGTAAAATTGAAATTAAAAGCATTTGCCAATTGAGGTCTTAACTATATAAATAAATAGAAAATTTAGAAAACTATTCTTCCAGGGTTACTATATAATTATTAAAAAAACACAATTTTTGAAATTTTTTATTGCACTTTTTTGAAAATTTTTTAATTTATAGAAAGAAGCCCGGTATCATAAAAGTTATATGCTGATTTGGTTAGGTTCGTTTTAGAAAAAAATTTGAAATGAGAAAAATTATTTGTACGCTATTTACTTTTTTTTTTTTTTTTTTTTTTTTTTAAAAACTTTAATATACATAAAATAACTTTTCTTTTACTTTCTTTTTAATGTCAAAAAGTATTTATTTTCTTCTTTAAACAACACAAATTTTAAAAATTGATTCCATTGTTGCCATATTACAATTTTTAAAAAATACTAAGTACACCAATATGTGTATACAGTTCGATAGATATTTGCTTTACCACTAAATATAAATACCATATGTCTGTGGAACTCATTACCCAATTAATCTACAAATAACAGAACAACGCTTTACAATTTTAAAAAGAATTGGTTTAAAAATAATTTGGTCTCAATTTGATCTCAAATTTTCAACTTTCTTAATTTCTGTTCCATTTTTGATTATTTATTTATACTCGCTAATTATATATTAGATTTACTTTTATTCTTTTACTTACATATATAATTTAATTATTTTGTAATTTTGTTTCTTAAAAGTATTGTAACTACTATCACAAATTGATTGTATCGCTATAAGATCACATACTGTAATTAAAAAGATTTTATCTTGTTGTATGTGATATCCGAATAAAATAAATAAATAAAAAAAAAAAAAAAAAATAAAAATAATAATTTGAAAAATTCTTAAACCGTTAAGTACATACAAAGCGTTAATTTTTAATTTAAACTGCGAATAGTACCACTAGAGGGCGTAACAAGTGCACAAAAGCTTCAGAAAAGCTTAATTTTGTCAAAAAATGCCCACGCTATCGACGAGTGGTATAAAATGGGTTAATGCCTTGGAAAGCCAGGAATTGAGAACCACGTTCGAAACCTTTTGAAGGCTTTAACTGAACTGGACTTTGGTTCTTTTTAAAGACACGATTGCACCATAATTCCTTTTGAAAGCCAGAAATTTTGAACCTGTAGACTAGGAACTGTGAACTTTTAGAAAGCCACGATCGAACCAGGCTATGATGAACAAAGTTGAACATTTTGGAAATATCTAACGGGTTTCGAGAAAAAAATATATTTTTTAAATATTTTTACTTTTTTATTTAATTATAAAAAACTACAATCATTCGACCTTTTAAACCCCTAAGGTTAAGATTATTGAATGTCCAGTTACAAATTAACAAACAGTTAATTTCGAAATTTATATGGAAAACAACAACAAACGTGTCAGTTAAAGTCCTTGTTAGTATCTAAAGGGACATTGTGAAAATGAGACTAACAGTTATAAAAGCTCATGTTGATATATGATAAATTAATTTTGTGCGGTTTTTCTTGTTGATTCCTGATATATTCACAACTCATAAGTAGCAGTTATCATAATGATTAAGATCATTGAGACCAGAATGTGAAAAGGATTATTTTCTTAGTGGGCCATAAACGTGATTCCTCAACATATATTTTGCACATAATATTGCGCACCCAGCACTTGTTTTTTCTCCAATGGAGAACCAAAGTATGCTTATTTTACGAAATATAAGGCACTCAAGCGAAATTTTTTAAAAAAAATATTCAACACAAATATTACGACAACTTTTTGTGTTGTTAACGCAGATCTTTCTTTATGAAGGCATGATAGAAATTTCAAAGATTTATCTAAAACGAAGCTGTATCTCAAAAACTGGAGCTGTTGGAAAAAACTGAGGGTAGATACGAAATCAGCGACCACGAACTGAACCGTTTAAAATATTTAATGCAACAAAAACAGGTTTAATTTTGTTGAGCTGTCTAATCCAGGCTTTTCCATCGTTCCTAAGCCTAGACTAAACCTAACTTTTTTATATTCAAAAAGCCACGACCGAATTGGAAAAATTTTTTTGGTTGCTACAACCAATAAATTCGGTTAGTATATCCATATTCAATGTGATTTCTAGATACGTTGGGTGCTGCAACTAAATTTTAGTTATATTATCCGAATTTTGTTGTGAGGCACAACATTTATTTTTACCAACAAATTTTAACTGTATCAACCGAATTTCAGTTGGTAATCCTAGAAATTTTTCGTTGGTGGTATGATTGACTAAAAGCCATTATTAATCTAGACTAATGTAGCTTAGTCTGATCCAGTAAGAAATCTCTGAATGATCTTGATTTTGGTACCTAAGACTACCCCAAATTATGCTCAGAGAGCAATTAAGAAATCCATAATTGCTTTTGGCACCTAAGACTTGAATAATCTTGATTAGAGAGTCATTAAGAAATCTATTATTGATCTAGATTTTTGTACCTTTAGAAGGTCTTTAGAATGCTTTGATTGAATTTGACTTTGGTACTTTTAGAAGGCCACGATTGAGTTTGGCTTTAGTACCTCTGAAAATTGATATATATTGAGATTGACTTTTGTACCTTTATAAGGTCGCTATTGAGTTTAACATTGGTGCCTTTAGAAAGCCTACATTACGTTTGACTTTGATACTATTGATATAGGCTATGGTTCATTAGTCTAGTCATGATCAGAAACCCAATATGAAATTCATGATTGATCTTGATTTTGGTAGCTAATACTAGACCAATCATGATCAGCTATTAAAAAATCCATAAATAATCTAGATTTTTTCAATTTATAACGAGCTTTCAACCTCCGTATATTTACAAAATAAAGCAAATCAAACATATTAGCTAGGTTGATGGTAGTATGTCGATCTGGCTAAAGATCTCATCAGAACCCGAAGTTTTAGAAAAGCTAGAGCATCCATAATAGGCAGAACTTTAACAAAAAACCTTTTAATCATCAATTTTGCTTTTTTAACCTCCGTATATTTACAAAATAATTTTTGTAGCTTTAGAAGGCAACGATTGAGTTTGGTTTTGGTACTTTTGGAAAGCCTAGATTGTGATTGAGATTTTGTACCTTTAGAAAGCCACGACTGAATTTGGCTTTAGTACATTTGGAAATCCTAAATTGTGATTGACTTTTGTACATTTAGAAGGCCACGATTTAGTTTGGCTTTGGTACCTTTGGAAAGCCTAGATTGTGGTTTACTTTTGTACCTTTATAAAGCCATGATTGATCTAGACTTTGGTTGCATGATTGTTTAAGACTTTAGTATCTTATAAAGCTATGATTGAGTTTGACACCAGCATCTTTAAAGTCAAGTTTAAATTTGACAATGGAACCTTTTGGACGCCTAGGCTGAGACAGAATATGGTACCTTTAGAAAATGCAATTGAATTTAATTTTGGTACCAGTAGAAGCTACGTTTGAGTTTGACATTGTTTCTATTAGAAACCCATAATTGATTTGAACTTCGGTACAAGTATAAAGCTACGTTTGCGTTTGACTTTGTTCCTATTAGAAACCTATAATTGATCTAGGCTTTGGAAATCCATGATTGATCTTAACTTCGGTCCCTTTTTGAACCTATAATAGAACCTTTAGAAAGCCAAGATTGAGTTGGACTTTAAAACCTTTAGAAAGCCACGATTGAGTTTGACTTGGTACCATAAGAACCCACAATTAAGTTGGAATTTAGAACACTTAGAAATCTACGACTGAGTTGGGCTTTAATACCTACGACTAAGTTTGGCTTTCTTACTATCAGAAATTTGTCTTTTTAACAAAGCCACGATTTAGTTTGACTTGGGATCTATAGGAAGCCTGAGAAGGACTTTGTTTGCTACCTTTAAAAAGTATATTTTGGAAATATTTTCCGCAAATGCTTTTCTTTAATTCCTTGACCTACGATTAGTTTATTATGATCACCTAATCCCTGCCTGACAAACATATTGAAAACTGTATCTAGTTATAAATAAAAAATTTTAAATACCTTCGAGATTATAAAAAATAAAATATTTCTCATACCATTCACCCAAAATTTTAGACAAGTTTTGACACTTTAGTTTAGAAAAACCTTAAATACAACTTTTTTTATTAAGACCCCAACCAAACAAATAGGATTTAAATATGGAAATATAAAAAATAAAAAAACTCTTAAACCGCAACAACTACACACTAACTATAAAAAAACACAAAACCTGTTCATTTAAATCTGCATACAAATTTTTTAATAAAGTAATTTAATTTAAGAAAAAAAAAACAAAAAACAAAAAAGTGACAATATTTCTTAAATACCCCAGGCTAATAACATCAAACTTAAAAGAATATGTTTGTATGTTTGTATGTTTGTAAGCTAAGAAAGAACGACAATAATGCCAATCTACGGCTTATTAAGGTAACATTAATAACAAAAACAAACCAAAATTTTTATTTAAAACGAACCGCAGCGAATCGTAAGAAACGATTAAATATAACATAATTTAACTTAACGAAGATCACAAGAAGAAAAAATTTTAAGACGAAAATGACCAGAAAACAACAAACAGACGACAAAATGTTAATAACAATAATAATAACAATGATTCTTAACATTCTTTCAACAGAGCGACTGCGTTTGATATGGAAGCTGCTGCGAAAATTAGTGGATTAAAAGATGCCAGATTGAAGCAATTAGCAAACAAAGTATAGATTTTAAATTTGATTGTGGAGATAAATCAATTTAGATACAAAAATGGAAATACAAGACTGGTCATTACTTTTTCTTATAAGGAGGTAGTAGACCTTCCATGACCTGCGGATTTTTGTAGGTTTTCTTAAAGTAAACTTAGTTTTAGTTATCAGATCTGGAAACCCATCTGAATTTCATTGCCTTTGCCATATTATGAAGCAAATTTTCCATTGGATAATTAGACATTCTTATTGCTAATCTTTTTAATGAGTGTTATAAAATCTAACTTGTTGATTAGTGGGACTAGAAGGGTTTGCCTCAAATACGATGAATTTAGTAATTTACAATAGATGGAGATTTTGGAGTATAATATCTTCATTGCCTTCCTGATTCCGTTAGACTTACTTATCCATATGTAGAGACTCGGAGTCGGTAATGTCAATTGTTTCGCCAGAACACAAAATACTAAAATGTCGCGAATTTAACCATCCACATAAGATGGATTTAAATTGACTAAATATCAGGAGTGACAATCAGTTTGTACTTTTCTCAACTTCTCTCAAGAGCTTTAAGTTGTCTGAAAATTCTAAATTACTTTTAGATCAGTATGTACGAGTATTTCATATTGGATAAAGGGAACAAAAAAACTAAATTCATAAGTATTATCTCTGACAATACCGTTACACTTTTGAACAGTATTGCAAGTATATTTTAGGAAGCTGATAGTTTGGGTTTTCATGGGCCTTCCAAACGATTGTGTCTTTCTCTGGACGAAAGAAAAACTAAACGGGATATGGTTATATCATTCATTTCAACTTCATAGACCCTCTTGCCACTATGAAATCCTTCGAATTCAATACAATAAGACAAAATCCACCTCGACAAATGATCATGTGTCCCAGGGCACGTAGGTGTAATTTTTAGCAAGATTGCTGCTGAATTTGGTTGTTAACTATTCCAAGGAAAACGAGAACTCTTCTCTTTCCAAGGAAGAGTTTAAGTCAAGTGTGAGCGTGCACACAGAGAACAATTTTGCAATTTGCCAACAGAAATTCGGTTACTACGTCTCAAATTCGGTTAACCCAACTAAAATCTTTTGCTACAACTAAATATTGTTTTTCACAACAAAGTTCGGTTAATACAACTAAATTTTAATTGCGGCACCCAAAATATTCAGAAACCAGATTTGAAAATGGTTGTACAAACTGAATTTATTGGTTGTTACCACCAATATACACTTTTCAATTCGGTTGGCACTTTCTTTCTCTGTGTGTAGGTCTGATAGCATAAATTATATAAAAAAATAACACTAGTGAATAATTTCAAAATGTTAAGCTGACAATCAGTATACTTATCGATATTCTTACTGGTAACTATCCGATAGGCCAGATGGTGCGCGCTGGGGTTTCTCATGAAATGATTCCTATCGGTGCTTTCAAGATATAAAGGATAAAACAGTGCAGTTGAATGTTCCTGAAATGATCATAAACTATTGAAGTTGATCAAAGTGATTAATTACATATCGGACAGGGAGACGAAATAGAGATAGGCGTCCTTAACTACTTATTATATATCGAGGAAAATTGGTTATGAAATGTGTGAAATTGGGAGTAGCGTCTATGGATATTTGACTTGAATTTCTCTAAATTATAAGGAAAGATGTATGCGGGGAGTTTACGCGATCATACTTTGTGTGATCTACTGGAATATCGACCACAAACGGATGAGATTTTCTAGACACTTGTGTGTTACAAACAAAAAAAGTTCCCTAGGGATAAGTTCATTTATATTGGCAGAGCACTTCCCATGGTAGTATCGATAAAACAATGTCATACAACCGACTATAATTCAACGAATCAATAATAGATCTGGATATTCCACTGTCATTAATGAATGCCGACTCCCTGCTTTGCGCAAGGTCCAGAAAAAGTCCCAGACCATATTTGTGAATTGTATTCAATCTTCAGTCGGATATAGGTGATATAAATTGTAAGAATATCAGAAGGAGTGAAGTTATACTTGCAATGGTCAGGAAAATCAAGCCACTTGAATGCCACTATTTAAATTTGAATATCGTGATTTTTCCAGCAGACATTATATTGGATATTTATGCCAGAGCTTCTGATTCCTAAATATTGATGCCACCCATGCATATAAATGTTATTGATGGCCAAACAGCCCTATTTGAATGGCCCAATACCCCTTGATTGAATGTGTCATTCGTAATCCACCATTTGCCTCCAACATCCATTACGCTTGTCCTGTGATGAAATAAAAATTATTGCTGTCATATGCAAAAGAGTAGATAGGATTAGAAGATAGACCGAGAAAGTCGTTTAGAAATATAAGAAATAGAGAAGTAGAAAGAATAGAAGAGCAATCAATTGAGATTCATCTGATGAGACCCCATCTGTAACAATTATTTTAGTGAGATCTCTAAGAAAACTCGATATAATCGAGAAAAGTCATCACCGGTACCAATAGCAATGAGCTTTGACACCAATCTTTATGCCACTTACTATCTAAAGTCTTGGAAATATCAAGAGCAACCACTTTTCTCCCTTCAAGTCTGAGAATGGACCGACTCCAACGCTCTGAAAGAACCACCACCAGGTTTTCCGGAGAACGACTTCTACAAAACCCATCATTAACTAGTGAAGTGGATTCTAGATAATTTACAAGTTGGTAATTAACTATTGGAGTTATAACTTTTTTTAACAATTTTTACCTGTCACATCGTAAAGGGAAATATTGTATTAATGGCAAAAATCGCTCTTTCAGTTCGTTTTAAAACAAAATACTACCGCATAAAGTGCATTTTCTAAAAATGCATTTTTTGCGCTATTTACCATTAATGATGCATTAGTAGGCAACAATTATTGCATAACATATTTTAAATTAATTTGTACGTAACGTGCTTATTTGTTTGCGAATTTTGATGACCATGTCGCAAAACAGCGCTTTAATCATTTACTATCAAAATCCATGAATTTCGCCAAATTTGATAATATTTGTATCCATTAGGATCGATAGGCACCGTTATAGTCGAATTATTTCACAATTTTAGCGAAATATTAATTCAAAAAGGTTTGTTCGGGAACTTTTATGAAAACCCCGTTTCTTTATATTTTTGTTATTCACTTAATTAAAATTTGATATTTGCAAAAAAAAAAAAACATTAACCATTCTCTCCATAGTCGTCAAGAGAAAAGAGCAGATTGCAATTGGACGGTGATTTTCAGGGATATTTCCAATATACAGTGGTGTTCAAAACATTTGCAACTGACATCATGGTTTAGGTAATTATATTTTTTTTTGATCAAAAAGATTTGTGGTATAAGTTTTTTTTTTTTATTAAATTTATTATTTTACAAATACAAAAAAATTATTCATAACTTCTCAAAAATAAAAAAAAGTAATTTTAACAAAATAAGTCGATAGTGCAGTGTTCAAAACATTTGCAACTCTTAAAATAATTAACAGGATATACAAACAGTAGTTTTAACGCTCAGTATTTTGCAGCGTAGCCATTACTCCCCGGAGGTTGAATTTAGACTCATCTGACCACAATACATTTTTCCATTGCTGTAGAGTCCAGTTCAAATGGGTGCGTGCAAAGTCAAGCCGAGCTTTTCGGTTTTTTTTCCGACACAAACGGTTTTTTTTGTACATCTTTAACTTCTAAGACCATATTCTCGGGCTCTTCTTTTAATGGTAGGAAGACTGGCATCTATTAAAATTTCAGTTTTAGCTTCTCTGGGAACTGCTTTGGGATATTTCGTAAAAGAATTCTTGATTTTTCGATCTTCTCTTACAGTTGTAATACGGGGTCTTCCACCTTTATGAGTTGTGTGGATGTTACCACTATTAACAATGCGGCAAATCGTTGATTTTGGAACGGAGTACTTTATAGAAATTTCTTTTGGGAAAGTCCATTTTGAAAATCATTTAAAACTTTTGATTTAAAATTAGAATTGTATTTATTTCCTGCCATTTTTTACAAAAATTATTCTTACGATGTGTATGCTTCCAAAATCTTATTACAACTATTAAAGAACAATAATTATAATAAATTTGTTTAAAAAATGTAACGGCCTGAATCTCATATTATATCCTAGCATTTGTTAGTATAAATTGTTTCGTTAAGAGTAAGAATAATGAGAGTTGCAAATGTTTTGAACTCCTGCATTTTGAATACATCTATTATTATTAATTTTTTTGTTGTTTTAATTTAACGGAATTAATATTTTTTTATTTGTTTAACATAAAACAATGTATGAAGAATATGTAAATAATAAATTTTTGTAACTAAGTGTGATTTGAAGAAAATAAATCAATGAAAACAACAAATGCGATCTCAATTCCAAATGTTTTGACCACTACTGTATATTGTCTATATATCGCAAGCTTTACGACACGATGGAAATATGCCCGTATTGCACGATGTTATAAAGAAGGTTGCCAAAGGACCCGATGACGTCGAAGATCACTGTTTCAGAACCATTGCTGGTATGCTATCTGGGACGTCTGTATTATTTACGTCGAGATTTTCAAGAACCATACTGAGAACTGCAGAGGCGACGCAGATATCTTAGAAACAGACTTTTCAAAGTCGTGGACAGTTTAAAAAATGTTAATCTGTCTGGAAGATTTATTAGTTTTTAATAAATTTTTTGACCTAAAGAATAAACCTAAAATATTCTTGTTGATTCCAAAAAAAGTAATATTACATTCAATTAATCTGGCAACATCTTTTAAATATTATACCATAAGTTAAAAAATCTCTTTTTATACCTGTGTGCGTGTATGTGATATTTGTAATATGAAATGTTTGTATTGAATATTAAATGATTTCATTTTCACTCTCGCGGTGAAAACGTCAAGATTAAAATCCATAATTATTAAAACTGTTGCGCGTTGTCTGTGATGTCTTTATTTAGGCTGCTGTGTCCATTTGGATTGCATTGGATTCTCAACTATAGTCTATTAACAACGTTTTTTTCCTTCTTTTTGAAGGTGCATCAAACGAACCGCTTTGCCTTTTTTCCGTATGTATAATTTTCTTTGGGTACACTTTTAATAACAATAGCAGCAGCAACAGCAACAACATGTTTGATATGTTGACAATACAAGAGAAGACCAAATGATTACACACCTGAAGATTAAAAAGAGAACAATCCAAAATGAAATATCAAAGTATTAAAGAATGAAAGGTAGTAAGTAGTACACCAGTTTAATATAAATAATACCTTAGTGTGAATCTCAACACATAATGGGAAATATATTTAATTGTGCAACAATATCTAAGTTTGTGTAGACCTAACTCCTTCTATAGTAATATAATCATCATACTAATACTAATAGACAATTATGTGTTGAAAGTTTGAAATGCTATAGAAGGCTATGATTGTATGATCAAAAATGTTTTTGACCTAATTACATGTACATTTAGCTTTTAAATTCACTAAAATCGGTCTAAGCGCTTTAAAAATAAACTAAAGAATATAAGAATTTCGCTATAGAAATTTTGGAATTTCAAATTTATGTTTAAAGCATAGTATGCGGGTCGATTTAAAAATCGCTCAACGTTCAAGGAAAATCGTATTCTAGGGATCAAAATAAGAAACTTTGCCGAAGGAACCATACATCTAAAACGAATTCTGATGTCCCGACTTTTGACCCATAGGGTCAAATTTTGAAAAAGCCCACATTGATATTTCAGAAAGTAGGTGGAATCTCTCCAAGATTATGGGAGCAACTTCTTCTCCGGGAGACGCGCTAGCAGATTAATACATAAATCGTTAAGGGGTTAAAATTTAAGTTGAAAGAGGGCCTTTTAGCCGTGTTTTTATAGCAAAATGTGCAAATCTCGGGATAGAGATATTTCAGAAAGTAGGAGGAGTCTTTCCAAGATTAGGGTCTCTATTTCTTCTCCGGAAGACGCTCTAGCAGATGAGTGTATAAATTATATTCGATTAGGTTGGATTCGATTGGGACACTCGAAATGGGTTAAAGTGGGATTTTTTAAAATTTCACCCTACGGGTCAAAAGTCGGGACATCAGAATTCGTTTTAGAGGTATGGTTCCTTCGGCAAAGTTTCTTATTTTGATCCCTAGAATACGATTTTCCTTGAACGTTGAGCGATTTTTTTGCCTCCATACAAATCGGCCTAATGTACATTTAGTCTAAAATTGTTTTAATTAGTTAAATATTAGGCGATCTTTTGGATGGCGAACTTCGGCTACCAACTATTTAACTTTACAGCTAAACTTCGGCTTTTTCCTTAAATTTTTTACTTAGAATCGAAAAAAAAAACGGCTTAGCAAATATGTTTTCAATATCAAATTTTGTCTACGTTGTCTAAAAATTAAAAAAAACCAAAATTTGTTATGTCGGACGCTAGCATTTATAAATTTAAAAACAGTTGGCCTTTAAATGGGCTCTGGATGACAAGTAATTGGCGACCTAGTCCTAGGAGTAAAAATTATGGAAATATTGATTTTGATATCCGTACACACAAAGAAATAAAATGCCAACAGAATTGAAATGTGTATTTTAATCTTATTAACTTATTTAGTAAAACTATATTTACATTAGATTTCTGAATATTTTGGGTAATGCAATTAAAATTTTGTTTAATTAACCGATTTTTTTTTCGAACAAAAACAAAAGTGGGCGTAAAAGTAGCCGAGGTCAATGCAAAGTATGTGGCGATCTTGCCTGGGGTATGAGGATCACTTGTGCCAGTTTTAAGCAAGTTCCAGTGAGATAGATGTGTTATCAAAAGTTACAAATTTATTCAAAAATTTAAAAAAGTGGGCGTGGTCGATGAAAAGTATGTAAATATCTTGCATGGGTTTGAGGACCACGTGTGCCAGCTTTAAGCAAGTTTCAGGGGAAAAAATAGTATTATTTAAATTACAATATTGCGTTCAAACATTAAAAAAGTGGGCGTAAAAGTAGGCGTGGCTAATTAAAAATATATGATGATCTCGGCTGAGGTATAAGGAACATGTGTACAAATCTTGAACGAAATCAGTTGAAAAATCAAAATTTCATTATTAGATAACCAATTAAAATTTTTATATAAAAAGTGGGCGTAAAAGTGTGCATGGTCAGTACGATGGTGACCTTCCTTGAAGTACTACGATCAAGTGTACCAAATTTTAGAGACATATATAGATTTTTTACTTTTGTCCCCTCTGTAACATACACAAGTTTTATTGGTTGTTCGGTGATACGTGAAGCTAGTAAAGATTACAATAAAACAGTTTTCAAAATATTTCACAATTCTCTCAAAAACTTTAAAAGCAAGATTAACAATATGGATTCAAAAAGTCAACATCTTTAAAAACCACGCAAGGAATTTGTAAATTGCAAAATAAAAAGTCAAAGTATGCCTATGTAAATTTGTTATATTCTTTCTATCATTTTTAATTACAGCTTTCCAACCTTTGCTCTAAATAACATTCTTATCGGATGAAACCTACCAAATATGGTCCAACTAACTTAATTTTATTACCAAAATCCATAATGGAAATACCGCTTATCAATAAAAATTAAAATCGCCAAATTCAAAATCAATCGGTAACTTTCAAAGTATATCTTTTAAGCACTGGCCCATCACAAAACAACCACATCTACAAAAATGTTAATGAACCCATAATGTTTTGAGCTTTTAAAAACTCATAAAAACTATAAAAATTATAAAAATGCATAAATATTTAAATTGGTATGCATTATTATAAATAAAAACATTAAACAAAACAATGAATATTCCAACAAAAAAAAAAAAAAAACTGAATGTGAAAGTGGGCGCTGTAAAAGTTTTATATCTAAAGAATACAATTTTCCATCTTCTACTGCATTTACTACAAAGGTTTAACTACCCGACGAGAAAAGATTACATACAGTCATAAATAGCTCGATATAACATGATATAATTGTATCTAATTATATAAGTGGGCATATGTAAAGATATATATATTTATATCTAATCCTAGTGTAGAAACGGTTATGACTTTACTTTTCGGGCTACCAGTAATAACCCCACCTTACTCTCTACATTACTTTAATACTAATAACAATGACATACTAATAACTAGTTAATTTTCACATTATTTCAATACAAAAAATAATGCGTTACCCATAAGAAGTTATTTCTGTCATTATTTTAAATATAAAGTGATGATTGAAAAAAATTTTTAATTCTTTTTTTAGACTCATTATTTTCAAACCCTCCACCATATGTGATGAGGGTATATAAAGGGTCCGCCATCTAACGTTTTTTTTCAACTAGTGCTTATTTCGTGAATGGTAACACTTAGCTCATGTCTGATTTGACAGATAATTAGTTTTATCCTTCCGCTGAACGAATATGGTCCGTATGTTCGTTATCTTGTGAAAAAAGTGAAAGAAACTGGCATCCTCATCGATAAACCAAAGCGTGAAAAGCCAAAAACAGTGCGTACACCCGAGAATATTGCTGCTGTTGCAGAAAGTGTGCGTGATCAACATCAATTCACCGTCGTTCTCAACAATTGAACATTTCGGAGACATCATTGAGACGAATTTTGCATAAAGACCTTGGTATGACGCCATACAAAGTCCAATTGGTTCAGGAGTTCAAAAAAAAAAGTTATTTGGCGGACCCTTTATTAGGGTAATCGATTCGGTTTTTTAAAACCGGTTTTTGTACGTTGTCGTTTTCGCTTTTTCCAAAAAGTTAAATTTTCGAATATCGAATAAATAGTTTTTTTGTTGTCGAATACTCGAATTTTTTTTCGCTTTTCCTTGTTTGTTGAAAACGGTATGTTCTGAAAATTTTATTGTTTGTGGTTTAGGCAAGAGAGTTCTTTTTGTCTTATGATTTTTTTGTCTACTAATATTTAGCAAAATTTGTTGCTGATTTTAGTAGATTAATTTATTACTTTCAATTAACTAAAATTTAGCTCAAATATAAATAAATATTTGAAGAGTCAACAGATTTGTTTTTGCTATTTCTATCTTACTGCTGCTAATTTTATCAATTCTTTCTTCAATGTAATTTGTAACTAACTTTTAGTAGTTTTTGCAAAAATTTTGACTATCTTTTTATATTAGTGTACATATCAGATTATATACACAGAAAAAAAAAATTGCGCCAAGTACACATTTTGTTGAATAAAAAAAAATAATCAATTACTTTTTTAATAGATTCAATTAAAAAGTAATCAACATTTTTGTTTATTTAAAGTAATCAATATTATTTAAAATATTGATTACTTTTTAATTGAGTCAATTAAAAAAGTAATTGAGTCAATTAAAAAAGTAATTGATTATGTTTTTTTTATTCAACAAAATGTTTACTTGGCGGAATTTAAGAAATATTTTTTTGTGTGTATACTTCCATGTATAATTACACAAGGGAACAATGGTTCTGTTGATTAAGAACTGAATATTGTTTTTAAGGTTATTTGGGACGCTGAATCCAAATCTGCACTTGGTTTTTTTCTATCAGCTCGACTTTTCGAGATATACCGTTATGTTCAAAATTAAGGCACTTCCGCTACATATATTGGAATAACTTGAAAACGGTTCACCATATTAAATTAAAAAAAAAACCGAAACTTGCAAACAATATTCTCTTTAAGCCGTGCTTACATTGTTTTTAAATTTTCCAAGTAGTTTTAGAGATATCGTTCAAGTTTTGAAAAAAAAATTAAAATTTTTTAAAAAAAAAAAAAATTTTTGTTCTTTAAAAATTCCTAAAAAATAAAAATGGGACAAAAATCACAGTTTTGGTCTAGAAACAGTTAGTTAAATATATTTCGAATGAAATGAGCTTTATTTCATTGCAATCGGTGCACAACTTTTGATTTTGTTCACGATTTACTGAGTTGATATAAATCGCGATTTCCATACAAAAATAACAACTTTTGATTTTGTTTATTTCTATCAGCTATACTTTTTAATTTAACACAAAAAGAGAATTTTAAAGAAAAATAAAAAATTTTAATACACAAATATTACAATGTAATTACAACTCATCGAAAAATTTTCTTTTATAAGATTTTCTTAAATAATCTTGTTTAGAGGAATTATTTTTAATGCTCCAGCAATAGTCCGCCATCATATGCTCTGTTACGGTAGTATGAAATTGTTGTTCCTTGGGTTAACAGATTTTTTTGCTTTAATCGAGAAGCAAGAATTTCAGATGCATTTTTAGAGAGTCCAAGGTCTCTCACTAAATCACTAAGCTCCTCCTGATTAAATTGCTCGCGTTCAGAAGAAATATCTAAATGGAAATTTCTGATCCACATTCAGAAATTGGTGAAGGAACATTTTGTCGTAAGTCGTGAAAATTGTGTGTAGATGTAGATGGTTGTGGTTCTGAATCCTCACTAGAGTACAGGACTGGTTGGGTAATAGACAACACGTTAGGATAAATCCATTTAGACCGGTTTGTTTTATTAATGCCTGTTATGTTGACAGCGCAAAAATAACAATCATCATAAGGATTCGAAGGTTCCCGCCAGATCATTGGTGTTTTATACTTGAACTGGGTCCGTTGCTTGTTTGCCCATAACCTTAAATACTCTACACAGTTTTTACATACAGTATTAGGAATCCAGTACTTGTCACGGGTTTCCATGACACACTTTTTCTATATTTTATAAACGTGTATTCGCTACATATGTTACAAAAATAGTTGGGATTGATTTTACAGGTGTTTCTTGACGTAGTCGTAGCCCAATTTTGACATATATTTCAAAGTAACACAGTTTTCAATAAATAAAACAAGGGATAAAAATCAAAAGTTTTTTGTGTTCACTGATGAAATGTTCTAGGTTAAAATTTTTTAATATTTTTTGTCGTTATACTTTTCGCTTTCGTAAACACTTGTTGAATGAGAAAAATTGGTTGAATGAACCCATATAAATACTTCGTAGTTTTTTACTGAAGTACCTAGAAAAAATTATATCCACAATTTTATTGACAGTCACTTATGAATGAACACATGTGTTAAGGGGAATTTCTTTAAAAAATCATCCGTTACCAACGGTAAACCACACATCAATAAAAACAAGTGCACTTTTCTTTTTTCTCTTTAATTGACTGTGAACTGACTAGGTGTCATAAAGGAACAATAAAATGTATAGGCGTTATGAAATAATCTTTTTTTATTACTTAATTTTTTTAATTCTTAGAATCATAAAAACTAACTTTTTACATACAAACACTTACACATTAGAAAATGCTATTTTTGTATGGAAATCGCGATTTATATCAATTCAGTAAATCGTGAACAAAATCAAAAGTTGTGCACCGATTGCAATGAAATAAAGCTCATTTCATTCGAAATATATTTAACTAACTGTTTCTAGACCAAAACTGTGATTTTTGTCCCATTTTTATTTTTTAGGAATTTTTAAAGAACAAAAAATTTTTTTCTTTTAAAAAAATTTTAATTTTTTTTTCAAAACTTGAACGATATCTCTAAAACTACTTGGAAAATTTAAAAACAATGTAAGCACGTCTTAAAGAGAATATTGTTTGCGAGTTTCGGTTTTTTTTTTAATTTAATATGGTGAACCGTTTTCAAGTTATTCCAATATATGTAGCGGAAGTGCCTTAATTTTGAACATAACGGCATATCTCGAAAAGTCGAGCTGATAGAGAAAAACCAAGTGCAGATTTGAAATCAGCGACCTCAAATTAGTAAAAATTTGCTATAAATTTCAAATCAACACAAAAAAAGTTCAATTTTGTTCCCTTGTGTTATCAGAAAAATTTGTCTTTTTTTGCTTTTTTCGTCTTTGCGGCAATAAGCCCAAAACCAAAAAAACACTCCAAAAAAAAAAAATAAATTAAAATTGTAATTACAAAAATACTAAATAAATTAAAACTTAAAAAAAATTATTAAGGAATAAGAAAAATAAACAGAACTAAAGATCAGAATTTGAAACTATTCATGTCGTGTCGACTCTTACTTTCTCCAGCCATGATTCGCTACATTCTAAAATACGTGGGAAGAATTATCGGTTAAAGCTTTTTACCATCTTTAAAAAATATAAACAAAAACAAAGAAGAAGAAGAATAAGAAGCACAAAAACATTAAAAAATATTAATTTACTCTCAAAAAAATAAGTTAGTACAAAAGTTAGTAAATCAGGTATGCTATTTTTTAGCAAATTTTTTTGCTAAAATCGTGTTTTCAGCTAAAATTTTTGTTATACTTATTCAGCACTTAACTTTTTTATACTAATGCTTTACTAATATACTAATGTTTTACTAATTAATTTTGCTAAAAAAATTGTGCTGATAAGCACATTAATAGTGTGGACGACAACCAGATTGAAAGATATACGCAGAATGAAGTAGATGTCGCGGCATGTCAAGTTGTAGTAGTGACGAGGAAAATGATACCAAAAAGTACAACTCTAATAACTCATTTAAAAAAATCAACCATGGAAGATTTTTGTATCTGTTTTTCATACGTAAAACAGAATTGTGAAGTTGTCACCGGCTTGTGAAAGTAATTGTCTATAAATTAAATAAAAGACAAACTGAAATAGTAAAATTAATAAAGATTCAATGTGCATTTGTAAACTAAATGTTTATACACTCAGGGAACTTCTGCTTAAAAAATATGTAGTTGTTTGGGTTGTAATACAGTTTCATTATTTTTAATGTAAATGTAAGTCATTTGTAGAACAAATTAAATTTTTAACTAACATTGTAGTTCATTTAAAAAAACAACTCACATCAAATCACTGTTTTATGATTTTACATTCATTTTTTACAGTTGTTATTTGTTATTTAAAAAAATAATAAAAAAAAAATTTTTGGTTTATTTTTTACTACCATGTGGTTCATTTTTACTACAATGTTAGTGATTTTTTAAACATTAAAAAACAAATGACAATGTTAGTTGAATTTAATGAAATATAAGTCGTCGTTTTTTTTAATGGAATTTCATTTGTTTTTGACTACAATTGCTGTCGTCTTTACCAACATAATTTCCTAAGTGTAGATATTAATAATCTAGTGAGGTCAAATTGCAAACAAATATACAGACAGGTCGACAGACTAAAGCGACAGACAAAGGCACACATCTTAGGTAGATTTTTTTTATGTCATATTTTGTTTTTCTTTTCGTTTCTTTAATTATCCGAGGCATTTGCGTTTCTTTAAAATATAGCATCTTTTAGTCAACTATTGATGTAAGTAGTTGAAAGAAAATTTTTGTTATGTTATATATATTTATTTCTATATATTTTCAGATATTAAATTACTTCATGACATCAATGTGGGAAAATGAAAATTTTTATATTTCGTAATTATTATATTTCGTAATTATTATCACAAAAATATGGTTTATGATTTTCAGCAAATATATTAAATATATATATTCAGCAAATATATTAAATATATTAAATTAAAATTTTTTTTACAATTTTTTTGCGTTTTTTTTCAGTCTACAAAAATTCAGCAAAAAATTTATTAATTTTTACCAACGCTTTTTTATTTCTAGTCTACTAAGTGTTAGCAAAACTTTTGCTGAATCTACTAGTTTTTTTGCTAAAAATCAGCTCGCTGATTTTCAGCAAAAGGTTTTGCTGACATTAGCAATTTTTTTGTTAGCACCCTCCTGACTAAAATTTTGCTGACACAGCAAAATTTTTTGTTGACTTTACAAACTTTTTTTTGAGTGTATGGATTATATTGCAATTAAATTGTTTTTTTATTAGTTTTGCATGTACTATTTAATCAGATTTATGTGTTTTAGCAAAAATAAATGATTTTTTCCCAATGCAAAAAATCTTGGCAGACAATGAGACAAACATTTTGTTTTTCAAACTTTATATTGTTATTCTGCCGGAGTTGATTTTTTTGCACTTTTTTGATGAAATTAATTAAATAATCGAAAATTAGTTAAAAATTTAAAGAATTTTCATGTTTTAAAAGAAAAACAAGCATTTTCTTGTCAAACGCGTCAATGTTGGCAACGAACAAAAGTGATGAAAACGCGCGTCGAACGCGTGATATAGAATTTATCGATGATCACCAAAAAACATATGTTTTCTTTAGATAACCAACGTATTATAAAATAGCTATGGCGCGTATTTAAAAATGGATCCTCAATAGAAAATTAAACTGCTCCGTAAAAAAATACAATGAATCTGAAGTCAAAAAAATAAATATTATATTCAAGTTGCTGGCTTTTCTCAATATAGACTTAAACCCTGAAAAGATTTTTCTATTTCTCAATAATACTAAAATAGCATTTAGGGGAATGGTCAATATTATGCTTAAATTATTTGAAACATTTCGACACATTTAAATATTATTCATACTTCTAAAGAAAAGCTTTATTATATTTATGAAATCTCGACAAATACGCCAGTAAATCAAAAAATTCAGTGTGCCCTATCTCTGTAAATATTTCAGATATGGGCCATTTAAAAAAAATTTTGTTGGCAGTTTTTTATCAAAGAAAGAAAAAATTGGAGGTATCCCGATAAACAAAAAAAAATTATGTGGTATGAATTTAAGAAAAATCGGAAAGCTTAGCCCTTGGTGACCGTGACCAAAGTTTCGGAATTTTGAAAATTTTTTAAAATTTCTTTAAAAAATATGTTGTGTGTACACTGAGAGAATTATCTGCATGATATCAATGAATTTTCGCATTAGATCTATGAAATGTCACTGAAATTCGTCCATTGAAACTTTTCATTAAGTTAAAAAAAATTGCATACGACTAATGAAAAATTTTTAATAAAAATAGTTTCATTAAAACTATAAAGCTTTTTCATAAAGTTTAAGAAATTGTTCATTCACATGGTGAAGAAAACTTCATTAGTTTAGTGAACTTTTTTCATCGGGTTAATAGTGTTTGGAGCAGCAGTGCATTTGAGTCATATTGTATTGGAATCTGTTGGTTTTGTTAGTCTCAGGTAGCACAGCAAATATTTATATATAACCAATTACCAAAATCTACATATAAATGTTTTATCAATGTTGTATTTTATTTTGAATTTTTTTGTTATTCAAAATTTTTGTTTAAAATTATGCTAAAAACTCAACATTGAAAATAAATTAAGATCTTAGCCTAATGACAATGTGTTGATGTGTTATTTTAGGTTTTTCTTTTTTTGGTGTTTTTTGAAGAAAAAAAAGTAATAAATGACTGTAGGATTGAAAATGGTTATAAAACATGAACTGATAAGCCTACTTAAGCACTTTGTTGTCACTAACATTTTGTATTGTTTACACCGTATAAAAATGGTGTGTTTCGGATGGCTGTCTGAATAGATTAATGCTGAGCAGAAGAAGCTACTAATTTTGTAAACGACTTTTTTTTTCAAATGAAAATATACCGGCATGTTTTGTGTTTATTCAAAATATATAAATGAAAATAACCTATAAGTGGCGTGAATGATAAAAGTGTTAGATTGTTTAATTTTGGTTCTTAAAGTTTCATGATTTCTTTTGATATTAAGTTGTTGTTTTAAATTAGACTTTTCTTTAGTCGGTTATTAGGGCTCGGAACTTTAGGTAAATACATGTTTGTTTTTTTTTTTTTTTTTTTTTTGGTAGATGGAGAAAAATTTTAACCAAATAACTTCGCGAATCATCAAATTTGCAACAAAATGGCATCGATTTGTTAATGCATATTTTGCTATAAATGCATATTTTACCATAGTGTGCTAAAAATGCATATTTTGTTATAAATGCATATTTTAGCATATTGTGCTAAAAATGCATATTTTAATGCATATATTGGCATTTTTTGTTATAAATGCATATTATTCCATATTTTGCATTAAAATCCATATTTTTAAGAACATTTTTTGATGTTTTACTAAAATAAATTGTACACAATTTTATAAATAAAATATTTTTCAAATTTATACATATTATTTTTTTTATCATTATAATAAAAATAACTGAAAAATACAATTGAACAGTTCATGCGAATAAGGACGAATAGACCACTTTTCGCAAACACGTTTTTTTTGCATAAATGCATTTTATTAGCAGAGCCCTACAATCCTATGCAGAAATTTTGGGGAAATTTTGACTTTTAAGGCTAAAAAATGGCTTTGAAATTGCAATAATTCGTATATTTTTATATTTTTGTTTAAATTGGGAGTGAACTAACGCACAATTTTGATTAAATACAACACAAAAACACACAAAAATTTTACTTTCGGTAACAATGTGTTAAAAGAACATTACGAGGAACAAACCACACTTATTATATTGGCAAACAAATTTACCGTTCTTGAGTTATAAGACTTTAAAGTATGGAAAGCAAAAAGATCGAATATCCATCCTTAACAAAGTTTTGCAAGTCTCATGAAAATGTAGTCAAAATCTGCTGCAAAATAACGCATTTTTATTCAAATTTCAATACATTTTTTTGGATATTCGCCCTATTTCCATTTAAGCAACAATTGAAGTCCAATTTTTGGCAAGTTCTCTTTCGAATACCTTACTAAAATTTTGTATATAGGTAGATGTGACTTAAATCTTTAAGCTAATACCAAAAAGTTGACAAAAATATTATTTTTTTAACCGTTTCCTGCGTTTTTATTTTCCCCTGTAAAATTCTACAAATGGTCTATTCGTCTTTATTCGCATGAACTGTTCAATTACTAACTTTATGACGGTTTTTATTGGTAATTTAAATTCTTTAACCACTTTTTAAAGCAAAAATTACTTAAATTGTGGAAATAATAGTGAAAACGTTAAAAAATCGATAATAAATGTATGTATTTTTTTTTATTTTAAGTCCATATTTTACGATTTTAAATACATATTTTATGTACATAACACATGAATATAAATGCATTAACTTCCGAGCCCTAGTCATTATGTTAAACAATTTTAAATAAAAACAGCTTTATCACTCAATACATATAATATTTAAAACAAAATTAATGCTGCCTAATAGAACGCTTTTACTTTGAACAAAATCATCATAGAAATTTTAAATGAGGTTAGATTTTTTTATAAAATAAATGCATATTTTCATATGTTTAAAAAAATCTATGTCATATTTAGATTTTATTTGTTACTTTTCAAAAAGTTTGATCATTTTCATGATAGACAATACAATTGTTTCATTGGCATCACTAAAATCTGCAGTTCTATGCAATAGAAATGTCCGAAAAAACAATTTTTGTATTTTTAATACAAAACTTAAAACATTTTTAAATGTATATTATTAAAAATACGGGACATTACAATATTTGGATCATATTAGCGTTTTGCAATTTAAATATTTCATAGCTATTAGCTCCCAGCAAAAATTTCCAAAAAGGTAAGCGGGTTTGTAATCAAGCATTTTGGGCAGAACGCATTCCCTACTAGATTACCTACTCGATTCTTTTAACAGGGCGTGAGACTAAAATAATTGATTCTTTAGAATTGATTATTTTTTTACCGAAGAACTATTTACTTTATATTTTTAAGAACTACATACATTTTTTAATAAAGAAATAGTTCCATTGTAAAACTACGAAGTACTTACACAAAAAAAATAAATAAATAGTTCCCTAGAAAAAATAAGAAGTACTTACATTTAAAAAAAAAGAAGTATTTTTTTTATTTATTAAAAAATTAACTTAAATATAAAATTATAAGCTAATTTGCAAAAAGAGCAATAGCAGCTTAGGCCTTCAGCTCAATGTGTATGATATAATGTTTTAAATTTTGGATTTTATTGTGAACATATTGAAATATTATTTAGTGTATTTATATTAAATTGTATAATTTTGTGGATTTTAAGTAATTAATGATTGTTGATATATTTTCTTCAGATGGGCCGGCATGTAGTTGGATGGGATATTGACTTTTTAAGATTAGTTGCCTTTGATTATGGTAAAGTGCACAATATAATAGCATGTGTGATGGATTTGTTGGATAAATGATATCGCAGTCACATGGGTATGTAACTGGTATTTTTAGAAGGCCGCCGTGTGTGAGTTTTGTATGCCCCAGCCTTAGTCGGGTTATTTTTATTGAGTCCAGTCTGTTGATGTTACTGCTGATGATAGTTGTGCTTTCGGAGTTGTTGTTTATTGTTTTATACCAATTGGATGTTTGTGAATAGGTGGTGTCTTTGTTTTTTAAAAAATGTTGTTATGTGCTTATGTATATCTTTGATGTTGTGATTTTCTGTTTTTAATACAGGGGATATAAGGGACAATTTTGCCGCAGTGTCGGCAAATTCGTTTCCTGGAATGTTGACGTGGCTAGGGACCCATATTAATTTTATATCTGTTGTTCTTTTGATTAGAAAATCTCGGATGTTAGATGCATATATGTTGTTGTTAGTTATATTTAATATGGCTTTTAAGGATGAGAGTGAGTCTGTGCAAATGGCATATTTGCCTCTTTTGAAACCAATATGTGATATTGCATTATTGATGGCGATCAGTTCTGCTGTAAATATGGAACTGTGGTCGGGTAGGACACCTAACTTTATAACTGTATTTTCTGTTGTTACGCTGTAACCTACGTTGTCGTCGTTTTTTGAACCATCCGTATATATGAAGTTGTAATCTGATAGGTTGTCTATAAGTAAATTCAACTTTTACTCACACGTGGTTCTCCTAGGTTACTCATATATAACGATCCAAACTCATACGGAAATAAAATCCTAAAAAGTGAAATATCGAATTGTTATGATAACATGGGTTTGTCATAATTTTGGAGCTATGAACCACGGAAATATAAATTTTTCAAAAAAAAAGAACAATTCAAAATTGAAAAACAAAAATATGACTCACGCACAATCACTCTCGAAAATTTTTTTTACACTCACTCACTCACGATAACGTCAGTAATTTCAACTTCCAATCACAATTTTCTGCTCACGTGCGCTTCCCTAATTTATACCTAACCACAGTTTAACAAAATTGAGGAAACATGCAATTTCTGTTTTTAGTATTATTTTCCTGCATATAAAAATTTGTTTGAAAAAATATATAAGATAAATTCTTTAAATTGTATAACTTCTTTTTTCAAAATGAGGAACTACTTCCAATGGCGTCCTTTTATTCAGAAAAAGTATATGATTACTTCTTGAGTACAAAAAGTTATACATATAAGTTAATAACATTGTTATTTTCTTTTAAGTAATTAATTACTTTGTTATTGAGTTCATGCTTTCTGGTTTAAATTTAAAGAATTGATTACAATACTACTTGCTTTTTTGACTCTATCGTTGGAATGAGTTTGGTATTGCAGTTACTAAATTTGGCAATGAGATATGTTAGCAAGTGTGGGCATCACCTTCTTTTTGGAATGTGTAATTTTTTCCTGGGCTTTATAGAAAGATTTTTTATGATTTTTTACACAAATCGTATATTTTGGTACAAAATATAGGTGATCCCAAATTTTGGATATTTTTAGTTTTTCAATTATGGTTTTTTTATAATACGTTAGTGATTACAAATTGTTGTTAGTTTTGTCATAAACATTTAGGTAAGGAGATAAATTCAATTTAAATTATTACTTCATGTACTAAGAGAATTATCTGCAAGATTTCAATGAATTTTTGCATTAGACCTATGAAATGTCACTGGAATTCTTTCATTAAAACGTTTCATTATGTTAATGCAGTGTCTTATAAAATTTTATGAAAATATTCTTAAATACAAATGTTTCATCAAAAATAGTTTCGTGAAAATCATGACGCTTTGTTACGCAAAATTCATTAGTTTAGTGTAAAATTTCATTAAATTTCAAGAAAATTATATCTGTGTGATGCCTGAATACAAAACGTAACGAAAAGAAAAACTTCACGGAAAAAATAATGAACTAAATGACAACGAAAACGGAAAACTGAAAAAATCAATCTTAATTAAACATTTTGCGGATTTTGTCTTTAATTTACATATTTTTTAATAGACTGAAGTACACTGAATCCGTCTCTGTCATTTTCAGTAAGTGAAATACGCGGTTTTTATAATTACATCATTCGCCCCATTTTTTTTTTCTTTTATATTTTGCTTAACTTTTCCAAATTTAACAGCAAATTTAACTAGGCGTTGTTGTGTAATGGTTAGCGCGTAGGACTGTTACACAGATGGTTCCGGGTTCGATTCCCGGTGACAACAACAACTATTTAGAAAAATAATATATATGAGTTTTCTATCCCTCATATGTATCGCAGCGCCCGCCTTCGGTGTTCCCATAGCACTTAACACCACCGAAGTAAAATAATGAATCAGGGCTATGAACCAAAAAGCTTCAATAAGTTCGCCAACTCTCCATCAGGAGAGTTGGCAACACGCGCAATTACAGTGTTGCTAAGTTTAAAGCCCTTCATCTTTCTCCACCACTCATCTCTCCTGTATACCCTATCCGAAGCAACACATTAATTAATAGGAAGAATTTCGTGACTGTTGCTTCTCTTTAAACAAAAAAAAAAAAATGAAATTTTTTTAAGAATTTAAATCTACACAAAATTATCTTTTATTTGAGCACAATAATGTCGCTGTTTCTATATATTTGAAGCACGTGAAAAATTAGTTAAAGTTTAAAGTTATTTTCTAAATACTTCATGACATTTTCAATTTATTTGTAATAAAATTTAAAATTTCTATAGCATGTTTAAAATTTATAATGATAAAACTAAAAAAGTACAATTTTGGACTTCCTTGCAAGTATTGTTCTTCTTATTACATACGACCTTTACAAATTGCACTATTAATTCTAATTTTTGTTTACTTTAGCTCTAACGCCTTTAGTTAACAAGATAATCACAAAACATAAAAAAATTTAATTTTACAAATTAATGACTGATTCCAAATAGTTGCTACTTTTTCCTTAATTCCCTACTTTTTAATATAATGCTTTTATGTGGAGAGTGTTAAAGAAAAATATATGAAATGTGTGATAGGACCAATTCATAAAAAAAATTCTATTTATATTATAGTTAAAAAAAAAAATAAATGTTTTATCCTTAATGCGTTTCAAATCATCTATACCTTAATGTTTCATTTATTTCGAACACATTTTAAAGGATCAGATTTATGATCAAATAAACTCCAAGACAGTTGCTAACTTTCTTTAATTAAGAACAAATAATACCCATAAAATTTACAATAGAAATTGTTAGCGGGTTCAAGGATCTCAGATTATACTCCAAAAAACACCTTTTCAGCTAAAGCCGTATAACATCAAAGATAATATATTATCTAACCCATTAGTAAGGGGTAAGTAAAAATCCTTTCAACACATATCATTTCAGATCAAATTACCTTTTTTACACATGCTGCTTAGATTACACCATCCATCAATTATTCTGCTTCTTTTCTTCTAAACGAAGAATTAAACATGAAAAACTTTTACAAAACCTTGAGATGTACTCTCATATATCTCATTACTTAATCGCAATCAATTTGTCAAGATATTTAGGAGGTTTAATAAAAGATAAAGAAATGTCTAATAAAAAAAAACAATTCTATTGATCTTTTATTTTTCAATATACACTGCGTTGCAAAACTATAATTACATATTAATTTCACTAAACGTCGTAGGTTAAAAAAAGGAGGCATAAATGTTAAACCAATGGAAAACTAATAATATTTAACAAAAAAAAAAAACAATTGATTTATTTTTTATTTTACTATTTAAAAAGGAATAACAACATCAATTAGTGCTTTACAAATTTAAATACATTTGACCTAATATATCAAAATTTACAAATATTTAAGAAAAAATATTTTAAAGCAGCAGGTTTAATAATGCACGAGGCCTCCTTTTTTCTGAATAAACTTGAAAGTTCAATCGAACATACTGTCTACCAGATTTATTGGAGGTTCTTCCGTTATAGGTCTCCACGCATCAATAACTGCTTCTTTTAGATGAAAATGTTTTTTTACGTAAACTCGACGAGTTAATACTCGCTAAATATTCTCAATGTGGTTTTGATCAGGAGAACATGCGGGCCATTCCAATACTCTTACATTTTTGATGTATTGCCCATTACATCGTCTGACGACTTACATGTACTGAGGCATTGTCTTGTCGGAAAATTATTTCTTATTTGTTGCTGTTTTCATTTCTCTTCAAATAATATTCTTAGGAGAAGTCATTCTGGTGCTTGAAAATGCCAAATCAACCATACCATCGAAACAAAAAGCGCCCCAAACCATCCAAACCATTAAGGATATGCCTCCGAAATATCGTGGTTCCTTACGTAGGTCTCTCCATATAGATTAGACCATCTAGATTGTACTTTTTCTTATCGGAAAAAAGCACCTTTAAAAGAATTAATTGACTTACCTTTCTCCAGTTGGTTTGTAAATTCAAGTCGAACAGTTTTGTGGCGGGGTAATAACATTGGCACAAACATCAGCTCTTGGCGAGTAATTCTCTGGGAATCATATGTCTTTTTATGGTTGATTTGGACACATTTGCCTTACATTCATCGTTTATCTGATTGAGACTACACTCAAAAAATAAGTTAGTACAAAAGTTAGTAAAACGTCTTGTAAATCAGGTAGACTATTTTTTAGCAAATTTTTTTTGCTAAAATCGTGTTTTCCGCTAAAATTTTTGTTATACTTATTTAGCACTTAACTGTGCTAACGACAACCAGATTGAAAGATATACGCAGAATGAAGGAGATGTCGCGACATGTCAAGATGTAGTAGAGAAGAGGAAAATGATACTAAAAGTACAACTCTAATAAGACATATAAAAAATCAACCATGGAAGACTATTGTATCTGTTTTTCATACATAAAACAAAATTTAGGATTAAAACAACTTAAATTTTGCATTGTCACCGGCTTGTGAAAATAATTGTCTTTTAATTAAATAAAAGACAAAATAAAATATTTAAATTTAATATGTATATCTGAACTAAATGTTTATAGATTAATAATCTAGTGTGGTCAAATAGCAAACAAACATATACAGACATGTAGACAGAGTAAAGCGAAAGACACACATCTTAGGTAGATTTTTATGGTTCCTTTTTCTTATTGCAAAAAAAAGGGTTGTTTTTTTCGTTTCGTTTGTTTTTGTTAATTTTTTCGTTCCGTTTCTATAATTATCTTCGGCAGTTGCGTCCTTTAAAAGAAAGCATCATTTAGACAACCATTGATGTAAGTAGTTGAAAGAAAATTTTTGTTATGTTATATACATATATTTATTTCTATATATTTTCAGATATTAAATTAATTCATGTCGTCAATGTGGGAAAATAAAAATTTTTATATTTCGTAATTATTGTAAATTATTTTTAAAAGAATCACAAATATATGTTTTATGATTTTCAGCAAATAAATTAACTAAATTACAATTTTTCTACAAATTTTTTGCGTTTTTTTTTCAGTCTACTAAAATTCAGCAAAAGATTTATTAATTTTTAGCAAGGCTTTTTTATTTCTAATCCACTAAGTGTTAGCAAAACTTTTGCTGAGTCTACTAATTTTGTTGCTAAAAATCAGCTCGCTGATTTTCAGCAAAAGATTTTGCTGACATTAGCAATTTTTTTGCAAGCACACTCCTGACAAAAATTTTGCTGACTTTACAAACTTTTTTTTTTTTTTGAGTGTATTCATTGTGGTGCTTTCACAGTAGATTATTTTACGCCGGTCCAGATCAGAAAGCTTTTTTTTCGGGCCGCCTGTTTTATTTTTACCATAAGCACTCAGATTATTTGCAAAATTTGTGACAACCATAGTGAACGGTTTATTGTTCTAGCAATTTCCCGAAATCTCAAGCCACTTTTTAAATAGGCAGACATTTCCTCTTTTTCAAAATCACTTAGATATGAACCACGCAGAATTTTATTGCAAATTGATTAAAAATGCATTAAAAAACAAAAATAATTCTTTAATTTTTCTCTATTAGCTATTCTTCTTTGTTTACCGTTATTTGCAATTATAATTATGAAATACTAACCAAATATTATTACACAATATTTCTCTTAAATCAATTAAGTGATCTCTTAAATTTTACACAATAAGTTTTAAAAAAAATGTTTATAATATTAGAAAAAATAGCAAAAATCATTTGTAATTATACTTATGCAACGCAGTGTATGGTAAAAGTATTGCAAAATACTATACAACTTTTGTGTAAAAAAAGTACCTTACACTTTACCGCGTGTGGGTATATGAGTATCTAACTAATTTTCAAAATTTTGAGTTTTTTTTTTAATATTTGCCGCCTTTAAATAAGATCTTTGGTACTGTTTTTCAATATTTTCTACACAAAATGAACAATGCAAAATATTTACAAAACATTTTGGAACATTTAGACATGAGCATGTGTATGATGTTTTCTAATATTATCAATAAATTCGGCACCTTTTGGTAAATATGAGATATTACCTATTGTGCGCTTATTAAACTGTAGTTAATAGTGCTGATGTGAAAAAAAACCCCTTTCATAGGGATTTCTTATAATGATTAAAATGATTTTGAGATCATTTTACTAACATATGATCAAGTATATGAATAAAACATACACTTAACGAAATTTTTCAGAAAAACATTAAAACTTTTCAAAATGTTTAAATTTTTAATTGAACGAACTTGACTTTATTATTTTCTGAAGACTGGAAATAATTTTTTGAAGAAAAAAAATGAATACTAACCTTCATGTATTTGAGATCCAAAATCTTTAAAACGTTAAATTACACTTAAGTGGTTATTTTCAGGAAGAAGAAAACGTTTTAATAAAAATATTTTCAAAATAAACTTAAAACCCTTTTATTATAGATTTTTAAAAAGAAACTATCGAAATTAACCCTTATATGCACTTGGATAAAAATGTTTGTGATTCTCGAAAACAAATCTTGAAATAACTGGAATTGAACATTAGAGGTGTTTATCAATGTGTGGAGCAGGGACGTAGCCAGACTTTTTTCAGAATTATTCACACACAATTCTTGTTTTAGGCAAATTTGGAATTGATTTTTTAGTCGAAAATAATATGGCAATTTTTTTTTTTTTTTTTTAAGAGAAGCAACACTCAGGAAATTCTTCCTATTAATTAATGTGTTGCTTTCTTTGGAAAGGGGATAGTGGAGAGATGAAAGGTGGTGAAAGATGAAGGGCTTCAAACATGGCAACACTGTAATTGCGCGAGTAGATAAGTCTTAGAACAGTTGTTGCTCGCCACCTGATGTAGAGTTGGCGAATTTATTGAAGCTTTGATTCATTATTTTACTTCGGTGGGGTTAAGTGCTATGGTAACACCGAAGGTAGGCGCAGCGATACATATAATGTTGTCGTCACCGGAAATCGAACCCGGGACCATTTATGTAACAGTCCAACGCGCTAACCATTACACCACAACGTTTAAAGTTTTTAAACAACTATGGCAAGACTCCGCAGTTTTTCTGCTAGTTTTTCTGCTAGGGCAACCAGAAATATGCCAGAAGAATGCCATAAAAACAGAAAATATGCTCTTTAGAATTAAAAACACAGTTCTAATAAAATGTTCGTATTTTAAAGCTTATTTTGCAGTATAGTTGGAGTAACTTTCGTGAAATTTATTTAAATTGTTAAAAAATGAGGAGATAAAAGATTTAATATGACTAAATCGATACAATCTTAAAACAGGAAAATTACATTTGTAAAAATGTCTTGAATTTTTGAAATCGGTGTTGCTAACCCCACACTTAGGATATTAGGTAGGTAAAGACGGCAACAATTGCAAATAAAATTCCACTTGAAAAAAGGACGACTAACAATTCATTAAATTCAACTAACATTTGTCTTTTGGTTTTACTGTTCAAAAAATAACTAACAATTGTAGTAAAAATGAACCACATACATATATTAGTAAAAAAATAAACAAATATTTATTTTTTTAAATAACAAAGAACAACTTAAAAAAAAATTAATGTAAAATCATAAAACAGTCATATAATGTGGTTTGTTTTTTTTAATGAACTACAGAAATAGCAAAAAATCAAATTTGTTCTACAAATTACTGACATTCATATTAAAAATAAAGAAACTGTGTTACAACCCAAACAACTACAAATTTTTAAAGCAGAAGTACCCGCAGTGCAGAATTTTTGTAAATTTTTTTTCAAAAGAAACCCAAAATCTTCTACCCTTACGAAAAAAGTTTCATCATATTTCATCAAACTGTATCATAAATCACTTATTATCAATTATTCATCATATTTATGAAATTTTCTTAGACATGATGAAGAGTTTTATAAAAATGTATGACAAATGTTTCATAAATCTTCATCATTTCATAAAAAAGTTTCATAAACCGTATGAAAATATTTTTTTGTTTTCCTATCAATTGAAATTCAGAAATCATCAATTGAAATTAAGATTTTTATTTGAAATTAAAAAAATTTTATTTGTAATTCAGATTTCCTGTTTAAAATTCAGAAACTATCAGAGTAGTATTTGGAAGATGACAAAGCCAATTGTGACAATTTTTTGTTGTTGTTGTTGTTTTTGTTTTTTCTTTGATATTTTAAATTTTGAATCTCGCTCCTAGACGAGGACAAGAAATTCTCATTGAGTTTGTGATTTAACATAACAAATATCTCTAGAAATTCTAATAACAAAGTCCCCTGAAGATTTCCTTAGGCAGGAATGAAATCCGGATAGGGACACGCCTACATAAGATTGCTTTTCACAATTTGTTAAATAAGTTTTGGGACTTTAGCACATTTAATTACTATAAAATATCATAACATCAATTGAAAGTCAAAAATTCCAATCAGCTGATGTATTCAAAATTTTACATGGAACTTTGTAAATACATAAATTTTCTAAATTTTAATGGAAATAGATTTTCTTAAATTCAATTAATGTTTTTAAATTCCGAAGGAAAGTTCCTAACTTAAATTTATTTTTTCCGGATTTTAAAATAAAGCGAGCATCAATTAATATTTTCTGAATTTCCATTTAAAATTCTGAATTTAAATTGATAAGTTTTAAATTATATACGTCAATTTTATACCATCGAAAAAATAAAAAGTTTTACTGCATTGTCATAGAAGAGTTTCTCAGAAGTACCAAAGTACGCCTAACTCCGCTACATTAGAGTGGACCGAATTCAAATTTTGGAGGAATTTTGTTTAGGTCACGGGTAGACATATAATGGGTAGATGTAAAAAATATTTGAACTTTTTATCTAAAAATCTAAAGTTTAAACAAAATAAAATTATTAATGCGGTTTGCACAGCAAATTTAAGGTTCAAAATCAATCAAAATGGTAAAAATGTCCTTTGTAAAAAAATTTCCGATTTTTATTAATAGAGAATGAAGAAATATTTATAATAAAGGGTCCGCCATCTAACGTTTTTTTTTTTTTTTCAACTAGAGCTTATTTAGTGAATGGTAACACTTAGCTCATGTCTGATTTGACAGATAATTAGTTTTATCCTTCCGCTGAACGAATATGGTTGTGTATACGCTTGAACAACGCTGGGAAATATAGCGACATTACTTTGAAAATCATGGTAATGTTGCAGAATGTGTGCCGATACACCCAAAACGAGTCACTGTTTGGTGCGGATTTTGGTCCAGAGGCATAATTGGGCCATTTTTCTTCGAAAATGAGCAAGGAGTGTTGAACGAATTTTTGTTCACAAAAATTGAAGAGGTGGAAATACAGCTGCACACAATCGATAATGTGCTTAAAAATTGGACCGATCGTGTAGGCTACTGCTTGGCCAGCCGAGGCAGCCATTTGAATGAAATTATTTTCCATTTTTAACCGGAAGGATTGTACTTTGAAATAAAAAAATAAATTTGAGAAAATATTCAGTAGTTTTTTTTATAGCATTTTCAAAAAAAAAGTTATTTGGCGGACCCTTTATTATTCGCGAAAAAGTTTCTAATTTCAACAACAAAAAAATCTTTTCACTTTCTTTGAAAATTTTTCTAAATAAATAATAACAGAGTGCAAGACTTTGTTTGCTAAAATGTTTAGCTTTGTTTGCTAAATTAACAAATATATTTTTGCAAGTGTATCGAAGAACCTAAAGAAACTATAGAATATAAATAGAAGGGTTTTTCGGTTTATAATATGAAAAACTAATTAGCAAAACGCCCACTTTTAATGTTTTCTTTAAAAGCATACATGTGTGTCTGTATATTATATGTAATTTGAAATACACATATGGTTTCATATAGAACTTTACGAGTAATTTTCACAGTCATCGACACACATGCAACATTTTTCCACAAGGATATGTGATATATTTGTTTTGGTTGGCATTATTATAAAACAATAAGACATCCTGTTTTCAAAAATATATTCAAATATTTTGACTCAGTTTCTATACGTTACAATATTATTATTATTAAAAATTTAATAATTTATTTAACCGTCATACATAATAATAGCTAACTTAAAATACAGTAAGGACTTCAAGGATGAGCTCTTATCATGTATACTAAAGAAAACCCGCTCCCCATATTGTATGATGAGACTAATGTTAATGGTCACATGTGTCCATAAAACAACTTTATCTTTTACATTATTTACTATTTATACATTTAACGAGAAAACAATTTTTTGTAAAATTTAACAAAACTTTTTCATTGTGATTTTGAAATAAACCCCCTGTTTAGAGATTCGAATCAAAAGGATACACATGTTTGTATTATTCGTTGTATAGTATTTATTAATATTATACAATACGACACGTTGTCTTGGGGAAACATTTACAAACATCACGATATTGTGTTCATAAAGTTATGGTTTAAATATTCGGAAGAAAAAAAAACTCACAAGATAATTGACGACACTGATGACCTGGTGCGAACGTTTGCATATGGGACCAATTATTGTCTCTCTACCGGCTAATGGAAACAGGTAGTACACAATTTATTTAATCCTTTACTGCCTGAAACTCAAGATCTTTATGAAAGCTATATATTTTAATACTAAATTTTTCGATAATTCCACTTTTAACGACTTTATTAGCAAAAAGCCAAAAAGGGTAAAAATTTCGGATCACCCAATGATGACAAATACAGCGAATATCTGAGGAACTTATAAAATGTTCGACACTTTGAAGTAAAATATATAAAAAATTTTTTTTTGTTATGATATCAATAATATTTTGTGTATGTGCGACTAGCACTTTTAAGTTTAAATCAAATTAAAAATATTAAAATTTCAGTTTTTGTTTGAATTTAAATAAAGTTACATAAATATAGATTTCATTTATTTATCGCATATATATTACACCACCAAAAAATATAAAAACACTGTCAAAAAATTTGTTGGCATATTTTTGAACTTAAAACGAAAATCGAGGTTATTTTAGAAAACGCGAAGTATGTTTTCTCCACAAAATTTAAAGTCCTTAACATTTTTTTGATACTTTTTCGGTTTTAGTATTAAGCTAATTAAAATCGTTTAGTTGATGTCTGTTTTGCGGAATTGGTACAGCGCTTTAGTTGCTACACGGAGAAATGTGAGCGGAAAAATCTTCCGCTGTACTAATAATAATATATTGTTATATAGTATATAATATATACTCGTATGCTACCAAATAAGAAATATATAATAATATATGGAAATGCATGACATGCATATTTTAATATGGAAGAACATAAGACAATATATAATATTTTAACTTGCGACACCATGTTTGAGTGATTGTCCAACCAAAAAACAGCTCTAACATCAATGTTTTAAACGCTTTAAAAAAGCTCAAAAAACAGTTAAATAAACCATTTAAAAAAAGGCCGATAATTTCATAAGTTTATACTAAAAATGTTACTACAAATAAAATAGAGAAATAGATTTTCCTAAGCTTTAAAGTACAAATTGGTTTATATAAATATTTTTTTAAATATTTAACTAAAAAAAAATTCTACAAAATACCGATTCGTAAAAGTAGCAAAAAAGCTCTCGTTTAAAAGAAAAAAGCTGCTTATATTTAAAAAATTAAGCAAATATAAAAAATGAGCTAAACAATTCTGTAACGAATAGCTTAAAATGTTCGTAGGTGAAACTCTGAAGTCAAAAAATCAAGGCTCTATTTTAACTTTTTATCTCCGAATACATTTGTTTTGTAGAAATTATTTTTTTTTAAATATTGGTAGCGATTCCTATTCTCACTTTCACCATTCACCTCAGTTTTCGAACCTCAATTTCTCTCAAATAATACAAATTTATAAATTTGTTATTGTCCAATGGTCTTTACAATAAACAAATATTGAAAAATCTGAAATCAAAATGGGACATATAATTAACACACGGGAAATAATGAGATTCGAAAATTGAGGTGAATGGTGAAAGTGAGAATAGGAATCGCTACCATTGTTCATATATCAACACTAGGGCGGCATTACGTTGTATGAAGAAATTTCATCTTTTGATTATCGCTTAGCCCTGGACGGATTATTGTGACACTTGGTCTAAAACTACTATGGTGAAAATTTGAGCTGAATCGGATGACTCTAAGCCGCGGCGACTAGAGGTCAAAGTTCAGATTTTTAGAAATAATGTATTTTTAACTATTTTTGCCTGAAGAAATCGTTATTTTTCATACGATTTTAAAAAAAATTAGTAAAATTGTTGTAGTGAATATTGTAAATACTAATCTGAAATTGTTTATGAAAAAAGTAACCCTTTTGTGTCGTCGGCCTAAAATGACCCATTTTTTTAAACACAATTTAAAACCACTATCGTCTGAAATATGATAAATAAGCAACTATTTTAAACTATAGTCTGAACATTTGTTTGGAAAAAATTAACGCTTTTAGTCTTGGAGGTCGAAATGACCAATTTTTTTTCTTATATTAAAGATTGGTGTTTAGGATGAACTTTAACGATGTTTGTCTCATTTACTTTATTTAATGCACTCAGAGTCCAACAAATTGTTTGTGAAACATAAGTATGGACAAAAAGCTATTTGTAAGGACACAAATCAATTGTAAGTTTAGTTCATAGTTTGACATTCAGTCATGAACTGACCCTAATTTGTACAAGCGTATCAAATTTGACATTCATTTGACAGAACATACCACTCACCACGAATAACTCTGTGATTCCCCGTTTTATTTTACTTTAACGAGCAATAAGCGTATAATACATGTAATTCGGGTTTTCCCCTGTTTAGTTTAAAATCATAACAAATAAAATTTTTGTTTATAGTAAAAATGAAAACAAACAAAAGAAGCTAGTCAAACCCACTATTTTAATTAATTTAAAGTGATTAACAGTCGCGTAAAGTGTGTCTTAAGTGATTTTTTTGTAATTTCTATAAATTTAAATATGCCACAATTAAGAAGTGAAATTTACTTAATTGGTCACCAAAAAAAACAAATAACTGGTAGTAAGCTTCCATCAAAATTAGATTGTCTTAGAGTTTTATTTTATAATTTAAGAACTAAGAAGTTAAATCTCGTAAAAAGTGCTCGCATAGCTATAAAGGAGTGCTCAATTTTTTGGGAAAAGGCCCGTATTCCTGTCATGACAAGAACAAACGCAGAAAATAAATTAGTGACCCTGTATAATGAGTGGAAGCAGTTATCGAAAAATAAGTTTAAAGATTTTGATAATTTTAAACAAAAGAGAGAATCTTGGAAAGTTTCACTGGATGATTTATTCGATATGGCTCATGCGGATGCACTAAATCTAATAAAAATCGAGGAAGACAAGCAGTTTTTGATTCAACAGAGATTAAAAGGCCATCAAGGGTGTATGATAGGTATTGATGTAAACTTAAAGAAAAGTGAAGAAAAACGCGAAAAATGTAAACGTGAATCCGAACTTAGAAAACAACAGTTTCTGGAAGCTCCATCAACCTCACAAGGTAAATATATATTAAATTATACCAATTTAACCCAAACTTCACCCTCATAAAAAACGAAAGATTTCAACTTAACAAAAATTTGGATGCCAAAACCGAATTCATTGGGTGCCATCGAATTTGGGGCTGTGGCAACCGAATTTTCGAGGTTGCAGTAATCATTAAAAATTGGTTGAGACAACCGACTTTTATATAAGAGTCTGTTAAATGGAAAAATCTTATGGGTTAAAAATAGGTTCATTGCTTAAGATAGCAAAATTTTGTTTTTAACATAACTTATTAAAACTGATTTTAACAGATTGTATTGTCTACGATTCTTTATGTTTGGATAAGTCAGATGACGATGAATTTTTTTTTTTTTTTTTTTTTTTAAACCAAAAACAAAAAGAGGTTGCAAAGAAATTTTGACACCAAGGCTAGCAGCTGTTTTGGATAAATTAAAGATAAGTTCCAGAGATACAGTTCATTTACTAGTTGCTGTTCTGGATGCAGTTGGGCTAAGCTCATCAGAATTTATTATAAACCGTAATTCAATCCGTCAACAAAGGGATGCGTTACGAAAAGCAAAGAGCACGAATATTGTATCAACGTTTAAACAAAACTCACAACCATTAACAATTCACTGGGATTCCAAACTTTTGCCTAGCGTAACAGGAAAACCCGAAGACCGTCTCGCAATAATAGCAACTGCACCAAATATAGAACAGGTTTTAAATATTCCTGATATACCATCAGGAACTGGCTTAGAAATTGCATCTGCCGTCTATGATACTCTTGAAAAACACAATATTTTAGATAAAACAGAGGCCTTTGTATTTGATACAACTGCGTCAAACACAGGTAAATTTAGAGGAGCCTGCAATATTTTAGAAAAGCGAATCGGACGAGACATTTTATTCCTTGGCTGCAGACATCACATTTTGGAAATTGTGTTAGCAGGTGTATTCGAGGAAGAAATGGGACCTTCTACTGGCCCTGAAATCAATATATTTAAAAAATTTAAAAAGCACTGGCCTAACATAGAACAAAATAAATTTTTGACGGGATTTACATATCCACGTTTTAAAGCTATTTTAGGTGATGAAAGTGATGACATTTTGAGCTTCGCAATCCAAAAAATTAAGGAGAATTTTCCACGGAGTGATTACCAAGAGTTTCTTGAGTTAATTATTATTTTCTTGGGTGGAATTCCTCCCCGCGGATTGAAATTTTCAAAACCAGGAGCTATGCACTATGCAAGATGGATGGCAAAAGCCATTTATTGCTTAAAAATTTTAATCTTTCGGGATCAATTCCCTGAAATAACCGAATCTGAAGTAAATGGTTTACTGGAAGTTTCTGGATTTATTATTAAGTGTTACTCGAGATTCTGGTTCAATGCAGACAAAGCAGAACAAGCGCCTGTAAATGATTTAGAATTTTTAAGAAAATTGGAGAGCTACAAAACTATTAACACAAAATTAGCGGAAAAAGCTATATCTAAATTTATAAATCACTTATATTATTTAAATGACGAATGTGTGGGTTTTGCTTTATTCGATGATAGGATTGACGACGAATCGAAAGCCAAGTTATCTGAAAAGATGTGCTTGAGTTATGTTGAAGAAGAAAATAATGAAGAAGGTAGCGAAATTTTGAAAAAGCTACATATCAGGCAAGAAAATATAACAACAATTCATCAATTCTATATTACTTATTCTCCAAAAACACTAAAAGGCTTCTGAAAAGGTTTAAGATTTCAACAGATTTCTTAGATAGAGATCCAAGTACTTGGAATGAGTTGGAAGAATATAGAAAAGGAAAGGAAATTATTCAAAACTTAAAAATTATTAATGATTGCGCCGAAAGAGGAATTAAACTAGTTCAAGATTACCACGAAAAAATTACAAAAAATGAAGAGCAGAGGCAATACTTGTTTAAAGTAGTAAAATGTTAATTCTACTTCATTCAAAATTATTAACTTGGTTTTCTGTTTTACTTTTCACGTTGTACAAAATTATAGACAACAATATTCAAAAGAATTTAAAAGACTTAAGAAATGATTATAATTAAGTAATATGATATACCACCTGTTATTCAAAAAATACAAAATGTAATTTTAAAATTTGTACTTCAAAAAACTCCCTTTGTTTTCAAAAAAATCATTTGTTTTTCAAAACATAACATAATACTTTTTGTACCTTGTAATTTGTAGTATTTGAACTTAAAACTACTATTTACGTGTTTTGGATAAGTATATCAAAAAAATTTTGACAATAGTGGTTTTGAGTTGTTTTCTAAACATGGGTCATTTTGACCCCCATGACACAAAAGGGTTAATTTTTCTTGATAGATTTCAGATTACTATTTAGAATATTCACTACAACAATTTCACAAATTTTTTTTCAAAATCGTATGAAAAATAACGATTTCTTCAAGCAATTACAGTTAAAAATACATTAAATCGAAAAATCTGAACTTTGACCTCTAGTCGCCGCGGCTTAAAGTCATCCGATTTAGCTCAAATTTTCACCATATTAGTTTTAGACCAAGTGTCACAATAACCCGTCCAGGGCTAAGCGATAATCGATATTTTTTTTTTTAATGCCACCCTAATCAACACATATAATTAAATGCGGCTTTTTAATGGACCATATATAATCATATCTGAATTCAATTAAAAAATACTCCAAGCATTGGACCTCATATATTTTTGTATAATTTTATATAGAACAATATATGGTTTTATAAAAAATTATAAAAAAAATATTTTTAATGTTGGTTCACATGAAGTTATAAATACATATATAGTTATATGTAGATTTATGTTGAATGGTATACGAACGATTATATAACACTATATTGTATGTATAGTAATATATTTTATTTTTTTATTTATTAATAATCATATAATTACAAATTATAACCTATTACCCTAACCGAGCACTAGCTACTATGGCTTTCGGCGCGTTGTAGCGAAAACATACCAGTGCCTCTGGTGGGAATCGAACCCACGACCCCCGCACTGATAAGATAACACGCTACCAACTAGCCTACCGGGGCGCACTAGTAATATGTAATTAGGTATATTAAATGTAATTGTATATAAGACAATATAAAATAATATATTGCTTTATATACTCCCCATATAAAAATTTTTGAAACAACACAAAGCAATATACAATTAGATACAAATATGTATGCTTTAACATATATGTTTATAGTTATGACTATATATGACTTTAAACATCGAAACATTAATTTTTATAAAAGTATGTACACTCAGGGAACTTCTGCTTTAAAAATATGTAGTTGTTTGGGTTGTAATACTGTTTTATTATTTTTAATGTAAATGTAAGTCATTTGTAGAACAAATGCAATTTTTAACTAACATTGTAGTTCATTTAAAAAAACAACTCACATCAAATGACTGTCTTATGATTTTACATTCATTTTTTACAGTTGTTTTTTGTTATTTAAAAAAATAAAAAAAAAATTTTTTTGGTTTATTTTTTACTACCATGTGGTTCATTTTTACCACAATGTTAGTCATTTTTTGAACATTAAAAAACAAATGACAATGTTAGTTGAATTTAATGAAATGTAAGTCGTCCTTTTTTTAAATGAAATTTCATTTGTTTTTGACTACAATTGCAGTCGTCTTTACCAACATAATTTCCTAAGTGTATATCTGAATATATATATATATATATAAACTTTTTTACTTGGGTAATTAGTTTCCTTAATAACTTTTAAATTATTACTACCTATTGAATATCCACCAGAGGTGGACCTTACACATAACAAACAAGTTTTCAATTTATTTTTTGATCAATGGTTATAATCTTTAACTTCAAGCTCATATATTAATTAGTTCTCATGTAGTGAGTAAACTAGTTCATATGAATGTTTGATGTTTGGCATGGGATTGTTACCGCTTTCAAAACATGTTCTGATGATGGGAACCTAGAAAATTCCCGAAATAGATCTATCAACACATTCCTGAAAGGGACAAATAATAAATTTGAAAACAAAAAACTCTATAGATTATTTGCTAGTACAATATCCTAATGAAGAAATATAGAGGATGGCCTCGAACTTGAATAATTTTCATTTTCATTATATATATAAACTTTTTTACTTGGGTAATTAGTTTCCTTAATAACTTTTAAATTATTACTACCTATAAATTTGTAGGTAATAATTTAAAAGCTTTTTTGAAATCAACGTTTCTTTTTAATTTTTGCGATTTTCTTTCACCAAAAGAGGCTCTTTCTCCAAATTTATCGTTATTTTGAAAATATGAACTGTATAATATTACAGAACAGATGTGGTTTTATCGTATTTAACAAAAAAAAAAAATATGTGTCTTGTCAAATTATTCGTTACATATGTATATGCGATGATATGCAGTAAAGGGTTAAAATAACATTTTGTAAATATTTTTTAGAATTAAATGGCATGACAATCAAGTAAAAGGATATTAAATAAATATTCATGTACAAAGAAGATGGGTCATTGGCGGTGCAAGTACTTATTTCATATGTTCACACTACCCATATATACACGATATGGGTTTCTTTTCAAAATTTAAATCATAGTTTATAAGAACGAATATATAATTAAATGAAAAGCAGAGGTGTGCTATCATAAGAAATTATATTACCATTTTAATGCTATGTATTATTTCCTCTAAAATTGGTTGGAAAAATAATATATCTGATCACATTTCGGCGTAACAACAATTCGGTTTTTTTAAATTTTATCTCATATTAAAGCTTAGATGCTCGTTTTAAAATATACTCACAAGGAAGGTACTACAAGACAAACACTCTGATTTTAGTGAAAATTTTATATGTTGTTAAAATAAAAAACGGACCTGTCTCGACTTGTGGGCCACATTGTAAATATGAGCAGAACGTACAAAGAGACTGGCCCCAGGTGGCACGCAAGACATGTCTCTACACTCAAAAATAAGTTAGTAGAAAAGTTAGTAAAACATCTTGCAAATCAGGTTACATTTTTCACCAAATTTTTTGCTAAAATTATGTATTAAACTAAAATTTTAGTTATACTTATTCAGCACTTAACTGTTTTGAACTAATGTCTTACTAATATTTTACTAATTTATTTTGCTAAAAAAAATTGTGTTGATTAGCACATCAATAGTGTGAACGACAACCAGACAGAAATATATACGAAGAATGAATTAGATGTCGCGGCATGTCACGATGTAGGGAAAATTCCACTAAAAAGTACAACTCTAGTAAGACATATAAAAAATCAACCATGGAAGATTTTTGTATCTGTTTTTCATACATAAAACAAAATTGTGGATTAAAACAACTTAAATTTTGCGTCGTCACCGGCTTGTGAAAGTAATTGTATATTAATTAAATAAAAGACAAAATAAAATATTTAAATTTAATAAAGATTAAATGTGTATCTGCAACCAAAATATTTGTAAAAATTAATAATCTAGTGTGGTCAAATTGCAAACAAATATACAAGGTCGACAGACTAAAGCGAAAGGCAAAGACATACATTTTAGGTAGATTTTTATGTTTCCTTTTTCTTATTGCAAAAAAAGGGTTGTTTATGTCATATTTTGTTATTTTGTCGTTTCGTTTCTATAATTCTCTGCGGCATTTGCGTTCCTTTAAAAGATAGCATAATTTAGATAATAATTGATGTAAGTAGTTCAGAGATAATTTCGTTTATGTTATATATAATTATTTCTATTGTTTTTAGATATTACATTAATTCATATCCTCAATTTGGGAGTATGAACATTTTATATTTTGTAACGTATTGTAAATTAGTTTAAACAGAATCACAAAAATATGTTTTATGATTTTCAGCAAATAAATTAACTAAAGTATAATTTTTCTACAAATTTTTTGAGTTTTTTTCAGTCTACTAATATTCAGCAAAAATTTTATTAATTTTTAGCAAGGGTTTTTTAATTTCTAATCTAGTAAGTGTTAGCAAGACTTTTGCTGAATCTACTACTTTTGTTGCTAAAAATCAGCTCGCTGATTTTCAGCAAGAGATTTTGCTGACATTAGCAATTTTTTTGCAAGCACCCTCCTGACTAAAATTTTGCTGACTTTACTAACTTTTTTATTTGAGTGTAGGTGACAGTGACCGGTGTTGGTTTTGACTTTCCATGTGAAAGGGACCGGTCACTTCAACATTATGTTGTTATAGGAACGGATCAATTGACGAATATAAAACATCGCTTAAAAAAGGATCTAGGACAATCTGATACTGACAAATTAATAACAACTTGTATTATAAAAAAGTATCTATCAGAGTAATATTATTTCGAAAATTACGACAGGAATTTTCTCATACACTCAAAAAAACACGTCTGTAAAGTCAGCAACAATTTAGCTGGGAGGATCCTTGCAGAAAAATTGCTAATATAAGCAAAAAATGTGCTATTATTTTTTGATGATATTAGCAAATTCTCTGCAAGGATCGTTTTAGCAAAAAGGTTTCTGAATTTACAGATTTGTTTTTTTTTTTTTTTTTGAGTGTTGTAATTAAAAATTTTTTCATTATTATCTATTGAAACAAATTTTATAAAAAAACATGTAAAATCTTCTAAAAATAATATCAAAAATACTGGAAAACAACAACATTTTCTGTATATTTTTACTATTTGTTTTTCTATTTTTTTTTTTAATTTTTTAATAGTTTTATTAAAAAAGCTCTAAATAAAAATCACTTGTAAGAATATTTTGAATTTGCGTATTTTTGCAGGGACATTTAAAGGTGTCAGAAGTTCTTGACGGGCACAGAACGTTCTGATTATGAGACAAAATAATAAATGCAAAAAAAAACAATGAAACAAAACAAACGCTTCAATAAAATATGGAAAAGTAAATAAATACTAACATAACAACAACAAATTATAGTTGAAGTGTACTGACTTTAACTTTGGTGGACCTGTCACAGAATAGGTGCTATGAGGTCTATTGAGGTAAAAAAAAGTTAGTAAAATCACCAAAAAATGTTGCTGAGTCAGCAAAATTTCAGTCACGAGGATGCTTGGAAAAAAATTGCTAATGTCAGCAAAATATTTTTCTGAAAATCAGCAAGCTGATTTTTAGCAACAAAATTAGTAGATTCATCAAAAGTTTTGCTAACACTTAGTATATTAAAAATTAAAAAATCCTTGCCAAAAGTTAACAAAATTTTTGATGAATATTAGTAAACTGAAAATAATTCGATAAATTTGTAGAAAAATGATACTATAGTTAATTTATTTGCTGAAAATCCTTAACATTTGTTTGTGATTCTTTAAAAAGAAATTTAAAATACGTTTTAAAATATAACAATATTCAAACTCCCATATTGACGACATGAATTTATGTAATGTCTGAAAATATATATAAATGATTATATAAAACATAAAATAATTACCTTTTACTTACATCAATGGTTGTCTAAATGGTAGCATCTTTAAAATGAAGACAAATGCCGTAGGTAATTCTAGAAACGAAACGAAAAATAACAAAATATGACATACGAGTATACAACCCTCTTTTTGCTATAAGTATAGGGACACATAGATTGTGTGTCCTTGTCTTTCGCTTTAGCCTATCTACCTGAACGTATATTTGTTTGCAATTTGACCACACTACACTATTAACCACTATAATTATTTAGTTCACAAATATACATTTAATCTTTATTAAATTTAAATATTTATATTATCTTTAAATTAATTAATAATTAATTAATACTTTCACAAGCCGGTGACAACACAAAATTTAATTAAAAAATTTAATATAATAAATAATAATAAGACAACTATTTTAGTTGCTTTGTATTTATATTTATAAGATAAATAAAGTACAGAGTTGTATCCATATTTTATGTGTCTTTATTATTTCCTTTGTTCCTTTTGCATGTATTTACATCGGAATGCTATATGTCAAAGATTGAAGCGTAATCTATAATAACGAAGATAATAGAAAAATAAGTAAAAATTTAACTAAAGAAGCACTGACTTTTCTAAAGCTTCCATTTGAAGCCTTTCAGTATAAATTTATTTTGAAAAGAAAAACATTTTTTAAATTATTTTATTGATTTTTTGTAACATTATAAATTACTTTTTTTAAAAACTCTTAAACATTTTTTATAGTTTCATTTGCAATTGCTTTATAATAAAACATTTGCATAAATGCTTCTAAATATTTTTCTAATACGACGTATTTACTCCACTTGTCTTTTTTACACTGACACAAAAGGTGTGTTCGATGACGTTACCGTGGGTACCCGAGGGCACCTAATCTTATCAAAAAGCGTTTTTATTGACAAAAATTTTGTAAATGATGAGTATTGAGAAAGGAATTGTGTTTCTCTTTTCACCAGAAGTTAACCGTACTTTTTGTATGGGTAAAATGGTGAAACTATTAAATAATTGCTAATAAAACACATTTATGAAAATAAACAAAAAAAATTAACAAAACCTTTGAAAATATTAACTGCCTTATAAAATATCACTTAGTATTTCATCAAGTCAAAATAGCAAAACTTTTAACTACACACAGAGAAAAATTTAGCTATTTGCCAACTGAAATTTGGCTATTATCGGTTGGTACAACTGAACATTAGTGGTCACAAGAAAGTTTGGTTAATTCAACTGAATTTTAGTTCCAACACCCAAAACATTCAGAAATCTAATATTAATATCGTTATACTAATTGATTTTAAAAGCTGTCACCATTAAAATACACTTTTCATTTCGGTTGGTACTTTATTTCTCTCTGTGTAAAATCTCAATTTATACTTAAAATTAGTTTAAAACATGCAACATTTTCTACTAAATTTTTTCTTTAAGTGTAATTAAAATTAAAAGAAGTCAAAAACTGTATTTTTAAGTAGCGTTGCTAACAAATTCCCTCTTTTTTCTAATTTTCCGAACGGTGTCATCGATATAGTTGACTTACAAAAATCTTCAGTTGATTTAACAAAAAATGTATTCAGTACTTTTGAAATTTTTGGCAAGAAAATGGTTAATTTAAACATAATTTACTCAAAAATGTTATGGACTTTAAAATGTGTGATATTTTTGAACATTTATTATCGTTTATAGATTTAGAGAATGTCTAGTTCTTTCAATATAATTATTAAATTTTAGTAGTGGGTCAGAAAATGCATTCCATTCATGCTAGTGTCTAATAACTTTTTCTGTGTTTTATTCTAATAGTCAAAGTAAATTATCATATAAAAATTATAATTTTTCTGTTAATTTAGAGAAAAATTTGTCATGATCTAAAACCGAACAAATAAAATCTCACACATTAAATTTTTTTTTAAAAAAAGTTAGAAAACCAAAGTTTTATAGGATCTAAGTTTGGCCACTCCTGTATTTTAACATGTCACAAAGAAAAAAAATTAAAATTTTAGTATACAAACTATTGATTGTTTAAAAATCTTTCCCTCAATGTTTAGTGGTCTATTAAATAATTATAGTGTGGATTATTTAAGTTTTTCTCCCCCCCCCCCTTCAAAATGTGTTTTATATCTGTGTATTTGTTTGGTGGAAGAGTTTCCGGTTATTTGTTTATTTTAAAACTAACAAAAGTATTAATTATTAAGTTAAAATTGTTGTATATAATTTCCAATAAGGATCATCTTTACACGCACATTTTAAATATTACACAATTTAATGGCTTAAAAAAATTGTTGTAAGGATAAAAAATCAAAATCGTTAGAAATATTTTATGATTTTTAAGAGCCCACCCACAAAAATAATGATACAATTATAGGGACATTCCCAAAAAAAAATTTGATCCGACTTTAGTCGTTTTTGGAATGGATGTGTTTCGATTTCATTGAAAGTGAGCAAATTGGCATTCAAAGTTTCTTGATATATGTATGTGTTTGTATTAAGTTTTTTGAAATTCTCTGTAGTTCGCGTTCTATCGCATCTCAAAGTTTGACATTTTAAGCCAAACTAAGAAAAATGCCTAATGTTTAAACTACACTCAAAAAAAAGTTAGTAAAGTCAGCAAAATTTTAGTGTGGAGGGTGCTTGCAAAAAAAAATACTGATTTTAGCAAAATCTTTTGCTGAAAATTAGCGAGCTGGTTTTTAGCAACAAAATTAGTAGAAAAAAAAAACATAATTTTTATTTTTAATAAAAATTATAACAAACTTGTAAAAAAGGCAAAGTACCGCCTAGTTTACTTTCCCTGTTTTGTTTACAAACTAAACAAATATAAAAAGGAGAGAAAAACAAAAAACGTGTATTGAATATCCACCAGAGGTGGACCTTGCACATCAAACAAGTTTTCAATTTATTTTTTGATCAATGGTTATAATCTTTAACTTCAAACTCATATTTATATTAGTTCTCATGTAGTGAGTAAACTAGTTCATATGAATGTTTGATGTTTGGCATGGGATTGTTACCGCTTTCAAAACGTGTTCTGATGATGGAAATTCCCGAAATAGATCTATCAACACATTCCAGAAAGGGTCAAATAATAAATTTGAAAACAAAAAACTCTATAGATTATTTGTTAGGACAATATCCTAATGAAGAAATATAGAGTATGGCCTCGAACTTGAATAATTTTCATTTTCATTTCATTTTCATTTCAGCAAAAGTTTTTCTAACACTTAGTTGATTCAATATTAAAAAATCTTGCTATAAGTGAATCAAATTATTGCTGAATATTAGTAGACTGAAAAAAAAACTCAAAAAATTGTTATTCTTTTAAAAATAATTTACAATTCGTTACAAAATATAAAACTGTTCTTTATGCCACAATGATGACACGAATTAATTTAATATCAGAAATATATAGCAATAATTATATATAATATAAACAAAATATATTTCAACTAATTACATCAATCGTTATCTAAATGATGGAATCTTTCTAGAAACTAAATAAAAAATATGAAATATATAATATTAAAAAGGAACATACAACATTACATCTTACGGTAAGATGTAAGTTCTTGTCTTTCGCATTAGTTTATCTACCTGAACGTATATTTATTTGCAATTTTACAAACAATCAAACAAATTTACAATCATTTGTTTACAAATACACATTTAATCTTTATTAAATTTAAATATTTATTTTGTCTTTAATTTAATTAATAGACAAGTACTTTGACAAGCCGGTGACAACACAAACTTTAAGTTTTTTTTAAACCGCATTTTATATGTATACACATTTTTTGGCGTCCTTTTGTTTTGTTATGTATGAAAAACAAATACAAAAATTTTCCATGATTGATTTTTTTATATGTCTTACAAGAGTTGTACTTTTTAGTATAATTTTCCTCTTCTCTACTACATCTTTACATGCCGCGTATATAATTCTGCGTATTTCTTTCAATCTGGTTGTCGTCCACATTTTGAGTTTGCTTATCAGCACAATCAAGTGTACTATTTCTCAGTAAATTTTTTGCTGAAATTGTGTTTTCAGCTTAAAATTTTAGTTATACTCATTCAGCACTTAACAGTTTTGATCTAATGTTTTACTAATATTTTACTAATGTTTTACTAATTGCTTTACTAAGTGCTGATAAGCACATTATTAGTGTGAACGACAACCAGATTTAAAAATATTCGCAGAATGAAGTAGATGTCGCTGCATGTCAAGATGTAGTAGTAAAGAGGAAAATGATACTAAGGCCGTGTAACTTTTCGAAAAATAACCAGAGTTTAACCACAGAAATTTTCATATAATTTTGACATTCATAACTTTGATAAATTTTTAAACTTTGGCTATTCTGAGATAAGTTAACAGGACTGAAAAGTACAACTCGTATAAGACATATAAAAAATCAACCATGAACGATTTTAGTATCTGTTTTTCATACACTGAAAATAGTTTGTAGTTGAAATTAACAGAAATTGTAATTTAACTTAAATGATTAATCACTTAAAAGCCGGTCTACTTAATTTTAATTTAAATCAAATGTTTATTGTTTTTTATTTTTAAATATCGTTTAAATAACTAACAAAACCATAAGAACAAATAAATAGTAAGTTGAAAATAAATGTTTAAGTTTTAACGGAACATAACTTTTAAAAATAAAAGTTATGTTCAGTTTTTTTTAAATTATTTCATTTTTTTTTTTGTTTTTTTTCAACAAAATGTATACATACACACATTTGTGTAAACTTTTTTAATTTCTTGTAATTTGAATTGAAATAATTTTGTATATAAACAGTCCATTTTAATAAAAAAAAAACAGAAATGAATTTTTTGAATATTTTTTTGAAAAAAAATAATTTAAATTTATAATAATTGTAACGGAAACAAATAAATGACAATATTCCGTTTTTGTGGTTAAATTTGTTTCAACTTTAAATAAATTAAATTAAAAAAAATTGGTAAGTGGTAGTAAATTATTTTGAATAAATGTATAACAAAAAGTTGAAAAAAATATTTATTTGAAAAATAAATGCATGTTCCTTTATTTTTAACTCAACTAAAAACTTTTTTACAGTTATATTAGTTTTTTGTTTTTATATACATCGAGATTATTTTTATGTTATTTTCAATTTATAACGAGCTTTCAACCTCCGTATATTTACAAAAATAAAGCAAATCAAACATATTAGCTAGGTTGATACTAGTATTTCGATCTGGCTAAAGATCTCATCAGAACCCGAAGTTTTAGAAAGTTAGAGCCTCCATAATAGGCAGAACTTTAACAAAAAACCTATTAATAATATATTTTGCTCCATTCTTGTCTTCTTAGTAACACTGTGTGTAATTTTTTAAGTCATGGCAAAATAACCATATACGGACACCACTACGTGATAAAAGACTAAAAAAAAAAAAGACCCGTGTCTCCCAATTTTTCCCAAAGTCATCTCCTTTTTTGTTTATGGGCCGCCAAATATTTGGGGCCTCGGTATCATTTTCGCAAAAAAGTGATAATTTTCTCAGGCTCATATCTTGCAAACTGTTCAGAATTTCGATTTGCTCTTTATGGCAAGTTGTAGATCTTGTCATAAAGAACAAAAATTGAGAACATATAAAATCAAAAAAACTTCACCTTCCAGATCAAAATCGCAAAAAACTTAAAAAAATTCGATTTTTTTTACTTTTTTTTCCCGTGCTCAGGTCCATAGGTAGCAAACCGTTCAAAATTCAAGGAAACAATCAAATGCAAAAATTTACCTAAGATCTCAATAAACAAATTTCTAGAACATATAAACTTCCTAGAGATGATTCTTAACACTGTTTAGGTAGCGCGCAAAAGTGAAAAATTTTTTAATTTCATTTTTTTTCGTTTTTTCTCCTGTTCAGGTGCATAGGTAGCAAACCCAATTCCCAGGAAGTTTATATGTTCTAGAAATTTGTTTATTGAGATCTTAGGTAAATTTTTGTAGTTGATTGTTTCCTTGAATTTTGAACGGTTTGCCACCTATGGACCTGAACACGGGAAAAAAGGTAAAAAAAAATCGAATTTTTTTAAGTTTTTTGCGATTTTGATCTGGAAGGTGAAGTTATTTTGATTTTATATGTTCGCAATTTTTGTTCTTTATGACAAGAGCTACAACTTTGCCATAGAGAGTAAATCGAAATTCTGAACCGTTTGCAAGATATGAGCCTGAGAAAATTATCACTTTTTTGCGAAAATGATACCGAGGCCCCAAATCTTTGGCGGCCCATAAACAGAAAAGGAGATGACTTTGGGAAAAATTGGGAGACACGGGTCTTTTTTTTTTAGTCTTTTATCACGTAGTGGTGTCCGTATATGGTTATTTTTTTTCGTGTTGCACTGTGTAATCAAGCACGTGGTTAGGTCTTTTCCTAACAAGCATCATGACGTTACTAAACTTTAAAGACCAAAAATGTTCTATTTATATAAAAAATTTTTAGTTTGTACTCTGGCTCAAGTAATATTTCTTACAGTTATATTAGTTATTTATTAAACCACCAGTAAACTATATAATACTTTGAGTGTACATAAAATAAAATTGTGGATTAAAACAACTTAAATTTTGTGTTGTCACCGACTTGTGAAATAATTGTATATTAATTAAATTAAAGACAAAATATTAGTGTCCGACCGAACAGTTTGGCCAAAAAACTATATTTTGTCGGTTTTTTGATATCTAGAGGCAATGATGACAAATTTTGGTATTGGAAACATGTTTGTTGAGCCGACTTAATTCGATTTTGTGTATAAAATTTAAGAGAAAAGCCGAAGTTTAGCTATAAAGTTAAAAGTTCGGCCGCCGAACTATTTTCAATTTGGCCGAACTTTCTGATTCCGAACAGTGAATTCATTGCTTAACTACAGACTTTTCTTCAAATTTGACACTCAAAATAGCATCTAATCAGCCCAATAAACATTTTTCCATCCGCCAAATTTGTCCATAATGCTTTAAAATATCGAATACAGACCAAATTCATTTTCTGGCCGAACTGTTCGGTCGGACACTACAAAATATAGTATTTCAATTTAATAATGATTAAATGTGTATTTGTAAACTAAATGTTTATAATGATTATTAATGTAGTGTGGTCAAATTGGCAAATTGAAATTGCAAACAAATATACGTACAGGTTTTATTACAGGTTTTATTTTTTCGTTTCGTTTCTAGAATTATCTAAGGCATTTGTCTTCCTTTAAAATGTGCCATCATTTAGACAACCATTGATGTAAGTAGTTGAAAGATAATTTGGTTCATGTTATATATATAAAAAGAAGTGTACATTTTGATTGTCACTCCATAAGTCGAGAACGGCTGCATAAAATAAAAAATGGCTGAATACGTTTTGCAGAACATGCAATGCGGATGGTTTAAAAAAAAATTGTTTAAAAATATTTTCGTTTGGTCGAGATGTGGTGAGTTTTCTGAACATTAGTCATTTTCATATAAATTGTGTGACTATCAAAAATTTTTGCAATGTTACACAGCATTGCTTGGATACGGGTACATTCTTCTTCGAAATATCAATCCACCACGACTTTGTAACGGAACCAGACTTTCAATGAAAATAAAATTTGAAGGCAAAACAACGTTTGTCAGGTCAGCTATGTTATATATAATTACTTCTATATATTTTCAGATACATATTATATTAATGCATGTCATCAATGTGGGAGTATGATCATGTTTGTATTTTGTAACTTATTGTAAACTATTTTTAAAAGTAACACAAAAAAATGTTTTGGATTTTTAGCAAATAAATTAACTAAAGCATAATTTTTCTACAAATTTTTTCAGTTTTTTCAGTCTGCTAATATTCATAAAAAATTGTGTTAACGAAATGAAAATGAAAATGAAAATTATTCAAGTTCGAGGCCATACTCTATATCTCTTCATTAGGATATTGTCCTAACAAATAATCTATAGAGTTTTTTGTTTTCAAATTTATTATTTGACCCTTTCAGGAATGTGTTCATAGGTCGAAAAAAAACATAATTTTTATTTTTAATAAAAATTATAACAAACTTGTATAAAAGGCAAAGTACATCAAACAAGTTTTCAATTTATTTTTTGATCAATGGTTATAATCTTTAACTTCAAACTCATATGTATATTAGTTCTCATGTAGTGAGTAAACTAGTTCATATGAATGTTTGATGTTTGGCATGGGATTGTTACCGCTTTCAAAACGTGTTCTGATGATGGGAACCTAGAAAATTCCCGAAATAGATCTATCAACACATTCCTGAAAGGGTCAAATAATAAATTTGAAAACAAAAAACTCTATAGATTATTTGTTAGGACAATATCCTAATAAAGAAATATAGAGTATGGCCTCGAACTTGAATAATTTTCATTGCACAACTAAAGGTCGAAAAAAACATTATTTTTTTTTTTAATAAAAATTATAACAAACGTGTAAATTGTGTTAACATTTAGCAAGGATTTTCTAATTTTTAATCAACTAAGTGTTATCAAAACTTTAGCTGAATCTACTAATTTTGTTGCTAAAAATCACCAAAAGTTTTTGCTGGCATTAGAAATTCTTTTGCAAGCACCCTCCTGAATAAAATTCTGCTGACTCAGCGACATTTTTTGTTGACTTTACTAACATTTTTTTTGAGTGTAGTTCTGCTGACTCAGCAACATTTTTGGCTGACTTTACTAACTAACTACTTCCTAAAATGTATGTATGTTTTTTCGAATAACACGAAAAGTTGAGCATTCACGGACATGTTACTTTATACTGGCGAATTTCAAATACTTTTCATTAGATACCAAATTTGTGTATAGTTTCTTGGAAAGAAACATGAAATAATCGCAAAAACAGAAAATGGGGTAATTTTTGACCCCACTTTTTAACTTCAAAATGTGAAATGGGGCAGCTGAAAAAAGCATGGGTCTTTTAATTTTTGATTCTTTATTACATATCCAAATTTCATCGCAATCGAAGGGAACTCATGAACGGACTTCCTTGTCAGTTTTGATAAAAATACCGAACTTTAAACCGCTTGCTATTCACCAACTGCACCGAATTTTTAAAAACTTGATACAACACACATATCATAGGAACGTTGAATATCGATGTGTTTATTTTCAACGATATCCGTAGTCACATATCCGAAGAGCGTATCGAAAATTTCTATACTAAAAAACCTAACAAAAAGAATACTAAAGTCATAACTTATGATAAGAGTAGTACCAACAGTTAGTTAAGTCCTGTTTCATAAAATACAATTTTACTATCAAAAAGGACCACACATAGCAATGATGTCCTTTTTTTCTGAGCACTCTCTTTACTTACTAAATTAAAACATCATAGTCATTGAAACTAACATTTTATTTTTTACTACCTAAATAGTAGACTTAATATTGCAACTATCTCAAATCAGCCCCTGTATTTTTTAAGACACACACAGCGACACTTCATTAAGACACATTAACGCCTGCCACTGTTGCTCATTCCAACATGTATTCATCTTCAGCGCATATCATAACTCTTGTTGTTGTTGTTGTCTGGCGGCAAATCCTTTCAAAACAAAATGAGAAAACATAAAATTCAATACTGATTTTTCCATAAGATTTCCGATAAGCTGTGTATGGGGAAACAAGCAATCCTTGTTTAATGGTTACCAAGATTGAAGTATAGATTTCAATTACTGTTTTGTGTGTGTGCGAGTTTTTTTCTTTTTTTTTTGCATTAACAAGTCTTTTAATCACTTAAAAGTAAGATCCTGATTAAATGATATTGATAAAAATAAAAGTTATGGTAATCAATACATGTTCATATGAAAGTCCTTTAAACAAAAAAAAAGGAATTTGGTTTAGTTATAAAATCGTTATAAAAAGAAATTTATAGTTTTGGGACAATTAACATTTTAGAATTATTCAGTTGTTTCACTGTATAATGAGTCTTTAATACATCAAATAGGCGGGTTGGTCAATTTTTTTTGTACAAACATACTCTATGGAGCCTATATAACATCTCCATATTATTTTTTTAGTTTTAGTTTTCGAAAAATTGCGATTTTATCACGTTTTGAATATCCATATTCATTTTTATATTTTTCAAAAATTTAAAAAAAAAAAAAAATGGTTGAAATTTATAAGAAAATTCCAAAACTGTTAAAAGTACTTAACTTTGAAAAGCGAAAGTTTTTACCTGCTTTCACTGATAGGAAAAAGCATTTGATTCCAACTCTTGTTTTCTTTGACATTAACGCAATATTTAAAAAAGTACAATGCAATTGCAACTTTCGAATATATGGCTCCCCTAAGTTACGTTCTTTTGTCAGTTTTTGAGTTTTCTTAAAAATTTAAACCATTATAAATAACGAGATTTTGAAAACTATAAAATTGAATATGGGGATGTGTTGGCTCCACAGTGAATATATGTTTTGAATATAAAGAATAATCGGATTGGTCAAAAATGTCAATTTGTTCATGTTCACCCAATGAAAAGGGTCCGATATAGGTATATATATATTCATAAAGGGTGATTTTTAAAGAGCTTTCGAATTTGATTTAAAAAAAAACACATAAAATTTAGAGAAATGTATGAAATCTTTATTTGAGTCGATTTCATGTGAATGTGGACCGAGGCTAAGCCTCGAATGGTTCATACGCTGGGTCCAATTTTGGCATACTCTCTCCAACATATTGGCTTGTATTTCACAAAAAAAATTTTTTCAATATTGGCTTCCAGAGCGTCAACCGTTGCGGCCTTGTCCCTATAGACATGAGCCTTAACAAAGCTACACAAAAAATAGCCTAAAGGTCTTAAATCGCCCGATCTAGGCGGCCAATTGACCGGCCCCAAACGTGAAATAAACTGTCACCGAACTCGCCTCTCAATTGGGCCATTGTTTCGCGTACTGTGTGGCACCGTCTTGTTGAAACCACATGTCACCCAAGTCCTGCTCTTCCCTTTTTGGGTAAAAAAAAATGGTAATCATCGCACGGTAGCGCTCGCCATTCACAGTAACGGTCCACACCAAACAGTTCATTTTTCGGGATGCATTGACAGTTCTTGCAATGCTTCTGGCTGCTCTTCACACCATATACGGCAATTTTTCTTTTTCACGTATCCATTCAACCAGAATTGAGCTTCGTCGCTAAACACAATTTTCCGATAAAAAAGTGGATCTTCATTCAACTTTGCCAGCGCCCATTCACCAAAATTTAGCCGTTGTGGTAGGTCGTGTGGTTTCAATTCGTGCACTAGCTGTATTTTAGAATACATATTCTTCCTCAAAATTTTCCGCTTAGTGGAGTAACAGAGGCCCAATTGCTGCGAACGGCGCCGAATCGATAATTCACGGTCATCAACAACACTTGCTATACAGCTGCGATATTTTCCTCTGTCCGCACTCTACGTATACGTGTTGGTGTTTTAATGTCCTATAATGTAAATTTGGTGCGAAATTTAGTCACAAGATTCCGAATAACAGTCTTAAAAGGTTGCTCAAACTGACCATAAATTGGAAGATGTACACGATGCTCTTTCTTAACCGAGCATGAATTTTGATAATAAAATTCAATAATCTGCAAGCGTTGTTCTTTTGGAAGTCGATTCATGGATACATTATAGACCAAACTGAACTTGTTACACGAAAACAGCTGAGCTGCCAAAAACAGTGTTGCCAAAAAGAAAGTTGCTAAAAAATCACCCTGTATATGGTATGATATCACATCATACCTCAGCTGATCCGAAAAACGGTATACATAACTTTATCTCATTAGATCCCATGGGATCTCATCTAATATAGTTTTATCCGAAAAATGGGTTCATTCAATTTAATTAAGTAATATATAATTAGATACAATTTAATATAACTTCATAAAATTCTTTATTAATCTGCACTATTATTTTGTTTTCCATTCCAAATAATTATGAACATTAAACTATAAATCAATGGATTGGAAAATTAGACGTGATTTCAATTGACTTAGTGTTTGCGTTCCGTAACGTTTCTGTAATGTGCCCTTCCGAAGGGCAATTTTAGTACTTAGTCTATTCCGTAACAACGTAGCAGCTGCTTTGGCTAGACGATTGTACACTCATAAAAAAGAAGTAGTTGAAATTCAAGCTACGGCAACAGAAAATAGTACCTGAAATTGCTCCAGCATAATAATGAAATATCTGTACACCTAAAATACCGTTACCGTTAAATAAAAGAAAGCAGCGTTACCCTTGCCCAAAGCCATTGCCAATCATGGGTTAAAGTTACCATACATGGGCTAAAGTTTATATTAAATACCGACTTCTTTGTTTATTGGTTTTGAGGTTTGTATTCAAAATTGAATTTGGGATTTCAACTTGCAACTGGGGGAATGAGCTAGAACTTTTCTGGCAGCACTGAATTTTCGTCAAATTTTTCGAATGTTAATATATTGGTGTGTGGCTTAGATAAGTTAAACATGTCGAAAAAATGATTAAACCAAAGACAATTACCTACTGTCTAATAAACACAGCTAGGAAGGAGAACGTGTCTACAATTACCCAAAAACAAAATGTATTTTATTAATGTTTCCGGTGGTTATTTAACATTTCCGCTTAATGAAGTAGCCAAATAGATTTAGCAAAAACAAATACCGGAAATTACCCTACAGGAAATGTCAGTAGCCCTAAAAATTCAAGTATCTGCGGCATTCATTAGCAATATATCCACTCAGTGATGCAAAACGTGGCACAATAGGGCCATTTGTGGCACTTTTGACTGCTTGATGGCCCTGTGGTACTTTCTTATCTATTTTGGCCCTTTCAGCTTAAAATTGAACTAACTACTTTAAACCGTTTAGTTCAGACTTTTATGAAATTTGCCAGATTTTTTTTATTCGATGAGATCATATGCTAGTTCCTTAGAGAATAAAAAGTTGTTTAATTTTTTATAAAAATCGCATTCAAAATCATATATTTTCGTACCAGGAGGTCAGGTTTTAAAATTTTTGAATGCAGGACGATAACATTTTGAAATCTTTTTATATAAATATTATATAATTTTGGCTTTAAATATTACATTATTCAATACCAGAAACTACGCAATCTGATTCTGGAAAATTTAAAAATTTACAATTTTTAGAAATACACTTATTCTTCTCTACCACGTCTTTCACAATTTAAATTAAATAAAATTGCATATTAATTATAGTATTATGTAATTGCAATTGTATGAAAAAGACGTTAAAATTCAAACTCAATCTTTAATTTTTATTTATATGTAAATAGTACTAAAAGAGTCGAAGGAGTACCAAAAAACAGTACTATAGTACTAACTTTATCATCCCTGTGGCCCTATCAATAGTATTTTGGCCCTTTTAAATTGTCAATTTGGCCCAAAACAAAAAAAATCAAAATGCATCACTGTTCCCACTGAATAAAAGGACTTCTTAGCCGTCACGAATAACCGGTTAATCAATTTAAGCACTTTTCGAACATTGTCTTAACCGATTAACCGCCTAAATCGAATAATTGGAAACACGAGTACTTACAATAAAGATATAAAAATACAGAATTTGACTAAAAACTTTTTTAAGTACTGCTGAAAAGCAGTTTTTTTATGCTTAAACTATTGTTTTATTTTTTGCAAAAATTTTTGTATTGAGGTTATGGCCTATAGGTTTCATAAAAATTAAGTACAAAAGGGCGTAACTAACGGGTGATTTTTTAACAACTTTCTTTTTGGCAACACTGTTTTTGGCAGCTCAGCTGTTTACGTGTAACATGTTACTGTTAAACATGTTCAGTTTGGTCTATAATTTAACCATGAATCGACTTACAAACCAACAACGCTTGCAGAATATTGAATTTTATTATCAAAATTCATGCTTGGTTAAGAAAGTGCAAATTGTGTTCTGCGACGAAGCTCATTTCTGGTTGAATGGATACTTGAACAAGCAAAATTGGCGTATTTGGTGTGAAGAGCAGCCAGAAGCATTGCAAGAATTGTCAATGCATTCCGAAAAATGCAGTTTGCTATGGATTATGGTATGAATTATTAAAGACGACGACGGCAGGAACGTTACTCTGAATGACAAGAGCTACAGTGCGAGGACTAGATTTTTTTTTTTTTTGTCCAACATGTAAGAGCTGGACTTGGTTGACATGTGGTTTCAACAAGACGGTGCCACATGCCACATAGCACGCGAAACAATGGCCAAATTAAGAGGCGAGTTCGGTAAACCGGTTATTTCAAGTTTGGGGCCGGTCAATTGGCCGCCTAGATCGTGCGATTTAACGCCTTTAGGATATTTTTTGTGGGACTATGTTAAGGCTCATGTCTATAGGGACAAGCCCGCGACGGTTTAAGCCACTGGAAACCAATATTGAAGAATTTATTGATTGTTGATTGTTGCCAAAATTGGACCCGGCGTATGAACCATTTGAGGCGTTGCCGCGGTCAACATTTACATGAAATCATCTTTAAACAGTGAATTATATAGATCGTTCTATCTACTCAAATAAAGATTTCATATATTTGTCTAAATTTTTTGGTTTTTTTTTTTTAAATCAAATCCGAAAGCTCTTAAAAAATCACCCTTTACATTACTTAAAAACTATTTTTTTTACATGCAGTTATTTATTTTTTTTTTTTTTGAGAATCAAATTCGTCTTAAGTATATAACTAAAATTTGGATACTAAACTTCAAGTAGTTTTTTATTTATAATGTTTTTTGTCTTTCCTGTAAAAAACTGAAAAGTGTAGTTACAACCTTATGAATTTTTAGTGACGATATGGAGATGTGTTATGGACTACATAGACTTTGGGCACAAAAAACTTATTAAATTTTAAGACCATCGTTAACTTAATCCTATTTTGCGTACCAAAGAACTCATGAAATATGTTTAATTCTTAAAATATAAAATTTTAAGATTTTGATTTATTTTTTTTTTTTTTACATTTTGTCTTTATCTTACAAGTTTTTACATTTTTGTAATATAAACGCTAAATATACATATTGTAACAATTTGCAAAAATATATATTATCTATAAAATAAAAATCAGTTATTATGAAGCTTTAATTTCAGTCTTAGGTTTAATAGTAGATTCCTGAAAATAAAATAACAAACAATATTAAAATCATAAACCAAAGTTTTGTGCTTAACCATGGTAATGAATGTTAAGTTTAGATGGAAGTATCTGTGGTTAAAGTTAAATTCTGGTAACTAGCACTTACCTTAGTTTTTATCTTTATTTTCAATGAATTTTTAGTTGACGTAATTTTATTATTACTATTCGATTTAGTTTCTTCTAAAGAATTGTCTATAGATTTTAATAAATCAGTAGTATCCTTTTCGTTTGTGGTAGTGTTGGTGGTTGTCGTATTGGTGGCTTGGGAAGATAACTGTGTTGTATCATCAGCAACATCATAAGTATCACATGAATTTTTGTCATCAGACAGTAAAAGAGCATCATCAACGGCAGCAGGATCTTCAACTTTTTTAACATGTAACATATCAATTTCAGTAACTTTAATATTAGGTTCCTAAAAGGGAGACAGAAAGATAATGAAGGTGACAAAAAAAAAATGTACAAGAATTATAGAGTCATTCCAAATATTTTCTATACGGTCTTCAGATGTGTGACTATTTATATTAGTGGTGGTAATTTCGGTTACTTTTCAATACTCGATACTACTCGATATTCTAATTTAGATACTCGATACTTTAAACGGTTTTTAAATTTAAAATTCACTTTAATCTTTTCCAAAAAAATTTTAATTTTTACAAGTTTGATATAATTTTTATTAAAATAAAAATTATGTTTTTTCGACCTTTAATTGTGCAATTAAAATAAAAATTATTCAAGTTCGAGGCCATACTCTATAGAGTTTTTGTTTACAAATTTATTAATTGACCACTTTCAGAAATGTGTTCTTTAATAGATCTATTTCAGAAATTTTCTAGGTTCCCATTATCAGAACACGTTTTAAAAGTAGTGACAATACCATGCAAAACATCAAACATTCATATAACCTATTTTTCCCACTAAATGAGAACTAATAAATGAGCTCGAAGTTAAAGATTATCACCATTGATCAAAAATAAATTGAAAACTTGTTCGTTGTGCGTAAGCTCTACCTGTGGTAGATATACAATACACGCTTTTTGTTTTTATTCTCCTTTTTATTATCACACTTGTTTTGTTTAAAAACAAGATGTAAAGGGGGAGTAAACAATACCGTACTTTGTCTTTTTACGAGTTGTAAAAATTATGTTTTCTTGACATTTAATTGTGCAATGAAAATGAAAATTATTCAAGTTCGAGGCCATACTCTATATTTTTAATTATTTTATTTTTATTAAAACTTTAAATTAAATAAAAAAAATTGTTTTAATCTTTTTTACAAATTATTTTGTGTTTTTTTACAGCTTTTAAACTTTTTACCTTTGATTTTTTCTTTTAGCAGAGTTGTATTTTAATGCTAATTATTTTAGCGAAGTCGCATTTTTTATTGTTTTTGTGGCCAAAACACGAGTAGTTTCTTTTAAGTATCGAATACCCATAAAAAATACAAATACTCATTATTTTACCAGCACTGAATATCGTTGTAAATAAACACATCGATATTCAGCGTTCCTACACTCTCTGAGGCTTCATAATGATGAAAAACTTCTAAATATGATGAAAAACTCCGGTGAAAACACTTCATAAATATGATGAAGCTGTTTCAAATTGATGACTAGCTTCTTAATATCATAAATTCATAAATATCAAGAAGTTTCATAGCTTTTCATCAAATGTTTTATAATTGTTGTAAGACGTTTTAGAAATAAGATGAAGCAAATTCATTAATTTTTATGAAATGAATTTTTTTTTTTTTTTTTGTCGTACCAATAATGGCTACAGCCATGACAAACATTTATTTACAAAATTAAAGCAAATCAAACATATTAGCTTGGTTTTAAAAATTGTTTTCAAACCCAAATATTTTTGCAACTATAATTTAGGACTTAAAATTTAGAATTTTAAATCGAAATTCAGAAAATTTCAATTCATACTCATTTTATGTAAAATTCATAAAAAGTAAATTTAGGTTAAGAGTTTTCCTTTGAATTTATAAACATTAATTGAAGATAAGAATTTCTATTTATTTCCACTGAAATTTAAAAACAAATTAAATTAATATTAACAAAATTCCAGGAAAATTTAAAACACTTCAATTGGTTGGTATTTCTGAATGTTGATGTTATGATAGTTTCTAAATTATAAACAGAAAATCTGAATTACAAAATAAAAATTCTGAATTTCAAATGCAAAATCTTAATTTGATGATTTCAAAGAGGCCATTTAAACGAGGCAATTTTTGCACGCAATGTTGCGTGCAATTATTGTTTGTAGGCGAACGGGGTAGAGAAGCAAGCGGGGGTAGCAAAAATTGCACGGTTTTCGATTTTCAAGATATTTTTTGACATTTCTTTTTGCTATCGTTCGTATTCTTGTTAATTTGCTTTATTCGTATTCGGCTTATAAAGTGTTGTGTATCGAAAATATTTCGAAAAATAAAAAATAAATAATGTGGAATAAAGAACTATTTATATATTATTTTAAATTATATTATTTTAAATTATATTATTTTAAATTATATTATTTTAAATTATTACGAATAAATTAAATTTCAACGAATGAACAATTAAAGAAGATTGGCAAAATAAACGTCAAAAAAATTGCATGCAAAAACTCCTCGTGTAAATGTTCATGATTTTTAGAAGCAACTTTAAAAGAGAATTCAAAAATTGCCTGCAATTAATTTCTTCGTTTAAATTGCTTCTAAATTTTAAATGGAAATTCAGAATTTTAATTGTTAGAAAACAAAAAAAAAAATAAATATTTTCACAAGGTTTATAAAACTTTTTTATGAAATGATGAAGATTTATTAAACATTTGTCATAAATTTTTATGAAACTCGGAATAATTGATGATAAACGATTTATGATACAGTTTCATAGATATGGTGAAACTTTTTTGCCTGAGTGTATGATATATGTGCTGTTAAGTTTTTAAAATTCAATGCAGTTAGCGTTTAATAGCGGCTCAGTTCGATTTTTTTTCATCAAGATTAAGAGAAATATCTCTTGTTTAAACTGCTCTAACTTTTTAAGTTTTGGTCCGCTTTTTGCAAATCGTATCTCATGTGAAAGATTAGATATTCTACTTTAAGATATTTGTTAGAAAATTACACAGTCTCTTAACAGAAAGTTTGAAAAAATGCAAAAAACGCTATTTTTCCAGAATATTTTAAAACATACATCTTAGATTTTTGTTAAACAATTTGTGGTAACAGATCATATTGTCTTGTATATCATATCCAAACTTCAGAGTGGGTTCAGCATATGACGAAAAATATTTAGATTTTAGTAAGAAATCCTAATATTATTTTCTAAAAAAAGAAAAAAAAAATTATTTTGCTCAAATTTTGTTTCAGAATCTGTATTCAGAACTCATCCAAGACGTCAAGTTTTTGATTCATTCTAACCTAAAAATGCAAAAATCACGGAACTTTACCACACCGAGAATATTTTCTCTTACTTGAAACTCGTTGAGGTATTTTAAACTACTACTCTTCATTTTCAAAAAACTTTTTGAATCCATCAGATATCTCTTCTGTTTTGAAATAAAAAAATATTTTTTTTTATCAAAGTTTGCTTTTGATCTAACAAAGGGAGTGCCCCGATGAGTTCTCTCCGATCTTAATGAAATTTGGATATGTAATACAAAAAAAAAAAAAAAATAAGGGACGCGAATTTTTTTTTTTTTTTTGCTTCCCAATCTCACGTTTAAGGGTTAAAAAGTGGGGCCAAAGTTAATACATTTTTGTTTCGAAATATGTTTGAAACTAATTTTTAAAGAATTGTTCATTAAAATATGAAAAAAAAATTGTAATTATGGTCCAATATGTCAAACGGCTTAGCCGACAGTCGATTCAAGCCGATAGTGTCGTCTGCAGCGTTGGTTTGAAAAAAGTATGTCGGCGGCTGCGGCTAACCGGCGACTTGCACGATTGATCGTCATATTAATTGTAGTGAAAAATGTGTATAATCTAGATTTAATATTTTTTATTAACCTCAACATTTTTAAATAAAAAACGTCTGCAATTGAAAGTCGTTTGAATTTAATGGGGGTTTTAATAGAAGTAATAAAAGTCTATGGGTTTCCTTGCAAAACTATAGAAGTTCAAGAATTAAGAAAAAGTGTACGAACAATTTTACTGAGTTTCTGAACTAGTTTAGAGTGATATATTTATTAATTAAAAGCCAATTTTACCTGTAAAGTAAATTTGGGCTTATTTAATAGAGTTTGAGTTTTGTTTTTGCTAAAAATTGGATTTTTATGGGACATTTTTTGATTTGATATCGATACAAAGTTTGTAGGAAACCTGGTAAATGTGGGAATTTTAACTCCAGTACTTTGATCAACCTTTTTTCTATTGGGGATTCGTTGGGGATATTTTTTAATTTGGATATAACGAACAAAAGTATCTGGCTAGCCCGCATATCAGATACGATTTGAAAAAAATCGGATAATTACTTAAAAAGTTAGAGCAGTTTTTAACATTAGGTTTTTTTCTTAGTTTTGCCAAAAATGTAGAACTTTGAGCCGCGATACAAGCGAACTACACCTAATTTTGAAAATCTTAATTCAGTACATTAGGCCGGGTCGATTTGTATGGAGGCAAAAAAATCGCTCAACGTTCAAGGAAAATCGTATTCTAGGAATCAAAATAAGAAACTTTGCCGAAGGAACCATACCTCTAAAACGAATTCTGATGGGAGATACTTCTTCTCCGGGAGACGCGCTAGCAGATTACTGCATAAATCATCATTCTAGGGGTTAAAATTTAATTTAAGTAGGAGGAGTCTTTCCAAGATTAGGGTCTCTATTTCTTCTCCGGAAGAAATAGAGTATAAATATATTCGATTGGGTTGGATTCGATTGGGGCACTCTAAATGGGTCAAAGTGGGATTTTTCAAAATTTCACCCTACGGGTCAAAAGTCGGGACATCAGAATTCGTTTTAGAGGTATGGTTCCTTCGGCAAAGTTTCTTATTTTAATCCCTAAAGTACGATTTTCCTTGAACGTTGAGCGATTTTTAAATCGACCCGCCCTACAGTACATATTTCATAGGACCATTGAAATTCGATGTGCTAACTTTCAATGAAATCCAAATACATCCATTCCAAAAACAACTAAAATTGAAACGAAATTTTTTGGAATGACTCTTTAATAAAATTTAAAAAAAAAACTTACCTTCTCTAAAGCAGCATCCGCTACAATTACATGATAATTATTTTTACAATAATCTCTCAGCAATTCTATGCCATTCTCACGACAGTGACCATAACGATGTTCCCAGGCATCTAATAGTCGATTATAGTATCGAGGATGTTCTATAAATTTCAAATATTCATAGGTATCCGGAGTAGGAAATATGCGTTCCATGGGTTTACAACGGTTCAACTCATCTTCAGTTACTATCAAACAGCGTACATCATCTGGATGTAAATTATCTAATATGGCATCTAAATATTCTTCACGATATTCTATAGAACGATTGGTAAAATGATTATGTTTTCGTATCTCCTCGGCTCTCAGACAAGTAGTAAAAATGCGTTTATCATGGCAGAGTGGTCCGTTCAATTTAAATTCTTCCAATATTTCCTTTTGTTGTTTTTCATTTAATTTTGGTGGCACTTGATATAGGGCGGTATTCAAAATGGATTGTATGAGCGGTCCTTTAACATGTAAATCCAAAGGCAGTTCCGAATGTAATGAGGGCGATATATTAATTTCCAATAACCAGGGTATTAAATTCTCATCCAATAATATATCAAAACCAAATAACTCAAAACAATTATAACGAAAATTAACATTTTGTCGGTATGTACGATTAAGGCCAGCTTCCCCACTTACTATGGCTTTAATCACGATATTACGTAAAGTGGCCCAGAGACGTTTTGTATTTACACCACGTTCTTCCAAACAACACCACAAAGACTGCAAAGTCCATTTGTGACCCTGGCAAGCATTGACATCTTCATTAATGGCATAATTTTCCGAAAATTTATTTATACTATAATTGGTAAGATGCATACAAATTTCATCCAGACTATTTAATTCAGAACTGTATTTTACTGTAATTACAAAAAAAAAAAAAAAATGGATTCACACAGAAAAATTTTAAATAAAAAAATTAAAAAACAATTCCAAAATTTCCATAAAACAAAAAAACCCCAAAATTGAACAAATCGACAAATTGCTAAAATTGGATACTAATTGCCAAAACTTAAGAAATTTTAAAATTGAAAAAACAAAAAAAAAACGTTGTTTCAAAATTGTCGGTTTTTAATTTTATATTTTTTCCATTTTTTTTTCAATTTTGACTATTATGTATTTCAATGTTGACGATTTATTAAAGTTTGCCAATTTTTATTAATTTCTTTAATTTTTTTATAAATTCTGCCATTTTTTAGCTTTGGCGATTTTTTGCAACTTTAATTAATCGGCGGATTTTTTTAATTTGGGTTATTTTTCTAATGTTTTAATTTCGGCCTCTTTTTCAAGGTTGAAAATCGTCGTTTTAAATATTAATTAATCGTTGATTTTTAAATTTTGACGATTTTTTTTTAATTCTTTTAATTTGGCGATTCTTTTAAATATGAGCGACTTTTTGCAAATATAATTAAAGTGTTAATAGTATTTACTTAATTATGATTTGAGCAAGATTATTCAAGTTCAAGATCAACAAACAACCGTGCCATGTCTATTTTTTGATCAACAAAGTTTTCTCTCCGCTAACTTAAAGCAGGCTTTATCTACTGACAAGGACCTGTGCAAGATTATTCAAGATCATTTGTTTTTTGTTAAACAAAAAACCGTGCAATGTTTATTTTTTAATCAAAAAAGTTTTCTGTCCACTAACTTAAAGCAGTTTTTATCTACTGACAGGTCCTTAAATGTTTCATTTCGCGTCACCGAAAATCATCAGAGAACCAATGTAGAAGGGGTAGAATATTTTTACCCAAATTTTGAAGGAAAAAACTCAACGCTTTACCCGTATTGTTTTATTTACCCGATGAGAAGTAAAAACAAAATTGGTTCTCTGATGATTTTCGGTGACGCGAAATGAAACATGTAAGGACCTGTCAGTAGATAAAGTCTGCTTTAAGTTAGCGGACAGAAAACTTTTTTGATTAATAAATAAACATTGCACGGTTTTTTGTTTAACAAAACACAAATGATCTTGAACTTGAATAATCTTGCTTACATCATAATTTATGATAAAAGATCGAAAAATAAACTTTTGCTTTTAATTTTTTAAAATTTAAAAGTAAAACATTTAAGTATTTACTAAAAATTAGTTTGAAATAAAAAACAATGAAATTAAGGGGTCCATAATTTTTCGAAAGTCGAGATCTTTTCGAAAAAATATAATTTTTTGGTTAAAAATAGCTAAAAAGTAAAGCAATTTGAACAGTTTTGCAAAATTTTAATTTTTGCAAAAGATATTGTCAATTGTATTTTTTTAAGTTGTATTCGAAATTTGTATTTTTCAGGCGATCTTTTTAACCGATCAGTCTGAAATTTCGCATAGATAACACAGCCTGACAAAATTAATCAACTGAATTTATCAACTGATTCTAGTTAATTTGGGTGCGCTGAATTCAAATCTGTAGTCAGTTTGTCTCTATCAGCTCTAGTTTTCATGATATAGCTTTTTTTAAAGTATTTAAAAAGTAAAACTTTTCCATAGGCATTAAAAAAAAAAAAACGGCAAAAATAGCACTATTTTGAAATTAAAAATTAACCCCTTAAACCCCACCCACAAATATGATTGATGCATTAATCTGCTATAGAATCTTCCAAAGAAAAGATTGATACCATAATCTTGGATAAGCTCCTCCTACTTCCTGAGATATGTCCATCCCACACATTGTTACTTTTACAAAATACGGCAAAAAACAGCACTATTTTGAAATTAAAAATTAACCCCTTAAACCCCACCCACAAATATGATTGATGCATTAATCTGCTATAGAATCTTCCAAAGAAGAGATTGATACCATATATCTACTTCCTGAGATATATCCATCCCACACATTGTTACTTTTACAAAATACGGCAATTCCTATGGAAAAGTTTTACTTTTTAAATACTTAAAAAAAAAAAGCTATATCATGAAAACTAGAGCTGATAGAGACAAACTGATTACAGATTTGAATTCAGCGCACCCAAATTAACTAGAATCAGTTGATAAATTCAAAGAAGCAAATTGAGTGTTGGCCTGTGTAATTAAAACTAAAGACATTTGTAAGATATTTGCTTAATTTTGCTTTGGCAAGTTGCCACGCTAAAAATTTAGCGATTTATTTCAAAAGTTCGAAAATTTTTCGAACTTTTTAATCGATAGTTGGCAATATTCAAAAAAAAATATTTTGCTAGATTGGCTACAATAAAAAGTTATAGCGATTTCTCTGCGACTGCTCTCTTTTCTTTCCACTAACGAATAATAATGCACAAATGAGTTACATTTTTTGGTTGTGTGCTATTTCCACTATTATTCTGGCCTATAAATTAACCCATTAGTGATAGCATCTCCTTAAAGGGACAGTGATTTTTTTTTCCAGTTTGCAACGAAATTTGTAAAAACAAATTTGAATCCAGAAGTCTATGACTTTTAATGCATGTTTTTTTATATCATAATATTCAGTCTCTTGAAAATCGTTGAGTTATTTAATTTTTGTTCGCCCGATTCCACGATACCGCGATATAATCAAAAAATATTTAAAAGAAATTGATTTTTGCTTAAATGATTCATTTTACTTATGCTATTTTGTAATAATGAAACAGTATTTGGAAATGGGGAGCTCAGAAACATCTTGCATCAATTGATACAAATATTTAATAATATAACTTAAGTTTCAAATCATATGCACTTTTTTCGACTTTAGAGGACAATTTCTATGTTATGTATCCGAAATTTTCATTCGATTTGGACAAAACTTAGCATATGTTTATTGGTTCACATTTCACTATATGCCAAATTAGGTGGAAATCGGGTAATATTAATACTAAGGTAACCTACAAGTGTTTATTTATAATATAAGTTTGTCTATCTCATAAATTAAATTTACTTCTAACCTACATTTGTGGGTTAACTATATCTAAATATTAATCAAATTTGGACCAATAAACATATGCTGAAGTTTGTCTTAATCGGATAAAAATTTCGTATGTTTAACCTGGAAATTTTCCACCAAAAATCGTATGAAAGTGCGAAAAGTGAGCAAACCTAGTTTTCATCATTAAATTTATTGAAATATAAGCAACAATTATTGTAAAGTTAGCACACAACCACAAAATTTTATTCATTTGTGCATTATTATTCGTTACTTTAAAGAAAAAAGTGCTCTTAGAGAAAACTTGATAACTTTTTACTGTAACCGATCCAACAAAATATTTTTTTTGATTCTGTTAGAGCACAAAATAAAGAAAGTTTTACGAAATCTCAGTTAGGAAATCCGAAAAATTTCGAAGTTTTTAAATATATCGCTAAATTTTTAGCGTGATAAGTTACAAATCAAAATTAATCATATATCTTACAAATGGCTTTAGTTTTAACCATCTATGCGAAATTTCAGACAGATCGCCAGGAAAATACAAATTTCGAATGCAACTTAAAAAAATATTTTAAATAACGAGCTTTCAAGCTCCGTATATATATATATATTTTTTTTTTTTAAAGCAACACTCAGGAAATTCTTCCTATTTATTAATGTGTTGCTTTCTTTGGAAATTGGATAGTGGAGAGATGAATGGTGGGGAAAGATGAAGGGCTTCAAACATGGCAACACTGTAATTGCGCGAGATGATAAGTTTTAGAACAGTTATTGCTCGCCACCTCATGGAGAGTTGGCGAACGTATTGAAGCTTTTTGGTTCATAGCCCTGATTCATTATTTTACTTCGGTGGGGTTAAGTGCTATGGGAACACCGAAGGTGGGAGTTGCGATACATATGAGGGATAGAAAACTCATACATAGTATTTTTCTAAACTGATGTCACCGGGAATCGAACCCGGGACCATCTGTGTAACAGTCCAACTCGCTAACCACAGCGCCCACTAACCATATTTTGCAAAATTTTCAAATTTAATTATAAAAATTTTTGCATAATGATAAATGAATTCTAGATTAATAGATATGAATAAAAAAAACTATTTAAAAATATCATGTTTTGACCATTTTCTAAGTTTTTCTCGCCCGCTGAACAATTTGCTTTATGGTCTGTATACCCTTATTCGCGTCCACTCTTCATATATGATTAAATTCTTAATTGAAACTACGTCAATTAGATAGTTACACATTATTTTAATTGATACTACTACTACGTACAATTTCCTTAATAGGACCTAATTCAATATAATTTTTTATTAATTTAAACTTGATTTTTTTGTTTTTTCTAAGCATTATTAAATTATATGAAATCTTTTTGAAGTGTTAACTCACCTGAAGCAAATCTTGCCAAACCATCTTTATACATGTAAATACGTAAAGGATTTATAGAAGTCATTACCACATAAATACGCATATCAAATTTATTATCATTTATTAACAAAGGATGTTCAATATATCTGCAAGCATATAATATAAAAATCGAATCATTATTTAAGTTTGTTAAGTTGTCCAAAAATTTAAATTACTTTTGCACTACTAAGGGACGATCTTTGGGAAATTGTGACCATTTGTTTACAATACTTATGCCCGTGCCTCGTGCACTTGCTGGCGGTTTAACGATCCATTTGGTTAATCTTGAAGCATTTTTAGGCCAAACTTTTCTTAAATCTTCCAAATCATCGGGCATTACAAAAGATCTGAAATTTAAAAGCGAAATTAATTAATCATTTGACGAATAAACCGAAAGTTCTGTATAATTTTTAAAATAACTTTTGAAGACTTGAACATATGACTTAAAATAAATGAAATACTGTTTTCGACACTTTACTGCTCCACCTAGCGGAGAAATATAGTATTACTTAAGCTAAAATCAATGGAATATCGCTCCTAAATGGGTTAAGATGTTTTCAACATTTTTATTTGCTATGCGTAATCGAAAAATATTAACCACTCAAAATTTATTTTTAAAGCCAAAGGAGGTAACCGAGCTCGCAGATTTTAATAAACTTTGGATATTTTATAGAGGAGCAAAAAAAAAATAGACACTTATTTTTTAGCTGTCCAATCTCAAGTTTAAGGGTGAAAAGTGGGGTGTAAAATTTATTTGTTTTTATAGGAAAATTTATCCGCAATTAACGTTTTAGATTTGTTTCAACACAGGGAAAGAAAACAAAAATGTTGATACCCATTTTGCCTATTTCGTGGACCATATTTTTAAATTAATTGAAATATAAGGGGAAAAGAGATTCCCTCGATTAAATTAAAAAGGCATTATTTTTAGCTCAATCCAACTATTAGTCCTTAATAAAGAGTTCGATTTTAAACACATTTTTTTATAGAACAAAAATACTTAATGTGTCTTCAAAAAATCTTTCATTTGATACAAACTACTAAATTTTTGTAGATTTGGAATGCCCCGGTATATTTACTTTAAAACAGAACAAAATAATCCCAAGAATCCAAAAATTAAGAAATTTCTGACCCCATTTAGTATCTCGAGATTGGACAGGTAAGAGTAGAGTAGGACAGTTGTTGATCACAACCAGAGATGAAAGTAGTGGCAAACCGGTGGCTCGATACAAAAACAATCGGCGGCGGCTTAATCGCCCGTAGCCGCCAACGTATGGTCTGACGCGGCTTGGAGGGAAAAGGGTCGTCGGCGGCTGATAATCGGCTGAAAGGGTGTTTTTTACACAGGTATAGAACTTTAAGTTGGCAACACTTTTTTAACTGGCGGCCATTTTGTCAGATGTCAAGTGATTTATGTTTAGTTTGGTTTGGCATTTAAACATGAATAGACTGACGCTTGAACAACGCTTCCAAATTGTGCAAATTTATTTTGAAAATCCTGGTTCTGTTCTAAATACGTATCGCGCACTACGTCCATTTTAGGGTCAACATAATCTTGCATCAGAGCAATTAATTCGATTAACTATGGAACGTTTTCGCACCACGTTTACTCTAAATGATAATATGCATCCACAGAGACGTCGCACAGTGTGTACAAAAGAAGTTATTGCTGCTGTAGAGCGTAGCATAAAGGAAGACCCCAATCAGTCTATCCGTCAATGGTGACCGCTATAGAGCCGTGATTACTGACTTTTTCGTTCATCAATTTAACAACCATGATGTGCAGGAGCTGTGGTTTCAACAAGACGGCGCAACATGTCACACAGCTCGTGCCACAATTAATTTATTGAATTAAATGTTTGGTAACCGCAAAGTTTCACATTTCGGATAACTGAATTGGCCTTCAAGATCGTGCGATTTAACGCCGCTGGACTATTTTCTGTGGGGAAATGTGAAGTAGCTAGTTTACGCCGATACGCCCGAAACGATTGACCACTTGGATGACAACATTCGCCGCGTTATTGCCAATATACGGTCACAAATGCTCCGTTTGTTGTGTGACTTTAACTGACACATTTATTTTTGTTTCCCATATAAATTGTCAACTTAACTGTATGTTAAATTTTAACTGTGCTTTCAGTAATTGGGCCTTAAAATATTAAAAATGTCTACAGAATATGTGGATAAATCTTTGGAATTCATTGATAAATATGTATTTTAACTTACTTTTGCATAAAACCAAACTCTTTGCAACCAAATTTTTTCATATTTTGTTGTATACTACGCCACATACTGTCCTTGCGTCCGATACGAAATGAACCCGGCATATGATTATATTTTTGATGAGAACGTATAGTTCGAAAACCGGGACTTTTCATATGTTTCTCCCACACAGCCATCCAGTCGGTAGTGTCTGCAATAGAGTAACAACAATTTTAATAAATAAATTTTTTAATATAATTCCTTAACATACTTTTAATAATACGAAAACCAGAATTTAAAACAACTCTTTTAACAATTTTCGGCATAACAGGACTTAATTTCCATTTTAACACCTTTTTCAGTTGAGCAGGCATTGGGGGACCAGATTCAAAGTGTGAGGAGAAATTTAAATAGGGTGGCACATTTGGAAACAGACTGGGTGATAATATACACTTGGGTGTATGATATTCTTTTGATACAGCTTCCTTGCTGGTATCTCCATCAACAGGTGACTTATATCTAATATTTTTACTTTGATGAGTTTCCATGCCATCTTCTTCTAAATAAAATGGATGACCCATGTATTCATCATCGGAATCACTATCTGTATAGGAGGTTACATTATCAATGTCTACAACAAGAAGATATATAATTTGAGATAAAGTATTAGAGAAATTTATTTTAAATTTATAATTACCCGCACAAGGATCATCATCTGCCAGACCATTACTTGTCAGATGTTCTAATTCTCCACTTTTTGCTAAAGAAACACCATTAGAATTAATGTTACCATGCATATTACTATTACTATTAATATTATTATTGCGTGCTTCGGGTGTCAAATAATTGGCAGCATAAAAACTGGCCTCATTCGCAGATGCCGAGGATTTGGTCAAACCATTTTGTGTTAGTATTTGCTCCTTTCTTCGTAATGATGACCGTTAAGCAAACTACTAGCATGAAATTGATTTACTATGATTTTCATATTATTCTTAATGGGCAGCGAGGAATTTATATTATTTGCATTAATATTATTTAAAGCTGTTGAAGTTTTTGGAGGAGGACTTTTAGTGCGTGTTAGGCTCGAGCCCTGGCTATAGCCAGAACTCTGTGTTGAACTATGACTTAAACGCTTTGCACTACGGGGACTTGAAGATTTGCCACTACCAGCCGTTTTAGGAGGCGTCTCTTCGTGTGGTCTCTTTAAATGGAACTTTAGTGTGTTAGTAAAAGCAAAATAAAGAAGCAAAATGAGTGGCACACGTACACACACACATAAAAAACACATACAATGATTAAGGTTATGGTTATTAACATGATTTTGAACAATTTCAGGATTTAAAACATAAATGTGAATTATTGTTTGAAAAACAAGATTAAAAATCAAACATAATTCAATGTTAAATAAACAATAGTTTTGAGAAACAAAATTTTGGAAAGCCAATTTTGTATCCTATATTCTGAGATTTCGAATTAGTTGTGAATATAAACTTTGGCCAAAAGTGTAACTTTAGCTTTTATCCTGTTGTTGCATGAATATGTCAAAACTGTCACTATTTTAAAAAAGTTTCGTGGTGAATGCACACGTTTTTCCTGATTTTACAGTTTAATTTAATTTTTAATTTTATTTTAATTTTAATTTAGTTTAATAATAACCCATTTTCGCACACGGTAAGAATTTTATTCACAATTTTAATAAAACTAATTGGTTCCATAAAAAATATTATAAATAAAACAAAAATGTGAAAAAGTTCCCTAAGGTGAGCCTTTGATATAGTTTCCTATTGTTTCCAAGTTTTAGTATCTTTAAATGGTTTAAGCCTCACTTTACCCGATATTGTCTTTTTTTAACACGTTGAGCGCCAACTACGAGATAACTCGTAGATTGCGTTCCCTTCTAGGGTGCCAACTACGAGTTATCTCGTACTCACAACGTGTTAAAATGTTTCAAAACAAAAATATATCGTTTGTTTACCGCAATGAAAAAAGTTAGCCTTACACACGGTAACTTTTTAAGCAGCTTGAAGCGATACATACATTTTAATAAACAAAATAAAATTAATTTTTATTTAAATACATTTTTTTCGATTTTACTTCATTTTCAAACATTACAGAGTTTTTTAATTTGCCGTGCTCCACTTTAATCGATACATGTTTGTGAAAATTTGGTTAGTAACGCTGTACGTCTTGAAGCGTTGATCTTATTGAAAATAAAAATATGCTGTCAGAACTAGGGTTGTCACTCGAATAAAAATTAATCGATTAATCGAACGAAGCGAACAAATTAAAAATCATGATTTTCGAATAACGAATAGTTCGAATAATTTAAATACCAATTTAAAAACTACTTTATTAAATAAAATTTTAACTAAAATTGGTATTGGACAAAAAAAAATCATAAATTTTATTAAAAAAAAAACACTTGGTACAGCCTAGAAATTTAAAAAAATTAAAAATATGATTTGAAGGAATTAATGCGTAAAGTGCTAACAAACTATCGTTTTAAAATAGCACGACTTTTAACCATCCAATATTAAAAAAAGAAATCATCCTGTTTCACAATGACGACACGATACCTCTTATAATTTTATAATTTCTACTCATTTGATTAGAGTTGTGTAGTTCGTGAACGACCTAGTTCAATTGAACTAGTCTTTTCTTTGAACTAGTGAGCTGGATCACAATTATCAGCTCTTTTAGGTCTTTCGCTCTTTTCGTTCTTTTTGTCTTTTGAGTAATATTTCGTTTCTTTATGGTGCTTATGAGTTTTTTTAATGTTGCCAGCTCAATTTTTTTTTAAATTTTTTTTTTAAATAATTTAAAATTTTTATAATTACGTACCATTTTATGATATAAAAATCATTTTAAATATATTTTAAAGTGTTGAATTATTCTTCGATAGTAAATTTAATAGAAAGTTACACATTTTGTTTCGCATCAGCTGATTCAATTCACTTCAAATAGTTCGTGTCGCACAGCTCAATTTAGGATAAAGAGCTGTTCAACTAGAAGAGCGAACTAGTTCTTTGAAAGGAGCTGAACTGTAAAGAGCGATCTTTAGAAAGACCTAAAATGCCCAAGCCTACATTTGATTATTGAAATTTCATTAGATTTTAATGGACGAAGAGTTTTGAATGCTGGATAATCTTATGATACCAGAATAAATGTTTATAAACAACCAATTATTCTAAAAAAGTGCAAAATCCAGTCAACAAAATGTAAACTGAAAATTCGTCCCTAATTCATTTCGGTATACATCCTTGTTATAAACACATTTTTTTTTACTATTTTTCTTTAAACTTTTTTTAGAAGCGATTTTTTTAATTTTTCTTTTTTTATGACCCTTTTATGGGTAAAAAAACACGTCCTTCTCTAAAATTTTTATTTTTGAATAGTGTTTTTGTTAACCTTTTTCCGTTAGCTTTTTTTTATAATTTTTCACTTCATCCAAAACGTTTGATTGATTTTGCCATTTTTGTTCTCTGCTTATTATATATGCCAAGTTAAGAAGGCTATTGGCGATTTTAAAGTGTAAACATAAATGCATTTGAGTATTGCTAATTTTCGTATTCAAATTGATGTCACTATTAATAAAATTTGGAAAGGATAGGGCAACAACTTTAATTGTTTATGTATTTTTAAATCAGTGATATTCGTTAGTCGTTAGATTAATCAACAATTTCAAAATTTTAATCGTTCAATCAAATTTTTTTGATCGTTTAATCGATAAAAATAAAAACCCGAATAAATGACAACCCTAATCAGAACCCAGTCATTTTCAATTATTTTTAAAAGTTATATATTGTATTTAAGACTAATCAATTGTATTTCAGAAATTGTTGATTGAATTTCAAATTTATCAATTGAATTTCAAAAACTATACAATGTATTTCACATTAAATAATTAAAATATCAATTTTATTTCAGTTTTATTGTTTTTTTTCTGAAATTATCAATTGTATTTCAGAAATTATCAATTGTATTTTCGAAATTATCTATTGTATTTCAGAAATAATAATGAAATACTTTTGATACAATTGAAGAACTTATTGTAAAAACTTGTGGGCGTTGTGGTGTAATGGTTAGCGCGTTGGACTGTTACACAGATGGTCCCGGGTTCGATTCCCGGTGACGACAACATCAATTTAGAAAAACAATATATATGAGTTTTCTATTACTTATATGTATCGCTGCGTCCACCTTCGGTGTTTCCATAGCACTTAATCCCACCGAAGTAAATAATGAATCAGGGCTATGAAACAAAAAGCTTCAATTAATTCGCCAACTCTACATCAGGTGGCGACCAACAACTGGTGGGTTACCGCGTAACTCGATTCGAAAAAAAAAATGTACGAATACGAATAAATTGTACCGCCTAATATGATTTTCGTACTTTTTTTCTCGAAAGTACGGACATTTTTTTCTCCCTTTTTGAACAAAAAAATCCCTTTCGAAAATGCAACTCTGTATTACAAAGATGAACTGTTTTTGCGATAAAAGCGTTCGGAAATTGCTAGTGACAAGTGAAAAAATATTAAAAATGTAAGTATTTACACATTTAAAAAATAAAAAATGATTAACAAATAAAGAAAACTTAATAATATTGTTTAATTATACAGAAATATTTATTAAACTACCCAATAAACATGGTTTATTAAATGTAATAATATTTGTGTTTTCAATTTATAAAGGCAAGCTCCAAAAATAAATTTATACACAAATAAAAAACAATATGAGGTAGTGGTCGACTTCATGGTCAAGCCTTCAGACTTGAAAAAAGGGCATCTACAAGTCCCAGATGCTAAGAATAAGTCAAATAATTTATGGCAAAAGTTGTGTTCGGATTTGAATGCTTTCGGACCACCAGAATGTGATGTCAATGGCTGGAAAAAAGTAAGTTTGTGTAATGAGCGTTTTTAATAATATGTTTAAAACATATTTTTCCAATAGGTTTGGGCCGATTACAAGACTCATGTAAAAGCTAAATGCCGTTGTAACCGAAGCAGCATTTCTGGAACCGGAGGTGGTCCAAGCAGATACTGTTACTCCATTGGAACATCAAACGTCCAATTTGAGAAATTATCGTCAATTGAAGAGGAATTATCATTTTCTTCATAAAACCACAAATAAACGCAATCCATTTTTATGTTTTAAAACGAAAAACAATTTCTTTTTTGATTTCAAATTTTCTTATTTTTTGTGATTTTTTGTAATTTTGACATTTGATAATAGTGTTGCCACGTTTTCTTCAGTTTGTTCCCTCTTTATTATGAATACAACTCTGAAGTCGTTCCGAATGAATTACACAGTACGCATTTACTTTCGATTCGGATGTTCTTTTCGAAAAATTTTGATTTTCGATTCGAGTTACGCGGTAACTCCCCTGTTCTAAGACTTATTAACTCGAGCAAATACAGTGTTGCCATGTTTGAAGCCCTTCATCTTTCACCACCTTTCATCTCCCCACTATCCCCTTTCCAAAGAAAGCAACACATTAATTAATAGGAAGAATTTCCTAAGTGTTGCTTCTCTTTAAAACAAAAAAAAAAAACTATTTTCTTTAATTTTTTTGATGGTTTACTAGTTTTGGGTTTTAAAATACAAAATAAATGACAAAATTACAAATTTAGAGCAGTTTTGAGTCAAACATTCGCAATTTACATTAATTTTTACATTTTTTTTTTTCGGTTATATTTTGTTTCGTGAATTTGCGTGATTTACGTGAATTACGCGTGATCATGCGTAAGTGTGAGTAAAATTCTAGTGAGTGGATTTTTTCTCACGTGAGCGTGAGTGAGTGTGAGTCAAAGTTCACTCATGTGTCTATCTTTAGTGTTTACCTTTATTTGTAAAAACTAAAATTTTTGATACGAGAGCCTAAATGGATATTCGTAGTACAACAATTTGTTAACATTTTTACTTCCGGAAAGGTTAAAGGCCAACCGATGTAAAACAGTTTTTAGCATACTACAATTAATGTTTCTCTTCATATATTTTGTTATTGTTGGCATTCCCCATTAACTCAAGTAACGCATTATTTCCCAAAAGTTTTGTTTCTCAAAAAAAAAAAAATAAAATACAAGTTTTCGTACATAAAATAACATTTTTACTCACCTGATTGTTAGCAACAACATATTTCTCATCTTTAACAATAGTGTACTCTGCTGCAGCCATTGTTGTTGCAACACGTACTCTTGATTTGTTCTCACTTGTTGTGTTTCGTTTTACATTGCTACTACTAGTGGTATTCGGTTGACCTGTTGCTATTGATGATGCCATAGTTGCATGTGTAGCATAATCTATACTATGATTATGCTGCTGTTGTTGCTGTTGTTTCGTTACATGCGACAATTTATTGGCACTAACATTATTGACGACCATATCCAATTGGCAACCTTGTGGCGTTTGGGCATGATTATGTGAGGGAACGTGTTTTTTGGCACACATGCCATCTTTATACGTTTCCATTTCTTCACGCCAGGATTCATGGAAATCCAATATTTCTAGACTTTTTTTACCACTACTATTACCACCACCACTGGTGCTATTGACGCCACTACGACTGTTGGTATTTTCTTTGGCTTTAATATGATGATGATGATGACCATGATTTTGTTGGTTTTTCAAATGATGTTGCTGATTATGTTGACCATGACCAAGGCCATGACTATGATTTAAGGCATTTTGTACAAATTTTTGTGCAACTCCTAGATTTGCTATACCAACTCCAGTACTTTCTTTAAGTACGACCGAGGAAGATTGCGTAGACTGATTATTTTCTTGCTGCTGCGGCTGTTGTGTGATTCTTTTTTCACTTATCGGTGCCATAATAATTTAATTTAATTTACTTTTAATTTAGATTTCTGAAATTATCGGAAAAAATTGCCAATTTTTTATATGTATTTTTTTTTTGTAATTTAATTTTTTTTTAACTAGAGCGATTTATCTTTTTCGTATCATTAATATTCGTTTAAATATAATTTTTTTTTTTAATTTATTTCTTTCGTTTAATTTTTATCCGTTGTAACACAACTTAAAAGTTAAAAAATGCAACTGCAACTGAACTAATCTATTTTGAATGTGGCACAGACCCAAGATTTCTACTTTTTTCAAATTTACTTGATCTCTATACAGTTCATTCGTTGCTATTACTTTTGCAATGTTGAAAGAGGAGCGCGCGAACGCACTGCTAGACAATTTGTTGTTTTTTTATTTAAAACAAAAATCGAAAAACTATGTACGAGGGCGGTATCAAAATTAACCGACCTGACGTATAGATGGCGGCAGTAGTTTGAAATAAGTAATTTGGTGAAAAGTGGCAACCTTGTAAAACATATGTTTTCAGTTTCAATGCGCTACGTTTCTTGGATTTTTTTTTAGCCTCTAACAAATTAACGATCTCGCTGAATTTTTAAACATGGAAAGAATTGGTCACCGTTATGTAATTTAATACTTTCATTTGAAAGGTCTCAGTCCACACTCATAATAATCTATAGGTAAAATACATGAAAACCGTTGTTCATTTTACGAAAGTTTTGACATTACGAAAAAATTTGTAGAATATACAAATCACATTTCGTAAATTAAAAGTAAAAACTTTTTTTAAATAAAAATGTGGTGCATACCTTACGGGTTTATTTTAAAATAAAAAAAAAAAAATGTAATGGTGCCACACCAGAATCGAACTCACGATTTCAGTGACGTCCTGCTTGTTGAAGTAGACCCCTCTACTATTTGCACCAAAGTAGCTGATGCAATACAACAAACTAAAGAGGAATTTAAGTGGAAAATATTATGAAATTTTTATGAAAACTAGAAAAATATGCTACAAATATTTAATAAAAAGGTAAAATGACAATTAAATATTTTTATTATGTTTATTGAACTAAATAAAATAATATAATTTTTTTATAAATATATCAAATAATATATTAAAAAACAAAATAAAAAAATAATAAAATAATAATAATAAAAAACTTTAATAACAATTTCAAACTAATTGCATTTTATTATTAAATATTTTATGTTTTTAAATATTTCTTTTATTGAATTTCATACTAAACCCGGCAAATAAAGTGGAAGTAGTGTTTTCGGGTCCTCTTTAACTTGTTTTAGGATCCTCTTTATTAAATAAAATACAAAATATCCATTTATATCAAAACACAAAAATAGTAATAATGAAATAAAAAAATAAAACAGAAATTTAAAAAACATTAATAAACAAAAAAAAATATAAAAACCAGGAGTTGAACTCGCAACCTTCTGATTGCAAATCCGACCCCTAACCACATCAACATCCATATGTAATATTTGTAACATTACAAATTTTTGTACAATGTACTAAAAAATATTACGAAATCATGTTTGTATTTTTTACGAAATTTGTAAATTTATATAATTTGTTTTATACAAAAGTTTTGTAATATAAACAAAATGTTTGTACATTCTACGAAAAAAATTTACGAAAAATATATTTGTATTTTTAAGCATGGATTATTATGAGTGCAGTCAATATTAAAGCCGAGCTAGATTCAACTCTGGGGGAGTCTGCTCCTTCGCTTACGAAAGAGGCCACCAAGACGAACACCCTAGTGGTCTTCCAATTGTGGTGTCCACGCCAGAAAATGGTATAGAATGATCGTCGGCTAAAGCGCCGTGAAGATGCTTCAATAGTATTTGACGATGTTTCACCGCAATAAAGCCGAGTTTTTACGTCGATTCGTAACCAAGGATGATACATGGGTCCACCACTTCACACATGAGACAAAAGGACAGTCAAAGTAGTGGACTGGAATGGGAGAATCATGTCGAAAGGCGAAGACAGTTAAATCTATTATGCTAATTTAATGCAGCGTTTAAGTGATGAAATTAAAGAAAAAAGGACGCATTTGGCGAAAAAGAAAGACAGTGCACCAGTTCACACACACATCCACTAGTGCGATGGCCAAATTCAATGAATTAAACTTCGAAATGGCTCAGTGGTAAAAAAATTTCCAACATTGAAGATGTGGATTCTGCAATTGATTTTTTTTTATGGAGCTAGACAGTTCTTACTATTAAAAGGTTATCGAAGCTATTGAGTATAACTGGGAAAAGTGTATCGAGCTAAAACGAGATTATGTTGAAAAATAAAGAAAATTTTCCAAATTTGTTGTTTTATTTGTTAGGTCGGTTAATTTTGGGACGGCCCTCGTACATCAATCGATGATCAATCGAATATTTTGATTTTGTTGTACATGTGCATTATTTTTTGTAATCTTAAGAGGTCATTTATACGAAAATACAATCAATACACAGAGACAATTTCTTGGACGAGTTGTAATGAAATTTTTCACTAAATTAATGAAGTTGTCTTCACAATATGAATGAGAAAATTTTTAAACTTTATGAAAAACTTCATAGTTTTAATGAACTATTTTTAATGAAACTTTTTCATTAGTCGTATGAATTTTTTAATAAATAAAATTTAATTTTTTCATTGAACTGAACTTTATCAAAAACTGCATTCATTTAATGAAAAGTTTCAATGGACGAGTTACAGTCACACTTATTGGATCTAATGAAAAAATGCATTGATATCATGCAGAGAATTCTCTCTGTGTAAAATATAAAAGAATAGATTTAAAAAATAAACAATTATGTTTACTATGTGATTTAGGAAATAATGGTACTATTATTAAATTTAAAAAATCGTTTTATATAAGTTTAATATAATTTTTATTAAAAATAAAAATTATGTTTTTTCGACCTTTAATTTTAATGAAAATTATTCAAGTTCGAGGCCATACTCTATATTTCTTTATTAGGATATTGTCCTAACAAATAATCTACAGAGTTTTTGTTTTCAAATTCATTCATTTAGTAGATTACAGACCATGACCATTAACAGCTTCAATTGGAGCTATAACAACTGTTGCTGGCCTAGTAAAATGATTCCATCAATACTTCGAGCTCATATAATATATATTAGTTCTCATGTAGTGAGTAAACTAGTTTATATGAATGTTTGATGTTTGGCATAGGATTGTTACCGCTTTCAAAACGAGTTCTGATGATGGGAACCTAGAAAAATCCCAAAATAGATCTATCAACACATTCCTGAAAGGGTCAAAGAATAAATTTGAAAACAAAAACTCTATAGATTATTTGTTAGGACAATATCCTAATAAAGAAATATAGAGTATGGCCTCGAACTTGAATAATTTTCATTGTTTTATATACTATTTAGCACATTTTAAATATAGGAAGAATGTGTTTTCAATAAATTTAAATTTTTCATAAAAGGAACATTTTTTTATGAAAGTAATGACATTGAATAATAAATAACACTGTAAGTAAAATTTCAAATTTTGAAATGACACACCAAGCACCGGGACATGTAAACTTAATTTTGGTTCGTAGAATCCAGTGGCATACTCCGTTTTGAAGATTAGGTCGTTAAAAAAAAATTATATTTTAAGGAAAAGACATCGAAATCTATTTTGAACTGGCTTTGTTGTTTATTTGTCGAAACTTAACTCTAAAAGTTATGGCCGTCCATTTCCAGGCGATGTTTGCTAATGAATTTTAAAGCTTTGAACCATATGACACTGAACTAGCAGATGTCAACATTAATCAAAGGTTATTAATAGGTTTTTTGTTAAAGTTCTGCCTATTATGGAGGCTCTAGCTTTTCTAAAACTGATGAGATCTTTAGCCAGATCAAAACACTAGTATCAACCTACCAACCAACCAACCATCAACCTAGCTAATATGTTTGATTTGCTTTATTTTTGTAAATATACGGAGGTTGAAAGCTCGTTATAAATTTAAAATAAGTTATTATTATTACGAATTGTATATAATTGAATCGGCCTAAAAATTGTCGGCCATCATTGTAAGAGTTGAGTTTCGACAAATAAACAATGAATAGTCGTTTTAAAAGAGATTTCAATGTCCCTTGCTAACCCTTTACTTCATTAAACTCGGAATAAAAAAAAGTTTTATATTTTAATAAAAAATGTAAAAAAATAACACCTATTTCTTCATTTTCATATTTTTTCATGTCTAAGGATTTAATTTAAGGATAACGATTCGTTACATATGTGTATGTAACAAACTCGATATTGGATATTTTCGCTTTAAATGTGAAAACGTGAAACATTTTTGAAACATTCAACCTTCCAAGTTTGTTAGCATTAGATAGTCGAACTTTTTTTCCATCAAAAAGCTTTTTTAATGTTCAGATATCTTTTTTATTGTGTTAGATATCGTCCATTGATAATTTATAAGTGTGTATATTAAAATGGTGTATCGCATTAATAGCGTTACGATTACTAAATTCAGGAAATTAAGAATGTAGAAATTACTTAAAATTGCAGTTAAAATGACTACCAATGTAGTCAAAAAGGTGTAATAAAGATGTAATCTTTATTACACCTTCGTCATAAAGATGTAATCTTTATGCCAAACACAGTTGTCATAAAAATTACTAACCATGTAGTTATTTTTAACTATTGATAACACAACTACAATGGTAGTAAAAACGACTATCGAAGCAGTCAAAAACAACTAATCTTAAATGAATGCATAAACCATAAAAACGAGCAACAAAACACGAAAAACAATGAACATAAAACCGACTACATAAGTTGTAAAAACTACTGTTTTTAATTTTTTTTCGTGAGCCCCGGTAGGCTAGTTGGTAGCGTGCTGGCTTATCAGTGCGGGGGTCGTGGGTTCGATTCCCACAAGAGGCACTGGTCTGTTTTCGCTACAACGCGTCGAAGGCCATAGTAGCTAGTTCTCTGTTAGGGAAATAGTATATAATTTGTAATTATATGATTACACAGTGCAACACAAAAATTCCAAACAAAAAAACACTTATCCCAGCCGAAAGTACTCGATGAGAGGAGAAAAGTAATTTCTGGATTTTGCTAGATTGGTTGCCGTTCGTTTTTTATGAGCCTCTATAGTTTCTTCGCCAAATTCGATTTTGAGCACTTTTTTGCAATTTTCTTCTATTTTTCGCATGGCCATAGCTCGAAAAATGCTGTGAATTTTTTTTTGCAGTCTTCAGCAAAGTTGTAGCTCTTGACTCGGCCAACAAAAATGTTGAATATATTAAGTCGGATAAATTTCATCTTCATGCTCAAACCCCAAAAATGTCGAAAAAATTACCACTTTTTTCACCGATTTTTTCCGTTTTTCGACTACAGCTCTTGAACTATTGAAAATTTTACCAAACAATCAAGGGAAGAAATGTAGCCTATAAAATTATGAACAACTTTCCAGTACATACTAACTTCATACGACCACTCCTTGATACGGATTTTGCCATACAAATGTGATTAATTTTCATTTTTTTTTTTTTTTGATTTTATTGTTTTATTGAGCAAAAGTTTAAAAAAGGCACACGGAAAAAATCGGTGAAAAAAGTGGTAATTTTTTCGACATTTTTGGGGGTTTGAGCATGAAGATGAAATTTTTCCGACTTAATATATTCAGCATTTTTGTTGGCCGATTCAAGAGCTACAACTTTGCTGAAGACTGCAAAAAAAAATTCACAGCATTTTTTCGAGCAATGGCCATGCGAAAAAGAGAAGAAAATTGCAAAAAAGTGCTCAAAATCGAATTTGGCGAAAAAAACTATAGAGGCTCATTAAAAATGAACGGCAACCAATCTAGCAAAATCCAGAAATTACTTTTCTCCTCTCATCGAGTACATTCGGCTGGGATTAGTGTTTTTTGTTTGGAGTCAAAAAGTTGAATATTGCGTCACTGTGTTATTAATTAATAAAAAAAAAAAAAAAATTTTTTTGCGGCATTTAAAAAATATTTTTTAGCAAAAAAAAATGTTTTTTCTTTTAATTATTTTATTTCCTACCTCTTAAAAAATTTTATTTCCTACCTCTTATTTAAAATGCAAAGTCAAAATTCCAAACGTTATTCCAGTTATGACGTATTTATGCATTGAGGATACAATCATCAATGAATTTTTGCATTAGATCTATGAAATGGCACTGGAACTCGTCCATTTTCATTAAATTAATGCAGTTTTTCATAAAATTTAGTGAAAATTTTCATTTTTTTTATTAAAAATTTCATACGGCTTATGATATAGTTTCATTAAAACAGTTTCAATAAAATTATGAAGCTTTTTCATAAAGCTTAAGAAACTTTTCATTCACATTGTGAAGCAAACTTCATCAGTATTGTGAAAATAATTCATTAAAACTTGTCCAACAAATTTTATCTGTGTATTAAAGGAAGTATATATTTTTAGAAGGACCAGGTAATTTCCTTTCAAAAACTTTTAAAAATCTAAAATCGGCTAAAAAATTACATAGTAACAAATGTTTAAATGCGCCAATCGCAGAAAATACTCTTTTACCGTTAACTCGAAAATTTGAGGGTAGATTGCAATTTTTCAAACCGGTTTTGTAATACACTCAGCTAGACTAACAACCTAAAGTAGGTCAGTTGACGAGTGAATTTTCTGTGTAGCACAGTGTTATTTTTAATTTACACCATTTATAAACAAGGATAGGAAGTTCATGCAAATTCATGTTTTTCCCCTTAAGTCTAAAATAGGGTAAACAAAATAACTTTACGAATCAAATTATTTGCGTTAAAATGTCATCGATTTGTTAGTGCATATTTAAGTATAAAAGCATATTTTGATTTAAATGCATATTTTAATTGCATTTTCTCCTGTTGAAATCTGATGGAACTAAATGTTTGTTGTACAAAAAATATGTATATAAAAATGATTGCATATTTAAAGGCTCAACCAAAAACATATTATGAAAATTTCATTTACTTAATGAATTTTTCATTAATTTAATGAAAATTATTCATTTATTTATTTGTTTCAATTATTCAAGGAAAATTCTATCATTGAGGATTCCTTTTGTATCTTTTACATTATATTGTTAAACTAAACAACTTAAACTAATTAATTTAATAGTTCTAAAAAGACTCAAAGATGTAGGAACAGGTTCTAAAACCAACGTGACAATTTCAAACAAAAATCACGGACACAAGAATGAATTGTACAACCGTACTATAGAACTAGTACCCGTACTTCAAACACAACTTTGAACTACTTCTAAGGGTGACAACTTCAAACAAAAATCATGGGTTTAGATTAGACTAGAGTGGCACTATGCACCGCGACCAGAAGTTGGTATTTTGTGCTGCCAACGAATACACCCTATAGGTTCAGGCTCCCTACGAAGCCAACTATCCTACCAGGTAAACAATTCCAAACGTCCAATGTCTCGGGTTCCAATTCACAAAACCTGCACGTATCCGTAGAGGATCGTCCCATCTTTTACAATTGATACCTAAGGCCACAGTGTCCCGTGAGGTAACCCCTCACGGTCCTTAGTTCGCCCCTCGTCATAGACAAGAGTTTCCGCGACCTCTCCCCAGAGGGAGATATAAACAGCCTTGCTTTTATTTTTGTTTTTTAGAATTACTCATGTTAACCCGTGTAAAAATAGTTATAGCTAGGCATATTTAATATGATTAAGTCATATCTAACTTTGAATGGAATCACGTTACAGCTTATATCATTATATACAAATACATCTGACAATTTTTATGGAGAGAATTTGTCATATGTTACTTGATATTATTATGTCTCCAAATCTTACTCTATATATAACTACATAAGCTATATTAATAATAATCCAAATATATCTAGTGATCGATAAAATTTTCCTTATAATTTTATATAGCTTTATATATAATCCCATACATATTTTTATAAAGTTCAATATCAAATTAAGGTATCTGCAAGTTAAGACTTTATTACATTTAGCTTCAAATAAAACCTCATTATTTTATAATAATACCATTTTCGAATGATTTCTTTTATACCTATAATTTCAAATAAAAAATGGGTACATTTTATAAGATAAAACCACTTAATTATATATTTTTAAAGAACAAAATTTGTTCTTGATCAGTTTTAAACATTTCGTTGTGTTTAATTAAAAAAAAATTTGGGTCTTGAAAATTTTTGATTTCTAGAAACTAGACTGACTGCAAGTGGCTGAAAACATATAAAATCAACCACTCTATTTCCTCCATCCCTTCTGATTTTAACCAAACTTGGTATAGATGATGTACATCATATAACTTTAACCTCGTCCAAATCTAGGGAAGCTACACCCAGCGGATCTTGAAATTGCGCGTTTCAAAATATGAAAAATATTTGAAAATTTTTAAAGTGATTTGGAAAAATAGAGTGAAATGTGAATATTTAAAGTGATATCTTATGTAAATATATTTTTACAATAGGGTGTTTATTTAATAATAAAATCAGATTAAGAATATTTTCAAAAAAGTTGTTTTTTTTATTAATATTTTTTTTTAAATGCTTTTAATTTTATTTTTATTAATATTTTTTTAAAATGGTAATCATTTTATAAATTTTATAAAATGATTATGAGAAATGATTTAAGAGAATAAATCAAAAATAAATTTCTTCTTTTATCAAATCCACTTACACACTTGAAATCCACTTCATAAATTATGATTTCGATGAAATCCTAATGATTTGTTATTGCTAAAACATTTACCAAAATCCCGGAACAATATGAGGTTTTGAAAATTAAGAAATTGTCCCCAAACAGATAAAAAAAAATTAAAAAAATCCCAGCTTAAAATGTTTGGGTATTTTTTTATATGGAGTTTATTTACTAATAAAAAAACTCCAAAATCATCAATGACATAATTCTTAAAAAAAATAAAGAATCCCCAAACTTAATTTTTGATTTATTATTTATAGCAGTCTTTGAAAAATTTACCACAAATGAGTCAAATGAGCGTTTTATACATAGAAATTAATATATTCCGATAGAAAACTAAATTTGCTAAATAATTGGCGAAGAAATTTTTCGTGTGCCGTTAACGGTTTGGAAGCGAGAAAGCTTCAAAATCAAAATTTCGTAAGATTTCAAAATTAATTATTTTTGAAAAAAAAAAAAAATAGTTTTCAAAAATCTAAAAAACCAATTTAAGTTGCCAAAAAAAACTCTTTATAATAAAGTATAAGTAAGAATGAAGCTTTATCTTTAATAATAAGTCCATACTTTAGTTCAAGGACTCACAGGATTTTATCAGGATTCCTCTAAAGGACATCGTCTTAACTTATAAACTTATAAGACGGATTTATATAAAATTTTGCAAAAAAAAGACATTAACTATTAATAGCAAAGCGTTGAAGTTTGAACAATATAAATTGAAGTTTAGATACTGTTTCACCTAATTTCGCTTTTTCCAAAAAGCGAAAATCGCGATATCTTCTTAAATAGGAGCAGAAAAAAAATAGTTTTTCGAGCGTGGTTATATCTTGGTAAGAGAAATATTTTTTATCCAAAACTTCTCTTTTATATTCATTAGTTTCCAAAATACACCCTAAAATATTTTGGCTCATATCGCCTAAATTAGGCAACGATAAACAATTATTTGTTTTTCGAGTGGAGCACATGGTATGAATTTCGTTGCAAAACATCGTTTGCCAGTTAGAGGGTTAAACTCCAAAGTCAAAATTTATTAAAATTCTGAATTAGTTATTTAAATAATTTACTTTTCAATTTAAAAAAATTAAAACCAAACGTTTATTTTTCGATCTTTTATCATAAATTATGATGTGATCAAGATTATTCAAGTTCAAGATAATTTGTTTTTTGTTAAATGAAAAACCGTGGAATGTTTATTTTTAAATAAAAATGTCTTCATCTGCTAATTTAATTCAGACTTTATCTACTGACATGTTTCATTCCGCGTTACCGAAAAACAATTTTAAAAATGAGTTTGATTTTAGACTTTGAATTTGTGCCTGGCATGCCAGGCTTTTCAACTAGTAATGTTAAAATACTTCACATTTTTTTAAGCAAAAATTTTGTAATTTATCTAAAATAATATCTTATGCATTAAGTCCTGGTTCACACACGGCAATTATAATTGCGCAAATTTTCTTCAATTCTCCTTTGAAATTGCTTTTGTGTTCACACAGGAAAAGTTTGTTTCTGCAATTTTCGTATATCAGCCTGCAGTGTTGAAAATTGCGGATGACAAAACGGAATTGGAGTACGGACAAGTCTGTACCCCCTTCCATTCTCTTTTCCTCCCTCTTCTATAAACTCAAGAATTGCGCAAGTATAATTGCCGTGTGTGAACCTGGTCTAATTAACCTTTAATAAATCTTTTATATTAAAGAACTGGACGAAAAAATTAACAACATTAACAAAAACAAAACATTATTGTAGTTGGAGATATAAATATCGTTATACTTCAGGAAAATATCACAACAACAAACTACTTAGATATGGTATTGTCTAATGGATTACAATGTATTGTGAACGAGTGTACACATGACGACATAAAAAGGAACACTATGACGTGTATCGTCATAGTGACACGGGCACGGGTGCCGGTGTTTATATTGCTGGCACTGACGTGAAAAGATCATACAGACTCCCAGATGAGTGCAGTGTCTTCCAAGCGGAGATCCTGGCGATCTGGAGGGCGACGGAAGTGATACTGGGACACATCGTTGGGGGATCTAGATTGACAATCTATGTCGACAGTCAGGCGGCGCTCAAAGCACTGACAAACTACACAGTGCGCTCGCGCCTGGTCGCACGATGTAGGTGTGCTCTGAGGGAGCTCATGGAGGCATTCACGGTGAAGCTGTGTTGGGTACCCGGACACTGCAAGGTGGATGGCAATGAGTTGGCGGACGAACTTGCGAGGGGAGGGTTTAAATCTGGACTTGGCAGTAAGAGACGGGGGGTAAAGCCCCCTTTATGTCACTACTTTGAGGTTATACGGAAGGGATTCCGCGAAACCGTTAACCAATCATGGAGGAACAGAATGGACTGCAGGGTGTCTAGGGCGTTATGGCCCGCTTTGGACGCAGGGGCAACCAAGGTTCTTCTGGGACTGGACAGGGAAGGTCTCAGGACCCTTACGGGGTTCCTGACAGGTCATTGTACTGTCAGGGCTTTCACAAGCAGATGGGACAGGGACATACCGGATTTTTGCAGGCTGTGCGAGGACGTTGAGGAACTGGAGACGGTGGAGCATATAATGTGCCACTGTCCTAGGTTACAGGGTCTCAGACAGAAATGGCTAGGAGATAGATTTCACGACGAACTCGGGTGTGTCGCTGGATACAATCCAGTTGATTTGCTGAGATTTGTCAGGGAGATAGGACAGCTGTTTCTGGTTAGGGGACGTTAGGATCCAGTTTCTGGGGAGTAAATATATTTTCTACCTTTCTTTATATTTATCTTTCAAGCTATTTTTTCTGTCTATTTCTATTCTTTCTCATCGTTTTTTCTCTGAAGGGATTCACAATGGACCGTATTGGTCTCCGAGTGGAGTTGTGCCCTTGGGCACATAACCCTTCCTAACCTAACCTAACCTGACGTGTATCGATCACGTACTTATAAAGAATAATCAAGCTTGCTCACAGGCGCAAGCAATAGTAATTAAAACTACATTATCCGACCACTACTCAATTTTTTGTTGTGTTAAAGAAAATAATAAAGATAATAATAACCAGGGCACGGAAACCAATATTTTTCAAACTGAGCGTATGAACTCTGCTATGGTTAATAATAAAATTAAGGACACTAACTGGAATGATATAATTCGATGTAGTGTGGACACAAGTGATTTATATAACAATTTACACCAAAAATTTTGTGATATATACGAAACATCAAAAAAAATTAATAAACCCAAAAAAGACAAGAACACCAAATCCGTGGTTAAGCGAAGAACTTGTCAAAAATTGTGACAAACGGAATAAACTTTATAAAAAATGGAAAAACAACAGAAATAATAAAAATTATGAAACTGAATATAAAAGTTTTAGAAATAAATTAAATAAAACATTAATTTATGCAAAAAATGAATATTATAGAAAATTATTTGTAGAAAATAGAAAAAATATTCGCGCAACATGGCAGTTAATTAACGAAATAATCGGTAAACGGGTTAATAACATTGATGATATAATTATAAAAAATTTAAAAAACGAAATATACAAGATATTTCAAACAAATTTGCAACTAATTTCAACAAAAATGTACAAAAAATTTTACATACCTTCAACATAAAAACAATTGCTAGTTCTGCAACATCATTAACAAATTCTATGTATTTTACTCCTATAAATGAGGAAGAAATATATAAAATAATTTCAAATATTAACGTCAGAAAAGGTGCAGGATCAGACGGAATACGCCCAAAAGACATCAAACACAATGCAAGCTACTTAACACCAATATTAACACAGCTCGTGAACCGCAGTCTAGATTACAGCATAATACCGGATCTGCTTAAAACTTCTGTTGTCCGTCCTGTACACAAAAGTGGCAATAAATCAGAATACAATAACTACAGGCCAATATCGATCCTGCCCATAATCGAAAAAGTCCTGGAAGAAGTTGTGGTAACGAGGCTCAACAAATTTATTCACAAATTCAAAATAATTAACCAAAATCAGTTTGGATTCCAAAAAGGAAAAAATATAAACCAACTGTTGGGAAACTTCTCGAACCTTATAAACAACTATTTAAGCAATCACATACACTGCCTGGTCCTCTTCATAGATTTTAGTAAGGCTTTCGATACACTATCTCACCAAAAGCTAATCCAAGTTCTAGAGAGAAACGGAATACGAGGTTATTGCTTAGACTGGTTTAAAAACTACCTCTTATGCAGAGCATTCCAGGTAAAAATCAACAACAACATGAGCGACAAACAACAATCAAATCATGGAGTACCACAAGGGTCAAAACTTGGACCGATTTTATACATATTATACGCCAACGATATGATAAACATGCTAAAACACAGTACCTCATATGCTTACGCCGATGATACCGCAATTATTGTTGCCAATAAAAATATTAATACAGCTATACGTACCATGCAACAGGAACTCAACGTAGTGGCAAAATGGTGTCACGACAACGGACTAGTCATAAACGCAAACAAGACTAAAATAATGCACATTAGGCCGCCTCACATTGGATACACTGAAATATCTTTAAAATTCCATAACACCGATTGTCTACACAACTCAATGGTCAACAACAACAGTGATATTGATACATGTACAACTGAAATAGAGCTAGTCAACAACTAAAAATATCTAGGCGTATATGTAGACCAAAATTTTAAATGGAAGACCCACTTGGAGTATCTACACAAAAAGCTTCGATCAGCCTCTTTTATGCTTTACCACCTGAGTAATTGCTCTACTTTTAGTGTGTTAAAACAAGCATATTTTTCCCTTGTAGAATCCTACATAAGACACGGTATCACAGCATGGGGATCGGCAACATATGTACAAAATCTATAAACAACCCAAGACAGATTACTCAAAATCCTTTGGAAAAACTACAGCATATCTACAAGGAACAACATCAACACAGAAAACAACATAAACGAAGATGGCTCTTTTTCCAAAAACCTCAAAGTCCTGGATATTAGGGGTATATATTACTTAACGTTGGTTTCCGAGTTTGGCGACGACCAGAGATTTCTACATCGCATTGATCACCAACATAATACTAGGCGCTGAGCGGAAGGAAGATATAAAGTCGAACAACACAAAAACAACTACAAAAAGAACACCTTATCAGTAACTCTACCAAGAATACTTAACATGCTGCCTTTTAAACATCGCCAATATAGAAAATAATTTTATTAGGAAAAAACAAATCAAAAATTATTTAATAAGCTTGCAATGAATGAATTCTCAAGTCAAAAATTTATTAATTTATTCTATCATCCTACAGACAAGCTCTAGTGGCTTCGTGGGATGCCTTCTATGTAAAATAATGAATTTGAAATAAAAAAATAAATTAAAAAAAAAAAAAAAGAGATATTTCAATACAACATGTTTTAGAATCTAAGATTTTTGTTATTGAAAAATTTCTCATAATTAATACAAAATGTCACCAAACTACCTTGAAAACGCTATATGAAAAACAACAAAATTGAAGAATTAACTTGAAAAATCAAATAGTTATTGCTATTTGTTATTTCAATTAGCTTTAAAAAGTTAATTCCTTTGTAGTTTCCCTTATTATAATAGTATTTAGTAAAAGTATCTTAATTATATATATACTTAATTATACTTAATTATATTATACCCGCGCAATTAAAATAGTTTTATAAAATAAAGAAAATTGTTGAAAATTGTTTCCATCAACCAAAAATAGAAGTTTAAACGAATTCATTCAAAAGAAAGAAGAAAAAAAACTATAATGCGTCATCAATAGGGCGGTCTGTGTGACTGACATTTCACTAATTGGTGTAGTGGTCACACGACACCTATTGAACGAAAATCTCGTTGTCGAAATGCAGGTTAAGGTAAAGAAATGGAAGGCAACAATTTTATTAAACAATGCCAAAAATGTAACCCCACTTTCTCTTTCAGCGATATGCCGGCAACAATAATACAAATGAATACAAAAGGTACTAACAATCTTATATTTAAGTGAGTTTGTTATTAAATTTATTAGATTTTAACTCAATAATGGCACGTCATAGATACGCTGGATATTTTTCAACCAAACTTTTCTAATATATGCGCATTTCAAAACCAGAGTAAAAGAAATGATATGGTGGAAAATCCAATTAGACCGGGTCCAATAACGGGCCCTGGGTTCCTTAACAGAAAATAGAAAAAAAAAATTTTTTTGAATTCTGGAGAGGACCATCTACTTTTTTTGGAGAACGCCCCATAAAGTACAGTTTAATCCCAGTTTTTTCTAGTATTAAATTTGTCAGAATAGGCTTAATTTAAATTAAAAATTATAAACACCTGCTACCAGCAGAAGTAATGAGGATAAATGTTGTTTGCGGTGACGAACGTGACATTAGAATGTCAATGAAGGCAAATCAAAAATTTAGCGTTTACTGATCTTTATGTTACTGCAAATAAAAAAAGTTGACCAAAAATATGAACGCAACTTTGTAGACCGGTTTATCATCACGGCAACTAAGATATGCCTTGGACTTTTAATTTAATAAAATTTAAGTATTTTTCTTTTTAATAATACAAGCAATTTGACCTTTCTATTTAAATGCCCATGTATAATCATGCATCATTAAGAAATGTTTAAAACAGCGCAATCTATCGAAAATATTAGCAACCAAAGTTGAAACTTCGACAGGATATAAATCCTACACCAATTACAATTGCATTTCAGAAGTCATAAATTGTATTTCAGAAATTGTCAATTGTGTTTTAGATTTAACAAGTGTATTTCAGAAAAAAGCAATTGTATTTCAGTTTTATCAAAAGAACTCCAGTGCAATTTCATTGATTTAATGCAAAAAAAAAATTTAATATAATGCAGGTGATTCTCTTAGTGAAATATCGAAACTTGTCTATAATGCATTCAAATTAAAAAAAAAACGATAAAATATATTTTTTTGCCAAACTGTTAGGACGGATAATAAATACACTGAGAGAATTCTCTGCATGATATTAACGAATTTTTGCATAGCAGCAACTGGAACTCGTCCTAATCGAAATTTCAACTAATTTTATGAAAATATCTTTGTTTAATTAATAGTTGTAATCACTAAATAAAAAATGTTCATTAAAAAACTAGCTTCGTTAAAAGTAAAAAGCTTTTCATTAATTATAATAAATTTTTAGTTCACGTAGGTTAAGGTTTTTCGGATGTAGATTAGCATTAAACTGAGATTAACGAAGATTTAAAATGGAATGCAGCTTCTAAAATGTTTGGGTAATTTGTTTTATTGTGATAAGGACACAAATTCTAAACAAGATGAAGTAGTTCCGACAAATTTTTATGAATAAACTTGAAAATGGCAGACAAAATTCGTTACCGGTTTAACTAAACCAAGTTTAACTGGCATACCAAAAACTCAGCCTTAACCCATTCCTGCCTATTGGGTATTTAAATACCCAAAAAGGAGCCATCCTAAAAAAATTTATAGCTAAAGCCAGTGAGAGTTGCATCAAATTGATTTTTACAGGTAGGTGGAGAAAGGATAAAAATACTTTAGGAAAATGTTGGTGTAAAATTGGGGGTTGGTAATTATCTGTTCAATTGTCTGCAAATTTACATATTCTGAAAAATTGAAAGAAAAATTTAAAATTGCCTCTGAAAAATTGGAGAAGCGACACATCGGAAAACTTTATTGTTGGCTAATAGTGTTAGGTATTCTTTAAAGTGCAAAAAATTTGTAGCTGGGTAGGACCACTCACTTGGGCTACAGGTATGATTTCATGACATGACCATTAAAATACGTATTTTACAGTTTTATGAAGTACCCTTGCTTGAAATATCGATTATTTTCAAGTTAAAATGAAGAGTTTCACATGAAAGAGCATAACAAAATAATTTAATTAAAAAACCACAGAGGAATTATTTTATATCGGTGGTTAATTCGTAAGTCCCAAGTATGGGAAATCAAAAAGAAAATTATATCAAATAACTTCCAAACCCTTAAGTAAAGAATGTGTGAAATTTCATCGATATTGGACAATGGAATCGGGGGTCAGGCATTAATGGGTTAATGAAGAAAAGTTACATTAGTTTAGTCATTATTTTTCGTCCACTAAAATTTCCTCTGTTTAGAAATTATCTTCATCATCATACTTTTTTAGGGTGATTTGTTTATCATAAACCTCCGAAATTATGCTCCAAAAATCTTAATGTAAAATAAATGTAAAGTAAATCTATTCTTGACATATAAAAAAAAATTTAATTTAAAGTCAAAAATGTTTCATAAAAAAAAAATCGGCATACAAAAAATGGTTAAGAAATTATAAAACTATGTCACTGGTACACTTTTTCTATTGTTGACCACTTCCTTTTTTATATGGGCGGGCATTCGCAGATGAAAGAATCTTAATTTAGTCAAGCCGTCTTAAGTCATGGCCGACAAAAATAAAATGATGTCCCTTTCCTCTTACAATGGAGGCATCACGACGTGGACCACCTAACCCACAATAAAACTTTGGTATGCGATAGAGGGGACAAAAGTGAGAAATACTCGCTAAGCAACATACTTGCCCAATCAATTTTTTAATGGGTAAAAATGGTTTTTGAAGTTTGTTCGAAACTTTTTTGTTTGAGAACTTTTAAATTTTTTTTTGACTCCACTGGATAGATATTCAAAAAAAGTTCTCATTTAATACTCAATTTGCATATATTTTGATGGAATCACATTAAATTAAACTAAAATTTGGGATCACTTTAGACCCCATGTTTTTAACCCCTAAATATTGAATTGAAAAAAATGGTTTGACCCACTGACCATTTTTGATAAAATTTAGTTCGAAATTAATAATACATATATGTTGCAAATCACTTGTTTCTATCTCTTGTATTATATCTCAATTAATTAGAATAGACTTTGCATTATATCCGGAATTTTAAGGTTTAATAAACATTGGTCTGATGCATAGACACATGCAGTAAATTTTGTATACAAAAATTAAAAAAATACTTCATTATTGATTTGCTGCAGTTGACCTACAGAATACAAGTTTGAAAATTGATTTCATTGTTGTTTGGCTGCATAACCAAAACTACGAACTTAAAATCAAAACAATAAAGAAAACTTCTGAGACGTGCAGCATAGAAAGTAATATTACAAAGAACAAGTTAACGTGGAGCACAAAACAATTACTTGATTAATATATGCATAAGTGTAAAAATTTGTGGTTTTGGTTAGAATATATGCCGCAATTAATGGACATAACATATATTTATCATGTAGATTTTAAGAAAAATTAGTCTAAACCTTCTTTTTATCGTTTTTCTTGAATTCGACTTTTTGGTGTATATGTAGGTCAAACCAATAATTAGCTGACTTATATATTTTTTCACCTACACATGCCACACACAAAAAACTCATTGCCAAGTAACTAGGAGCATTTTAACTAATAAAGTTTTTTCGCATTAATTATTCAATAATTAAGTAGAAACAAGTAAAAACTTCGTAAAATGTTACTGGTTCTCGCATAACTTTTGTAAATAAACATAATTAATTGAAATGATTCTGATTACTTGGCAGACTTGTGTGAAGTTTCATTGAGATCTGCAGTACCGCGTCACCATAACTCATTTGTTAGCGTGAAATTTTCTAAAGCCCATGAAAATGAGATCAATTGTTATCACTATTTTGGGTTAAAGTTTACTTTTTCGGGCACACCTCAAAAAAAAAAAAAAAATTGGACCCTATCTGGAATAAAAAAGAAATTTTTTTTGTTATTTTTTTTTTTTTTTTTTAAGGGCGCTAAGGCCCCTGGAGCCCCCCAGGGGGGAAAACCCTAAATTACCCCCCCACCAAAAAAATATATAATTCTATCTGGAATAAAAAAGAAAATTTTTTGTTATGTGACGTTAAGGGCGGGGAGGCCCCTAGAGCCCCCCAGGGGGTTAAAACCTAAATTACCCCCACCACCCCCCCCAAAAAAAAAAATATAATATTCTATCTGGAATAAAAAAAGAAATTTTTTTGTTATGTGACGTTAAGGGCGGGGGCCCCTGGAGTCCCCCAGGGGGGAAAACCTAGATTAACCCCCCCCCCCATCAAGAAAAAATATATGATATATCTATGTGACTTAAAGGGATTTGGCGCCCCTGGAGGCCCCCGGAGTCAAGAAAGTGGGGGTATTGTGCACACGTGTTAGGGGGTGTGGGGGGGAATTTTGTACAAAAAAGATCAAAAAATATAGTTCTTTGAAATATTAAAAATCAGTACAAATTTTAAAAAATCAGTACAAATTTTAAAAAATCCACCAACAAAATTTTTTTTTTTTAAAGGCAAATTCACAAAATAAAAAAAAATTTTAGAAAAAATCGCGCGACTAAAGTTTTTGTTATAGAAAACTTTTGGTTAAATTTTACTTTGTCGGGCGGAGCTCAAAAAATTATGAAAAAAATACTATTCGATCAGAAATTAAAAAAAAAAAATAAAAAATTATTAGGCGTTTTTGGGGCCGGGGCCCCTGGGACCTGCTAGGAGCAAAAAACAGGGACATGTACAAACATATAAGTGTGGGCACTCAAATGAAAGAAAATCTCCTCACGGTTTCAAAAATGTATTTTTTTTCAAGATCCGACAAACGTGGCCCAAACCAGAGCCATTTTAGTAAAACTTAGACCCTTTAGGCATGGCCCAAAAATAGTAAACATTTTCCGTATATAAAAACGGTGCTCAAATGAAGGAAAATGCCAAAAATACAGTAAAAAAATACAAAATTATGAGGCTTTTTTGGGGCCGGGGCCCCTGGGAACCGCTAGGAGCAAAAACCAGGGCATGTATTTGAAGTTTCTTTTGTGTCCACACTTATATGTTAGTACATGTCCCTGTTTTTTGCTCCTAGCGGGTCCCAGGGGCCCAAGCCAAAAAACGCCTAATAATTTTTTATTTTTTTTTTTAATTTCTGATCGAATAGTATTTTTTTCATAACTTTTTTTTGTTCGGGGGGGGGGGGGGGGGTAATTTAGGTTATAGCCCCCTGGGGGGCTCCAGAGGCCTCCCCGCCCTTAACGTCACATAACAAAAAAACTTTCTTTTTTTATTCCAGATAGAATTATATATTTTTTTTGGTGGGGGGGGGGTAATTTAGATTTCCCCCCCCCCTGGGGGGCTCCAGTGGCCTTAGCGCCCTTAACGTCACATAATAAAAAAATTTTCTGTTTTTATTCCAGATAGTGTCCAATTTTTTTTTTTTTTTTAGGTGTGCCCGATAAAGTACTTTAACCTTTTTTTTTTTTTTGAGGTGTGCCTGAAAAAGTAAATTTTTGCCCTATTTTGAATCTTATTCTCGTTTACTCTCTTTATATTATAGCCAAATTTATGTAATTTTTCTTTTTATCCACATTTTTGTTGTTACAAAAATTATATTTTTTTTACCCTTTTCTAAATCCCATAAAAATAAGCAAAATTGGAAACCCTATTTTGTATCTTATTCTCGTTCACACTCTTTTTTATCATTGCCAAATTTATTTCAGTGATTATTTTTGTTTTTATCCACATTTTAGTTGTTTCATTCTTATTCTTACTCTATGGTTTCATCCTTGATTATTGTATTTCGATTGACAATTCAATTTATCTACTTGGACGTTTTTCTTGCACTTGCAATCCTCTTAATTCAACCCACTTACCCTCTCACACATGAATACACACAGATAATTTTGCAATTTATTTTTGTTTCTGAATGAGTTTGCTTCTTTGGGTTTTTGACATTGAAATTTGTAAATAAATTTAAAAAAAAAAATAATTTCTTTTGATAATTGTGTGTGAAAAAAAAATGCACAATACTTCAATTTTGTATTTGACAGCAACTCCCTAATTAATATGAAAATTAATTAATAAGCCGGCTTAAATCATTTTAAATATATTCACCACTTAATAACTAAAAAACTGAATTTAGCTGTTGTTAAATATTATATTTAAATAGTTACTTTTATTAATTATATTGTTAGAGATCGACTATTTAGAAAACCTTCACCAGACACTGCTTCGTTCAAGCCACGCGTTCCAATTTCTCAATTTTTTGTTGCAATTATCCTTTTATGGTTTGTCAATTTGTCAAAACAGTTGTTTTTGAGAACATCAGCTGATTAAATTCACCTCTCCGCAACCCAGCAAACAAATACGATATTAAGCACAATAGGATTGACAGCGGCAAATGCAAGATATATTTATATAGGTAATCTCACTAGAACAACAACTACAACAAACAACTACAAACAATACAAAAACAACAGGCATTTTGTTGTTGGGTACAGTACAGTAAGATGTCAAAACCATGTAAGAAATGTCAAAATCAGGTAAGAGGAAGATAAACTACTAAGCTACTGAGACTACCTTTATAAATATATCTTGGGCAAATGGTTATTCAAATAAAAGTGGTGCCCACTCAAAAAAAAAAAATTTGTGTTTTTATAAAAAGCTTTCCTTGGAAATTTCCTTAGTGTTAGACTGATAGCAATATAAAGGCGAAAATGCTTGGATAATATGCTAAACTGCATTATTGTTAAATTATATAAGCTTCTTTTTTTTGGTAATTTATCCATTTTTATGCTATGTTAAATTTAAATTGATAATCTTCAATGCAAAACATGTTATGTAAAATTTACATTGATGAAATTCAGAAAATAAAAAGCTGCAAATATATTTTTCTAGTAAAAAAGAAAAGTTACAAAAAACGGCTGAAGTGCAGTTTAGCACCTTACGGCAAAAAAAAAAAAAAAATATATGTCCGGATTTGGGGTTAAAAAAGAAAAAAACCGAAATTAAAAGTTAGCGGCGCTCGGACACGGGGGACCCACTGGGGCCAAAAAACGGGGGGACGTAGTAACATGTAAGTATGGGTACTCAAATTAAAGGAAATTGTCTCACGATTTCAAAAATGGTATTTGTTTTTTGATCCGTTAAACGTAGTCCGAATTAGAGCCGTTTAAGACCCTTAAAAATGGGGGCCAGAAAAATATGAAATTTCGATATGCAAAAATGGTACTCAAATGAAAGAAAATTTGTCGTACATTGCAAAAAATATTATTTTACCATGATCTGTAAACGCGTAAAAAAGATGGCGACTTTGAAAAAAAAATAAAAATTTTTTTGAAAAAATCGCGCGATTTTTTCACACTAGGGAAGATAATGAGACGCGCGCAGAAAAACTGTATTCAGCGAAGCCACCTGCCGCGTCCTATGGAGGAAAAAACCCCTAAGATCGGCCGCAGGCCGCCACTCAGAAAAACTTTATTAAGGAAAAAAAAAACATTTTCCGAAATCATGGCGACCTTGCAAAAAAAAAAATAAAAATTCTTCTTTGGTCGAAATATGGATCTACTTCGGACTATGTTTCATGGATCAAAAAACAAATACCATTTTTGAAATCGTGAGACAATTTCCTTTAATTTGAGTACCCATACTTACGTGTTACTACGTCCCCTCGTTTTTTGGACCCAGTGGGTCCCCCGGGTCCGAGCGCCGCTAACTTTTAATTTCGGTTTTTTTTCTTTTTTAACCCCAAATCCGGACATATTTTTTTTTTTTTTTTTGCCTTAAGGTGCTAAACTGCACTTTTGCCCAAAAAACAGCTAGAATTTAGTATGACATATATAAATCAATTTGGTAACATTTATTAGAAATAGCAATATATAACATAAAAGAATAACGGAGGCGTAGTTTCTTAAGATTTTTGTTTCTGATGCAATTAAATAAAATGAATATAAAACTTGAGGTGAAAAACGAAAAATTATAAAGAATGTAAGCAAAAGAATGTAAATTCTAGTTGTATTGGTGTTTTCTTACTGTTGGATTAAATCCATTTAAAAAAATCCAATGTTCCAGTAGTACCAAAATAAGTGCTAAAGTTCCTTCAAACATATCCAAAACACGTTCAGTGGAAACGTAGTATAACTTCATTTCTTCATCTACAATTTCGGAGTTTAGTCCAGAATTTAGTTCGTACTTTTGCAAAAGTATTTGTAACACTCGATATAAAAAAATAAATTTTTCGAATCAATTTCACACACTAGACCTTTTCAAATGTAGCGAAAAGGTGACATTTGGTTATAGTTTCATTAAGACTGTAAAGGTACCAGCCATACACTTTGCAATATTATTGCAAAAATTATGGTCAGTATTATTGCCATTTTGCCCTACACAGTTCAATAAGATGTACACTACTTCTGCACAAAATATGGCACCACTGTTTTGTTCTGTTGTGGAAGGATATAAAAATTGCACAATCTGGCCAACACACTATAAAATATTGTTAACATTTCATGGTTGCGCAATATATATATTGTACAACCTTCCAATATGATATACACACTAGAAAAAAGTTGCACACGAATATTGCGTAGTGTATGGGGTACCTTAACGATAAATTATCTACGATAGTACCAATTTAGTGTTTTTTATATTTAAGCACCATGATTAAAATTCGTGTATCATGTTAAACAGTGTAAAATGATTGAAATACATACCAAAAAAAATTTTGAGACTATTGCAGAAGCACCAAGTTGGCATCAGTGCAAAAAGACCAAGTTGGCATCACTGACCACAAATACTTTTTCTAAAATCTGTCGTCTCGTTTCGTTATATTCACCACAATTTAGTTGTTAATCAAACATAAACAAAGTTGTTGGTTTTGTTTCCAACATACCCGTAATTTCTTTTTTTGATAAAAATTTTAACTATTTTTTTGCATAAAACTAAAGTTATAACAAAGGGGAACACAATTTAATTATGTCAAAAGTGTATTTAATACCCGTAGCGGTATTTCTAATCTTTCAAGTAACATTCATTGGCACGTAAGTAGATTTCAAAATTGACTTTTCACAAAGTCTTTCACAAATGAAAGTGCGTTGCTGTAATTTTGAACAAAATTTCGATAATAATTGTTTTGAACTTCCTTTGTTTATTTTTTTTTGCGGTTGCCTTTTCTTTCCCCCTTGTATATTGGGTGCATAGTTATATAGCGGCTGTCTTACAAGGTCATGTTGTACCCACGGTACCCTATATCAGTGATGCGGCTACATATTCCCCAGAAAGTTGTGTATTTGGACAATTAATTAATATTGGCAGTATATTGCGTGAGTAGTTAACAAAATAATAATTAAATTATAGGGGAAATACCCCGTTGTTTTTTTGTTATATGAATCATTAGAATTACACCATTTTCAAGTTTAGAAAAACACAAATTAAAATATTCCAAAAGTAAAACCCTTCCGTCTGGCTGAAGTATGGATATAAACAATAGGGTGTCCCTTAAAAATGTATTTGTCATTACACCCCCCAGTACGTATTATTGCAAATAGTTCCAAATGGTAGAAATCGATTTATTTTTTTGGAAAACGTTGACAAAACTGCACTTGATGGGAGGTTCGTAAAAAAAAAACAATATAGCCCTCTGGAATTAAAAAGGAACATTTTGTCTATCTTCTATCCTGGCCCAAAAACCGGTATGCGTAGAAACATATAAATTAATGTGCCATGCAAACTCAATGTAATTTAAAATTTATGTTGTAACCAAAAGTATGAATTCTGAAGATCCTAACTCATAAGCCATTACGAAATATCTATCCTCGCCACGGATGCATGATCGAATTTATTTAACAGGAAATGTAAAACCATGGAGGGTTCATGAAAAAGGCTCGTTACAGCTTTGTTCTTGGTTTTGGTCCAAATAACTTATTTTTAGTACATAGTTTGGAAATGTATATCTTCCATTTTACGAGAGAACGTTTAAAAAAGGCCATTTGATTTGTGTTACAATTTGGCATACGTATACTATAGGATGTTTATTACTCACCACCACTTTCACTTTTTATTCCCGTTTTTAATTAAAAAAAAAAATATCAAAAAATTTTTAAAAGTAGTGAACTTTAAAGAGCCATATTTTTCAACGTAGATGCAATATTTCAAAGATTTAAAAAGCATAATAATATTGAAGTTGTCTACTTTACGATTTTTAATTAAAAAACACCTATTTTGCGACAATGCATTCATAATGCAACTGAAATTTTTGATTGCACTTTGCAAATTTTCCCCGGCCGTTCGATTTTTAAAACGTTGTAATTTTAAAAAAGTCTATAATTTTCTTAACAAATAACAACATACACTTTTTTGGAACCAGAATGCTTACCATTTTTAATGATTTTTTCAGAAGTATCTCTACATTTTTCCATATAAAAAGAAACTTTTTTTAGTATTTTAAAGTTTTTTTTATAATTTTTAGTTATATAAAAACATTATAACAGCACTGAACTTTGAGTAGCATTATCTTCTATAGTATATTAACTATTTCAATAATTTTTAAAAGCGTCCAAAAGCTATAAATGTCTACTTTACGATTTGAAATACAAAAATAACGTTACTTTTTCAGAAATCCATATTATATGCAAGGTTCATTAAAAAATAGCATTTGCATTTAAAATGTATTTTAGAAAAAACCCGTGATTTTTGAACCGCTTATCATAGACAAGACAACTTCAGATTTCAAATGATTTTTAAATTATGGTAATAATCAATATACTTTAGAAGATAATGCTCTTCAGAGTTCAGTGCTGCTATGATTTTTTTTTATAAATTATATGAAAAAAACACTACTTTTAAAATTTTTTGAATTTTTTAAAAGCTGAAAAACGGCAATAAAACCGCGAGTTTACAAAATTTGCAGAAACTGAAAACGGTAGTGACTAATAGACGTCCTAGATCATACGTTTGCAAAACATAAAGGAATTGTAATGACATCCGGTCAGATTTTGGCCGATCTATCATCGAATAGACGATATGCGATTTGAATTTACACCTCTGATTTACAGTGACATTCTATTTTTGTGACCGATTACATTTAATAAAGTGAAGATAAAATCGAAGTTATGTATATCGTCGAAGGGTGGATTTACTAAAATACACTCTTAAAATAGGGAATTAAGTATTTTTGACAATTTAAAAATCAATTGATCTAAATCAGTAATAAAATAGATGTATGGCACAACATCGAAGAACAGTTGTTAAAGCGCTACTATTTTAATTGCCGCAGCTGTAATTAACATACTTTAACCTGGATTAAAAAATGACCCATGAATTTGGAAAAAAAATGCAAAAACTTGTTTTTTAAAATTAATTTTAAAGATTTTTTAAAATAACTATTTTTAAGATGTCGATTGCTATTTTTATAAAATAATAGTTGTAATTAAAGAAAAAAATAAATTGAAAAAATGATAACTCGTGTTGTGCGTGTAGCGACATTTTATGAAAATTGATTATTTTGTCAAAAATTTAAAAACATTTTAATGTTTTCATCAAAGTTTGCATAATTTTCGGAAAATTTATCAGTAAAGTTTGATTAGAATAAAATTATTTTTACTTTAATTTAAAAAATGTTTAACCATGTGTACAAAAAAGACCCATAAAACGGAGGATTGTAAAGCTTTTAAATTGACAAACAAAAATTTCCACTTGATACAACTAACTATTTTATGCAATTTGATCCATATACGGTTAATGTTTACACTTTTAACCAAAAGAACATATTCTGTAAATTTCCTAGTTTGTCTTTTTTTTTTTTGGTGAAAAGATCCTGTACTGATTCTAGTTTGGTGTTGTAACCCATGATTTTTGTTTGAAATTGTCACCCTCAGAACTAGTTCTAAGAAGCGTTTGAAGAACAGGCACTAGTTCTATAGAACATTCTTGTATCCGTGATTTTTGTTAGAAATTAACACGCTGGAAACTGGTTCTATGGAACGGTTATAGAACCTATTCTTACATCAGTTCTAGCATGCAACAACTGATGCTTTGAGTGTGAAAAATTGTACAATTTTTATATATCTAAAACTTGAAAGGAAATTACAAAAATGGAATAAAAGAAAGTGTCTTCAGTTGTTTAGTTTAACAATATGATGTAAAAGATACAGAAGGAATCTAGTTTTAATTGAATTCCGGCAGATTTCCCCAAAAAATAAGTTATAAAATTTTTGTCGGAAACTAAAAGCACTCTATATACCGTTTTTGTCCATCATTTCTGCGTTATTTTTGCTCAAAAATTTTGTAAAAAAAAAAATAAAAGTTTTTTTAAAACTTTTTTTGCAGTTTTGGAACTAGTTTATAGAAGTGTTCATTATATGAAGTGTTCTATAAGTAATGAGCAACCAGTTCTTAAGCACTACTTCTCAAAGCATCTCCCCAAAGATGTTGTTAAAATGCTCAATAACATTCTCTTTCATGAATTCTAGAACTAGGGGTACCGTCACTAGTTCCATGAACGCTATTAAAGTATCTGATATAACTCCCCTAGAAGTAGTTCTGGAACTAGCAATTTTAGTAGTGGTTTCAAAAGTTTTCCTGGGATGTTTGTTCAAAAATAATTGGTTTTTGCTTCCGAACAATTTCTTCGCAAAACATTTAGTAAATTTTATTTTCTATCGGAATATATTCATTTCTATGTATAAAACACTAATTCGACGCATTTGTGGTTGATTTTATAAACGCTGCCTAAAAGGCAAATTTTGGTTATTTTTGATATAAATACACTTTTTTAAAAATCTTAAAAATCTTTTCGGCCGATATTTGCCACGGGTGAACGTTTTCCAAAAAAATCGATTTCTTCGCTTTGGAACCATTTGCTATAAAACTGGGGGGTGTAATGAACGAAAATCGACATATCGCACATACTAGTGAACATTGTCTTTTTCGGCCATTTTCGTTGGTGGAGAATACATAATATAAAAATATGGGGGTTAATGACTTTTATTCTTGGCTTAATTTTTTTGTTTTCTATCAATATTTTCTGTTCAACAATTGAAAATGGTGTAATTGCATTTGAATATATTTGTTCTTATCTTATTGTTTTTGTTGAACTTTCTAGTGGGTATTACTATTTATGTACGTTATCGTCAAGTTCTACAACTATTTGAGCATCATTCTGATTTGGGAAACAATTTATTACGCTACAATCGTTTGGCTGTATGGTATGGTTTAGTCTCCTGTTTGGGCATTAGTGTTGTAGGTAATTTCCAAGAAACAAATGTACGTGTGGTGCACTTGATTGGAGCATTTTGTTGTTTTGGCTTTGGTACTTTATACTTTTGGATGCAGGCCTTAATATCGTATATGATTTACCCCATAGCGGGTACCAAGAGACATGCTCATTTACGTTTGGGTATGGCCGTTTGTTGTACTATACTCTTTATTGTTTTAGCTGTTACCGGCGTTATGTCTCATATAATGTTTAAGGGTTTAAATCCCAGAAAATGGTATGTATAATTAGGGTTAAAATCATGCTTAAAAACGTGTTTAAAAATGTTTAATTTTTTTCTTTAGGTATCCCTCTGATGGTGGTTGGTATTTCCATGTTATTAGTTCAATCTCCGAATGGATTGTTGCCACTATATTCTCGTTTTATATTCTAACATTTACCGATGAATTCCGTGATGTTGATTTAGAACATCCTCCATTACGTTTAATATCGTATTCTTTAACTTTACAGTAATAAGATGTTTCAGTTCTTACTTTCTGTTTGTTTGCTTAAATAAGTATTAATATGTTTTACGTCAAATTTAACGGTGCTTCAGAAAAGTTGTAGTAACATTCGATTTTCTTTTTATTTCGAAATTTGTTTATATTTTGTAATACATATTTTTTACTTACCAAATCTGTGAATTGAATTCTATTTTATTTCTTTTTCTCTTATTAATGTTAAGTTAGATTTAAATTAAATTTCTACTTACTAAACAAAAATAACCATAATAAATCGATATATACAATGTTCGAAATAAAAATTAGGGACGATTGCTTGTATTTCAATAATTTGATAAAATCTTTCATTTAAAATGGATTTTTTAATTTCAAACCTGTTAGATCGCGTAAAAAATAGTAGTCTTCCATTAAACAAATAAATTTTTCCGATTCAATGAAAATGAATTTACTGGAATTGAAAAAAAGGCAAAATTGATCGGCATTTGCTTGGAAAAAAATAAGAGGGACATAACATTTTTAACTTTTAACGTAATATATTATGAAATCTTTTATTATGCAAGTTTTTTATTCACAAGTAATTGATTCTATTGCTTTCTTAGCATCGACTTTGCTTAAATTAAACAATATTAGGATAAATTTATGGGCTAAAACATATTCAAGAATGCATTTTTTATAACTAAAGATTAGGTTAACATTTTAAAGATACGTTTATCTAAAATATATTTTAATATTCTCCGGTAATGTCTTATTGATTTTTATACCTAACATTGAACAAATTATTTCATAACTGATTGTTATTTCTTCTTCTTAAGTCTGCAACTCTTTAAACACTACAAACTGAATGATTTCTCTTGTCTCCCATAAATTCCCACTTTATCGTAGTCTTTTGATTGAATATTTGAACATTTTACTTGACAAAGAAATTATCAATACCAGTCGAAATAATTTGGACAAAAAAAAAAAAAAAACTTTAAACTTACCAGTTTCAATTCATAGTATTTATAGATCACTTAAGGGCATATTTCTTGTATTGTTTGCTATTAGTTAGTCGTTTTGACGTTGAAACTAGAGAAATATAACATTATTTGGACTGATCGTATAGATTTTTTTGTAATTCTCTTGTAATTTGTATAATTATGATTTTTGCAGTGACAAAGCCTTCCAATTTTCATGTTTTCTTTGCTCAGAAATTTAAATTTTAATTTACTATTGATCTAACGATTACCCTTATAGAACCTGTTTTTCACTCTACAACTAAAAACTGTACAAAATAATTGAGTTTTAAGCAACCTTGATGGTCCAAACACATTATTTTTAAAACAACTTATGTCGAGTTTTTGGAATGATAGTTAAACTTGGTTTGCCCGACGAACAAAGTTCCGATATAATCATATATGATTATATATAATATCACATATAACTAAACATCACATCTCATCTGATCCGAAAAATGGCATACATAAGTTGATCTCATATGGTATTTAATGGGATCTAATCTCATATAGTTTGATCCGGAAAATAAGTATCAAATATGATCAAATTATATGTAACTTGAAAACAATTTTATCTAAAAAGTGATTTAATTAAAAAATTAAAAACCCCAAACCGGTTGAAAAAATATAAAGTATAATACGACACAAAATAACGAATGGTTTACTTTTAAATTTTTAAAAAATTCAAACCAAAAGTTAACTTTAAAATAACACGGTTTGTAATCTTAAATCATGGTTAAATTAAAAATGTTGAAGCATTCACATTTTTGTTGGTTGCCTAAACCAGGACATTTTCTTAAATATTTTCAAATTGGATTAGAAAAATTTTGTTAAAATTTTTTTTATTGGAATATGCAAAAACAAGATCAAAATATGCAAATCAATAACAGAATTCGTCAATTGTTCTAAAAAATACGACGCACAGGAAAAAACATGAAACAACATAGTTCTGATTACGTTGAAGCAGACGATATTTTGTGTAACAAGAATCCATAAAAACAAGGAGTTTTAGATTTCTATAAGTTTAAATGTTTAAACGCCAGAAAATTTAACAAAAAAAATTTAAATTCTTAAAGCAGAAAATCTTACCAAAAATTTACACGTGCACTCGAAAATTAAAAATCCAAAAAAATACTAAAATAGCTAAAAACGATAAATTACTCTTCTCTGGTTTAAAAAGAACATATTTTTTCAAATTTTTTTTTTTTTTTTTTAATTTTGACAAATTTTTTCAGATTTAATTAGATCCTTAAAATGAAAAATGCCGAATTTCACACCAGACTTTTACTGAAGTTAAAGAAGTTTTAATTTGGAAAATCTGAATTTTTACATTTTAAGTCATCAAAAGTAAATAAATTGATCCACTAATAATTTTTTAAGTATAGTATTTATTTTTTTGTAAATTATACGGTTTTGCAAAAATATGACACAAGAAATAATTTATGTTTCATATCCTAATTTGTTTGATAAAAATTCATCTTCTAAAAATCATTAAAATTTCTTTAAAATTTACAAAAGTCTTCAAATATTAATGAAAAAAAAATGAATAATAATAAAAATTCCATTTTATATCAAAGATTTTATCAAACTAATGAAATTTTAGTAATCGTTCCTATTATTTTTTTCAATACTGTGTATAAAAAACTAGAAAATAAAAAATCTACATTATTATGGGGGAAAATTAATTCTTAAAAATCAAGCAACCCGTGAAAAAAATTATTCGGTAGCATATCTTTTTTAGTTTGGTACCATACTAAATTGTTTACAATTTAATCCGAAAAATGGATTTATCAAATTGTATCTGATCGTATTTATTTTATAAAATTTGACAAACCTTTATCGGAGTTTTGGTCTTAGATAATTGTATTAAGTTTAATATTATTTTATTTGTTTTTATAAAATTAGAAGATTTAATTATATCAATATATATAACTCATAATTTTGAGTAAAATTTTTAAAATAAAAATCTAAAATTTTTTTTTTTTTTTTTTATATAAAATAAATATGATAACAAAATGATGTTAATAATATAAAAATATTGTTTTAAACACTAAACATTCCTTTAAGTGACGAAAAGAAAAAACAAAATTTTTTTAAACTAAAAATAAAATGTATATAATATGTACAGTGGGGAGCACTTGTGAGTACATGTAAGTACTTTTTACACCTAAAGATTCAGGGGGGTTACCGCGTAACTCGAATCGAAAATTAAAATTTTTCGAAAAGAACTTCCGAATCGAAAGTAAATGCGTACTGTGTAATTCGTTCGGAACGACTACAGAGTTGTATTCATAATAAAGAGGGAACAAATTGAACAAACTTGGCAACACTATTATCAAATGTCAAAATTACAAAAAATCCCAAAACAAACAAAATTTTAAATCAAAAAAGAAATTGTTTTTTTCGTTTTGAAACATAAAAATTGATTGCGTTTATTTATTTTATTAATAAAAAAGATGTAATATAAGTATTTATTTACATAAAAACAAAAAAAATTCACAGTTCAAAAAATAACAAAAATTCTAAAGGCAAAATAAAGTAAAATAAAATTAAACGTTAAACTTTACTTAGAAATACGATGTTTTTCTAATTCGATATTTATTTCCAATTGTTGCAGTTTGCGTTTTGATTTCTCTAGTTCCGTGTGTTTCTTAAATACAAATTTTTGTTTTTAAATTAAAATTTTTCTTTTTCAAGTTCAAATTTGTTTACCTCCAGCTTATATCTACGGTCTTGAACATCATAGCTTCTTCTGAAATATTTTTGAACCCCAGCAAGATTTTCATTGATTTCAGTTAAAACTTTAGTGGAATTTTCATGATACGTTACTTGGTTTTGTACTTGTTTTTCCAGAAGGGTATCTTTGTTAAAACGTTTCTTTTTAGCTGCTGTGAAGTGGATACTTCATTACTTTCCTCTTCAGATGAAGAATTTGAACTCATATTGACATCAATTTTATTTTCAATGCCAGTTTCAAGAGTGGAATTTCCACTTGTTGATGAAATGGTGTTTTAAAGAAGTTCTGGCCCCAAACTCTAAAGAACCTTATCTTAAACTTATACCACTAACGGCCTCTTCACAGTATCTGCTTGGACCACCTCCGGTTCCAGAAATGCTGCTTCGGTTACGGACGGCATTAGCTTTTACATGAGTCTTGTAATCGGCCCAAACCTATTGGAAAAATATGTTTTAAAATATATTATTAAAAACGCTCGTTACACAAACTTACTTTTTTCCAGCCATTGACATCACTTTCGGGTGGTCCGAAAGCATTCAAATCCGAACACAACTTTTGCCACAAATTGTTTGACTTATTCTTAGCATCTGGGACTTTTAGATGCCCTTTGCCAAGTATGAATGCTTGACCATGAAGTCTACCATTACCTCATATTGTTTTTTTATTTGTGTATAAATTTCTTTTTGGAGCTTGCCCAAGATATATTTAATTTATATATTTAATTTATATTTAATTTATCTTGAGCTTGCCTTTATAAATTGAAAACACAAATATTATTACATTTAATATAAACATATTTATTAGGTAATTTAATAAATATTTTTGTATAAATAAACAATATTATTAAGTTTTCTTTATTTGTTAATCCTTTTTTATTTTTTAAATGAATAAATACTTACATTTTTAATATTTTTTCACTTGTCACTAGCAAAATAGCTTTCGAACAATTTCCGAACGTTTTTATCGCAAAAACAGTTCATCTTCGTAATACGGAGTTGCATTTTCGAAAGGGATTTTTTTGTTCGAAAAGGGAGAGAAAAAAAAATGTCCGTACTTTCGAGAAAAAAAGTACGAAAATCGTATTACGCGGTACAATTTGTTCGTATTCGTACATTTTTCTTTTCGAATCGAGTTACGCGGTAACCCCCCAGGCCGAAAAATGTTTGACACTAGAACTAAATTATACTTTTCTAAAGGTACAAGGTACGCTGAATCCAAATCTGGCCTTAGATTCATTCTCCGACATCAGGCGTTCGAGCTATATTAACGAGAAAAGTGTTCATAATACTTGTAACGTCACTGGGGGGTTACCGCGTAACTCGAATCGAAAATTAAAATTTTTCGAAAAGAACTTCCGAATCGAAAGTAAATGCGTACTGTGTAATTCGTTCGGAACGACTACAGAGTTGTATTCATAATAAAGAGGGAACAAATTGAACAAAACTTGGCAACACTATTATCAAATGTCAAAATTACAAAAAATCCCAAACAAACAAAATTTTAAATCAAAAAGAAATTGTTTTTTCGTTTTGAAACATAAAAATTGATTGCGTTTATTTATTTTATTAATAAAAAAGATGTAATATAAGTATTTATTTACATAAAAAACAAAAAAAAATTCACAGTTCAAAAAATAACAAAATTCTAAAGGCAAATAAAGTAAATAAAATTAAACGTTAAACTTTACTTAGAAATACGATGTTTTCTAATTCGATATTTTATTTCCCATTGTTGCAGTTTGCGTTTTGATTTCTCTAGTTCCGTGTGTTTCTTAAATACAAATTTTTGTTTTTTAAATTAAAATTTTTCTTTTTCAAGTTCAAATTTGTTTACCTCCAGCTTATATCTACGGTCTTGAACATCATAGCTTCTTCTGAAATATTTTTTGAACCCCAGCAAGATTTTCATTGATTTCAGTTAAAACTTTAGTGGAATTTTCATGATACGTTACTTGGTTTTGTACTTGTTTTTCCAGAAGGGTATCTTTGTTAAAAACGTTTCTTTTAGCTGCTGTGAAGTGGATACTTCATTACTTTCCTCTTCAGATGAAGAATTTGAACTCATATTGACATCAATTTTATTTTCAATGCCAGTTTCAAGAGTGGAATTTCCACTTGTTGATGAAATGGTGTTTAAAGAAGTTCTGGCCCCAAACTCTAAAGAACCTTATCTTAAACTTATACCACTAACGGCCTCTTCACAGTATCTGCTTGGACCACCTCCGGTTCCAGAAATGCTGCTTCGGTTACGACGGCATTTAGCTTTTACATGAGTCTTGTAATCGGCCCAAACCTATTGGAAAAATATGTTTTAAAATATATTATTAAAAACGCTCGTTACAACAAACTTACTTTTTTTCCAGCCATTGACATCACTTTCGGGTGGTCCGAAAAGCATTCAAATCCGAACACAACTTTTGCCACAAATTGTTTGACTTATTCTTAGCATCTGGACTTTTAGATGCCCTTTTGCCAAGTATGAATGCTTGACCATGAAGTCTACCATTACCTCATATTGTTTTTTATTTGTGTATAAATTTCTTTTTGGAGCTTGCCCAAGATATATTTAATTTATATATTTAATTTATATTTAATTCTATCTTGAGCTTGCCTTTATAAATTGAAAACACAAATATTATTACATTTAATATAACATATTTATTAGGTAATTTAATAAATATTTTTGTATAAATAAACAATATTATTAAGTTTTCTTATTTGTTAATCCTTTTTTATTTTTTAAATGAATAAATACTTACATTTTAATATTTTTTCACTTTGTCACTAGCAAAATAGCTTTCGAACAATTTCCGAACGTTTTTATCGCAAAAACAGTTCATCTTCGTAATACGGAGTTGCATTTTCGAAAGGGATTTTTTTGTTCGAAAAGGGAGAAAAAAAAAATGTCCGTACTTTCGAGAAAAAAAGTACGAAAATCGTATTACGCGGTACAATTTGTTCGTATTCGTACATTTTCTTTTCGAATCGAGTTACGCGGTAACCCCCCTGAACAAACTGCTCTTACCATTTTTTTTTTCAATTTTTAAGATAACTTATTTCCTTACGATATTATTGTAAATTGAAATTGAGGGTTGTAACAGCAATTTTAAAGTCCCGCAATGCAAAAATTTAAAAAATTCAAATTTATTATCAAGTTCAACCGACGATAATGTCGTAAGGAAATAAGTAATCTTAAAAATTGAAAAAACTGAAAAAAATGGTAAGAGTAGTTTGTTCAGGTGACGTTACAAGTATTATGAACATGTATTTCCAGGAAGGTCAAAATCGGAGCCTTTGATCAAAAAATATACTTTTCTCGTTAATATAGCTCGAACGCCTGATGTCGGAGAGTGAATCTAAGGCCAGATTTGGATTCAGCATACCTTGTACCTTTAGAAAAGTATAATTTAGTTCTAGTGTCAAACATTTTCGGCCTCAATCTTTAGGAGTAAAAAGTACTCACAAGTGCTCCCCACTGTATATACGTATAATATGGATTAGTAAAACAGGGCTTTCATAAAAGGGTGTTTATAAAAAAGACATTTTTTTTGAAAATTAAACCAATTCAGCCATTACCAAGAAAGCTACGATCAATTTCAATAACACAACACTCACGCACAAATTTGGCTCACGCACACTCACGAAGAATTTGTTCCTACTCACAACTCACGCGAGTAATAATACTTTTCACTCACACTCACGAGTTCTTCCACGCTCACGTGCCCATCTCTAGTTCATTATATAAAATTTTAAATAAATACACGATATAGTTAGTGGTTCGTTATTACTATTACTATTGTCATAACTTATGATTATTATTATAATCATTTTCGATATCGATACCAGACTGGACTAGAGCGAATTTGCTATCGTTATTCTATAGAATTGTGATAGCGGAAACGGTATCATAATTTTATGAAATACGATATCTTTGAGAAAGGTACAATCAGGGAACTTCTGCTGTAAATAATTGTAGTTGTTTGAGTTGTAATACATTATCTTCATTCTAAGCCAAACAACAGACATTTGTAGAAGAAAATTTAGTTTTGACTACATTTGTAGTTCATTTAAAAAAACAAACCACATCAATTTACAGTATTATGATTTTATATTTATTTTATGCAGTTTTTTTTTTTTATTTAAAAACATAAAACAAATAAACTTAAGTAAACTTTTTACTCCATTTGTTTTTCATTTTTACTACATTTGTGGTTCATGTTATTAACAGTAAAAAACAAATGACAATGATAATTGAATTCACTGAAATGTAAGTTGTGCTTTTTTCAAGTTAAATTTAATTTGTTTTTAACTAAATTTGCAGTTTGGTTTACCTACATTGTATTCTTAGTGTACATTTAAGGATAAAAAAATCAGACGTTTTCGTATTACAAGTAACTTCCGATCGAGATTAGCTGATGATTCCTTAGACCAGGGCAGGCTAAACTATGATTTAAAAAATAAAATCTTAAGAAAATTAGGTGACTGGCGAAAATTTATATCAGAAGTTCTACAATATGCACTTTAAACTCAAAAAATCGTTTTTTTCAAAAATCGCTGAACACAAATTTTAGATGTTAGATGATCTAACATAACTAGTATTGTTTTCAGAACATTTGTGCCATCAAAATTACAGAAATTAGTCTGCGAAAGGTGCACAGAGAGAACATATTCTTACTGGCAATCAAACTTGTTGCCAATTGAATGTTTTTGTTTTTTAGCATAAACAAATATCAGAATCCCGGAAAATCCCGAAACACGGGATTGCAAACAATCCCGAAAAATCCCATGATTTCGTTATCGGGATTTGCAAATCACAAATTCCGGGATGGTTAAATATCAATCCCGATTCGCATCCCAAGTATGGATCCATATATGCCGTTTTTAACAGGGTCTGAAGAGTTTTTAGTTTAGAAAAATTCTCAACGTTTGAGGACCTTTTCGATATAAAATTTCACATTCTAAGTATTTTACTACAAAAATTTTTACCTTCTAAATTTTTTTAATCGATTTCAGAGTGTTTTCTCTTTGAAGTTCCATCTAATAAAACATTTATTATTAAATTTCAACTAAATCTTTATTAAAAACTTAATTTTACTAGTACATTACAAAATATAAATCATGATTAAATTTATAACTAAAATAGATTCTTAATCATCTTAACATTTGCAAATTCTAAATATGTACTTTTTGTAACCACAAACTAATTAATACCATACCAATGCTCATTAAACTAAAATTTACTAAGGACGATAATGCAGCTGAACCACCATTTCCCTCGTCTGTACGTGACAAATCCAATTGATGTGATACCTCGTCGGGAACATCCAAATAGACACGATCAAACCCAAATGAAAATATTAATTTTCTCAATTTTTTAATATCAACATAATCATTTTGTGATGACCATATAGTCAAGGTACTTTCATTAGTATCATTAACCGATCGAACTAAATGATGTAGTTCGTTAAGACTGTTCGCAGCAATACCAGCCCTTACAGGGAATGTTATAGATTGTTTCGATTCTGTAACATTATTACTTTTAATAGCCGTTATCATGGCTTCAATCTCTTGTGGAGTATAGGAACCATTATTAGCTTCAGAAGTCCATTTAGTGGTCCAACCAATAGATAAAACGGCCTTTGGAAAATTTGTACAGCCAACGAAAAATCTTTCAGGATCTACTGGAGTAGTGCTAGTTTGATTTACAGGGCCTTTGATAATATCAGCATTTAACCAAATTGGATAAGTCATCTAGAGAAAATCAAAATTAGGATATTGTCTTTTAATTGTGTTCATATACTACCTCTGGTATTTTTTCTTTTAGTGTATCTAAAGCTCCTTCAAATACTTCTATAGATTTAAAATCTAATTTAAACACCTTTCATTTCTCCGGAATGGACATCATTGAAATCTTTTATTTGTAAAAGAAATGATCTAATGATATATCGGAAGTATTTGCTGGAGGATGAGCCATTACTGGTAGATCAGGTCCTGAATTATTTAGTTTACCCATAACGATATCGGCTTCAATAAAATCAATATCACCTGGAAAAAATAATGCATATTTTAAGTTTATTTGAGATAGAATAAAGAATATCACACACTCAGAAACTTCTTCCCTTAACTACATATCAATCATTCCTGTAGTCAGCAGTAATAGTAAATTTAACGTAATTGTACACTCAAAGGCAAAGATTCATCGCATTTATGAAAACCTTCGTAAATATCATGAAAGCTTCATTGGTTTTCGTCCAATGAAACTGTTTTATAAATATTAAATATTTTTGAAAAGTTTCATCATATTTATGAAAACTTCATAGTTGTGACAATGTTTCTAGATTTTCGTCCCAATGAAACTGTTTCATTTTACTATGGGAAATGTAAAACTAACTATTTTTCACAGCCATTAAAAAAATTCGTGTAGTCAACACTTAAAGTAATTTTTAAACTGTTATTGTGCACTTAGAGATTTATCTGCATGAGTTTTTGCTTTAAATCTATGAAATTAAACTAGAAGTCGTTCATTGAAACTTTTCATTAAGTTTTCAAAAAATTGTATTAAAAATATTTTTGATTAATTAAACGTTTCATACACTCAATGAAGAAATTTCATAAAAAAAAACTGGTTTCATAAAAGGTATGAAGCTTTTCATTAATTTATTATATTAAATTATTTATTGCTGTAGGCATTTTGAGGTAATTTTATAGACTAAGCACGCCCTCTAGTGGTGATATAGTTAATAAAAATCTAAGTTTTATATGTTAATAAGTCAAAATTCACTTTTTTTCAAAATTGATATTTGGCAAATCTAAATGCTCAAATTTATATGGTCCTTTGCTGGTTGAGATTTTGATATTAAAAACAGATTCATTTTTTGTATACTTCCATTTTAACAATAACGGAAAAATCTTGATTCGATCAGTACATTTTTGTCAAAAAGCACACGTTGAACCAAAAAGTGTCTATTATGATAAAAGATCGAAAAATAAACTTTTGGTTTTAGTTTTTTTTAAATTTAAAAGTAAAACATTTAAAAAGTGCATATTTCCAAATATTTTCTTATACATATGTATGTTTTTATCGAAACCAGCAAATCACTGGTCTGGTTTGACAATAGAATATACTAAAAATTACAGTTAAATCAACTGTAAATTCCGTTAAAAGGCGACAAAGGTTATTCTAAAAAAATTTTTGTTTTTAGCTGTTGAAAAACAACTTACAAATTCAGTAAAAATAACTTATAATGTCGTAAAAATAGCTGACAATTTTATTAATAAAAACTTTTTGAAACAACTGTAGAAATTGGTAAAAACTACTGTTTTTTTCTTTTAATTTTAATAAAAAATTTGTATTTGCTGAGTCGAAATTCCAAACGGTACCAGAATTATGACGTTTTTATGCATTGGAGATAGAATGGACCGTTTTTAAAAAAGATATTCTTGTTAGTTTTTCAAAGAATTTTATACTTTAACCAAAAGACAACGTATACAATATTAGTATCATATGAAAGGTTTATAAAACATGTCCAGACATATCCTTTTTTCAGAGATATTCTTAAAAAAAAAGATTTTTTTAGGTTTTTTGTATAGAGATTTCTGTCCTAGTCGATTTAAATAAATACTAGTTTCAGGTTTTTAAAAATTGACACTAGTTCGCGTTTTACCAAAAAAGCTATATGATGGGACAACTATTTTGTAATCATATCAATATCGATATTCAAAATTGTCTTTGGAAAAGTACATAATCTATGCATGGACATATTTTGAAATTTCCAAATTTAGTTAATTTTCCTCGGTGCGCTGGACCCAATTTTGAGATTTTTTTTTTATTAATCTAATCTGCAAATGAATTCGGTTTCTAGTTGATGTAAAGATGAACATGTAGCTTAGAAAAAAAACATCCCGGCATAACTTTTTACGCAAGTGAAAATCTGGCAAACGTTGTTAAATAGATACGGAGGAGATTAGAAAAATAAACAAAAATCTAAAAATAGAATATTTGTGTTTGTTAGTGTTGGTCACTTCTGAGTATAATATACACTAACAGAGAAGCTAATAGGAAAGAAAACTGCAATTAAGCTGCATTACATTCGAGGCCATAACTAGGTGTGATCGCTAAACGGTCATGACTTGGTATTGTTACGTTTTTAATGTAAGAAGCAGTTTCATTCTTACAGCCTGGCAGGTTGCTGAAAAATTTATCATATAGAGACAATCTTAAAATTATACGACACAAATAATAATACAATTTAAATGAAAATCACTGATAACGCCTGTCCATAAAAAGGCAGAAAACTAGTCTAGTCTGATTTAAAAATTAATAGTGTAATTATTAATTTTTAGAGAAAAACGTTTATTTTTCTTCTTACCCTCAAGCTTTCTAAAAGAAATTCATTTTAATAGTGTCATTATTTTGTCTTTCTACCAGAAGTTATATATACGCTCTTTAAAATTTAAGTGTTTTTAAAAAACACGTTTTTTAAAAATGGGTTAAAATACTTGAAAACTTGTTTCAGTTGATTTAAAAAATGTTGTACTAAAAAACTTTTTACTGCTTCTATTGGTTGTTTTCAACGGTTAAATATATCAGCATTTTGAGTTATTTTAAGAGTTAATACCTATGCTGCCTTTTCAAATGCATATACCTTTGTTTTAACATTAATTTTTAGTAGTTTGTACCGACAAACTTTTTTGAATGTAAGATTTAAAAGAAAACTGAACGAATAATTTAAAAATATTCTCAGCAACAATCCGGTCCGTTTATGTGCCGTTTTCGGTACAGCATATACGGATCCGAAGTCCGTTTCCGTACCGTTTTCCGGATCAGTATACCGGATTCCGGAAATCCGGAATAACTGAACATCGGAATACGGATTCGAAACAGTATTAAGCACGCTAAAACGGACCGTTTTCGTACCGTCATGCTGTATATAAAACGGAGTGTACGAATTGAGTGTACGTTCAAACGTACCGTAAACTGTCCGTCATTTATTTTAAAAAACGGAGTGGACTCCGTTTTTAATATACCGTATACGGTCCGAATATGGTCCGTATTCGTACCGTTTTTTTTTTAAATGGTTCATTTTATTTTTTTTTTATTATTATTTTATCTAAATGATTTATTCTTTTTTTAATTTTAAACAAAAGTTTGGTTTTATTTTTTAAATTTTTTCATATTATAAAGATATTAACAAAAATAGATTAACAATTACATTATTTAAAAACAATATGAAACCACATAAAAATTCAATAAAAATCAATAAAAGGATGTGGTTTTAACATTTTGATTTTTTTTTTTTCATTTTATCTCTGGTGTTGTGTAACATCTTCATCATTAAAATTTTCATGAGATCTGCGTCTTTATATTTAATTGCAAAAACATCTGAAATACAAGTATATGTTAAAAAAGTGGTACATTTAAAAATAACCAAAAAATTACCACTAAACATCTTAAATACGTATTCAGCCATTTTTTATTTTATGCTAGCCGTTCTCGAGTTATGGAGTGACAATCAAAATGTACACTTCTTTATATATATTATAGAGAGATTTTATTAATATTTAATTTTATTAATAAATAAACTGTTTGATTTTTTTTAAACAAAACACACTCCGGTAATACCGAAAGAAAAACGATAACGGTTGTAACGGAGTTTTAACTGATGAAAATCGGTGTAGTCCGGTTAAACGGCACCGAAACGGATACAGCAAAACGGAGTTAAAACGGATAATTTTCGAAAATTGAGTAATCCAATTTTACTGTACGTTAATGGTCCGTTTTCGTACAAGCTTCGACGGATACGTCAATTCCGGTCCGTTTTCGTACCGTCAATGCCGGATTCATGAATCCGTTTGTAACGGACAGTCCGTAAAGTTGTTTCTTGGGTTGTCTATATAAAAATGGGTTGTACTTACTATTAAGAGCCTCATTCAGTAGTTGTTGACTATTGACCGCATGCGCCCAAGTTAAAGCGGTCAAATTCGCTTTGGAGCCAACTGCACTAAACATCAGAGTTTTACCTTCAACGTTTTTATATGAATTCATATTGTAGACTGATCCACTATGTGCTCATAATAGGACATATTAACAACTTGGGTATTGCTTATCAATTGTGGAAGAGTAATGGAAGCTCCATGTAGAGATTGTATTAAAACTGTGAAGATAGAGGGAATTGTACTGGATTATTTTCTCTAAAATTCTTAGTTTTCTACATTTATAATTTAACATAAATATTGTGCAATGTGGAAACTTACCGCAAAATTAATTAATATAAACCATTTCATATAAATATGAATTATTTATGGTTTTTGAAATGCGATACTTTGTTAATAAATAAAATAAAAAGTTCAACTTAACTAAGTTTTTGCATAAATTAATTAATATTTTAGTATATCCACGTATACAATATGATATGATTATAGTATGTGCTATATACTGTTTTATATTGTAGCATATATTATTTGTAATGCTTATTATGGCTTATATGGATCAGCGTATAAGCATATGTGAACATATCAAATTATGTCAACTTCTATAAGATTGGCTTAATAAGATAAAATAAGCTGAGACCAAAACTGCAATACAATCGAATCAAATTATACACACAATATATTTTCCGTGAAGACTTACTGAATATAAACATTAAACTTAACTGAAAATCAGTTAAAAACAGTACTACTTACTTTTCGTTTAAAACAATTGTATTTTTTAGTTTATTTTCAACTGTTGAAAAATTAATTGACTAAATCCATAAAAACAATAGATTGTTTTCGTTTATTTCAATACTCAATATAATATAACAACTTTTGTTTTAAATAGAAAATTTTAACTGAATATTGTTACTATTACCGAAAGTCCGTTTTTTTTTTGATTATTTGTTTATTGAATAACAGACAGAAAGTTAAAAAATAATTTCTTTGGTAATTTAACTGTATATTACATTGAAACCACTTTACTTTAATTAACTCTTGATTTTTAATGGAAAAGTTCTTGTGAGTGTATCGCCTGGGTTCTACATTCCGAAAATGAAGTGAAAGTGAAACTTACGCTCAATTTGTGTTCTCAATTCCACATAAGTGATTTGAAAAGAAAATTTTCATTTTGTTTCTAGTGGAATTAAAGTGATTCGATGTGTTCTAGAAAACAATTTCACTACAAAAAAGTAATTGGAAAACGATATTAGTTTGGATTTTAAAAGTAAGGATTTTAAAAAAAGAAAAAGTATTGTATTTTTTAGGAGAAAACACATGAATCCGGAACAAGAGGCCGCATTTTTAACATTCATGGAAAAAAATTCTGGTTTGGCCAAAGGTTTTTAGAGGTGCACCAAAACAGTTGCCGACCATTGTGAAAGAACTTAGCAAGTACATTGAAGAAAAGGATGCAACTGGTTGGAAAAATCCTTTGGCTTTATGGAAGTGTACTATTGTAAAGAATTGGCCGAAAATAGAGCAGAGGTAACGGCAACAGGTGGAGGACCCAACAATATCCAACACATATATACAGCAGTCGAAGGTGTCGCAGCTGCTAAATCATTCGGGACGACTAGCAAAGGTCAAACAATCACAAGTTAATCTACTGAATTGTCAACCTAGATGGCGCCAGTTCCGAGTAGTAAACGTGAATTGGCCAAATGCAAAATAATTAGAAAGCTGGTCTTTTTAGCCATTGGTGATAAAAAGCATCCTTACTTAACATCATAAATGCATCCTTACTTAATCTAAATATGCAATAAAACAATTTTTTTTGATTAATTTTAAACACTTGCGACTCAGTTTTAATTATTTTCTTACGTTTTTTCTGGTAGTTCCAAAGTATTTCAACAGTATATTGTTTTAAAAATAAGTATTTTTTTCCACCAGAGGCACTGGTCTGTTTTCGCTATAACGCGCCGAAGGCCATAGCTGGTAATGCTCGGTTAGGGTAATAGGATATAGTTTGTAATTATATGATTATAATAAATAAAATAAAAAATAAAAAAAGTATTTTTTTGTTTAATTTTTATTTTTATTAAAAAAATGCACTCTTCTTCATTGCAATTTCATTCAATTTAAAATGATAATTACCCGCATTTGTTATGTTGTTGCTAAAAACAAATTGAAAATGAATTCGCCGTGAAAAAAACGATTCACCCGGTTTTCAGAACACAGCGTAATTGAAAATGTGGAATTGAAAACGATCCCAC
>CM037854.1:17496143-17516556 GCA_021234595.1 Delia radicum | reverse complement strand
GGGTTCCGAATCAAGATTAGATGATGAGTAGGTGTTGCAAAAAAGGGGAAAATCTCCCCATTAGCGGCCTGGCCAAAACCGATGATACTAGGAACTTTAAGTTTTGTACGTGAGTTCCCAAACAAGAGTATACATCTGTATAGAGCGGACTTTTTGGAAATTTCCACGGGGTCTAAAAGGGAAAAACTTTTCTCCTTGGCGGCCTGGACACACCACTAAAGCGGGGAATGCGAAGTTTGGTATGAGGGTATCTGATCTGGAGTAGACATCTCTGTATAGTGGATATCTGTATTGAGGGGAATTTGGAAATTCAAACGAGGAGTGGTAAAACCGGGAAAACCTCACCTTTTTGCTTAATCAGGAGTAGATAGCTGTGTTGAGCGGATTTTTGGAAAATCGGTGTATGTGGGTAATTAACACTAGTAGACATCTTTGCATAGCGTAATAGAAATTGGAAATTTTACGAGGTAGGGCAAAATGTAAAGAACGGCGGAAAATGCGGGTTTCTTTGTCTGCCCCTAAAATCCGCTGTAGTAATGATCTTAAAATTTGTTTTGTCAAAGCACACAGCATAAATTGTGGGAGTATAAGAACTTATAATTTGGTGAAAGCATCTGCTAAAACTGGGTTTTAAAAAATTATACAGGGAGCGACACAAATAGGAGGTATTCACCTTAACGTCCTGCAAAAACGATTTAGACAAAAAGTTAATTTAATGTAGAAATCTGAAACTTGAAATAACAAAAACATGCACTTAAAAAGGATAAACAAATTTATTGAAAAAAATTCCTTAAAAAATTTATTTAATTTTCATTCTAACATATTCCGATATATAAAACTATCAGTAACGAAGTATCGGGCTTTTAAGCTTGTTCAATATAAAACAACATAAATTTACAAAAGTTAAAAAAAAAAAAAATAATCATAAAATAAATTTTAAAATATAGTGATTTATGAACTCTGAGGTGGTCTAAAAACAAAAAAATAAATTAATTCGTAGCAACCCTTAAAATATGCCATTAAGGAAATAAATATGATCTGGCAAAAATAAACTCAAAAAATTTAAGATTTTTGAACCAATCTTTAAAATCAATTGTATATACATTTTTATCAAAAATAATGTTACCACTTTTCGATTAGTAGCGCTGCTAATTTGGAGCATGGGTCATTAATTTATACAAAGTATTTTCACTTTCCGACAACATGGCACCCATATTTTTAAAAGTTGTTAAACTTGACCGACTATAATTTTCGTACTTTTTTTCTTAGTTTTTATTGTTTATTTAATTAAATGTTTTGCCAATCTTGGCAACTATAGGAAAATACAAGTTTCCTTATTTGTCACTAGCGAGCAGTGTTTAAAACATTGTCCCAATACAGTTGACAATAAAAATGCCACAATGGCAAGAAAATTTATTAACGATTAAAGAAACATAAAAATCGTTAATATTTACATAAAGCAATAAATTGTTTTAAATGAATAAAAATAAATGAAACCACAAACAATCTTGTGATAAATATGGATTTATAGAAATATAAATGTCAACAGTTTACAATAATAAGCCTCATTTTCACAATGTCCGGTTAGCTACTAACTGGGACTTTAACTGATACATTTGTTGTTGTTTCCCATATAAATTTTCAATTTAACTGTTTGTAAACTCAGTAATCGGACCTAAATGTTTCAAATATAAAGGGTCCGCGAAATAATTTTTTTTTTTTTGAAAATGCTATAAAAAAAAAACTACTGAATATTTTCTCAAATTTCTTTTTTATTTGAAAGTACAATTCTTGCGGTTAATAATGGAAAATAATTTCATTCAAATGGCTGCCTCGGCTGGCCATGCAGTAGCCCACACGATCGGTCCAATTTTTAAGCACATTATCGATTGTGTGCAGCGTATTTCACTAATGGCTTCACGAATATTGTCATTTAAAGCGCCAATTGTCTCTGACTTGTTGGCGTAACACTTATCTTTGACGGCACCAACAAATAATAGTCCAACGGTGTCAAATCGCAGCTCCGAGGTGGCCAAACGCTGATAATGCGATCTTCAAAAACAGGGCGCAAAATATCGAGTGTTGCTTTGGCTGTGTGGCCCGTAGCGCCGTCCTGCTGAAACAAATGTTGCCAATATCCTCCTCTTCAATTTTGTGAACAAAAATTCGTTCAACATGGCCCGATAACGATCGCCATTGACTGTAACGGCCACTCCTTGCTCATTACCATGATTTTCAAAGTAATGTCGCAATATTCGTTCAGCGGAAGGATAAAACTAATTATCTGTCAAATCAGACATGAGCTAAGTGTTACCATTCACGAAATAAGCACTAGTTGAGAAAAAACGTTAGATGGCGGACCCTTTATAATAACCAAAAATAAGCTAGAACTTGTTTTTATTAGAAAGGATGGAACTACCTGCACTCAAAAAAAATTAGTATATTAAGAAAAAAAATTTGCTGAGTCAACAAAATTTTAGTCAGAGGGTGCTTGCAAAACAAATTGCTAATGTCAGCAAAATCTTTTGCTGATCGGTTTTAAACCGAATACTCGGTAAAGTGTGGTATACATGCTTAGTCACATCTCTAGGGAGAACCTCTACTTAAAAAAAAAATAATATATTTATTACACTCTTCTGGATCAAAAATTTCAAAAATGTCCTCTAATAAATGTTAATCCTTAATGAATTTTGATAAATTTGTCTAAAATAAAATCGTTTTAAAGTCCTGAATGTTCTGGAAAATATACCATAATTTCTAGTGTCCGGGCGAACAGTTCGGCCAAAAACATATATTTTGTCGGGTTTTTGATATCTAGAGGCAATGATGACAATTTTGGTATTGGAAACATGTTTGTTGAGCGATTTAGTTCGATTTTGTGTATAAAATTTAAGAGAAAAGCCGAAGTTTAGCTATAAAGTTAAAAGTTCGGCCGCCTAACTATTTTCGATTTGGCCGAACTTTCTGAGGCCGAACAGTGAATTCATTGCTTAACTACAGACTTTTCTTCAAATTTGACACTCCAAATAGCATCTAATCAGCCCAATAAACATTTTTCCATCCGCCAAATTTGTGCATAATGCTTTAAAATACCGAATACAGACCAAATGCCGAACTGTTCGGTTCGAACACTATTAATTGCATTAAATTCTTGATGTAATTCCTAATTTAGATAACCGTTTAATTTTATAACTAAAAAAAAATAAATGAAATACAAATTAAAAACAATTTATAAATACTAATAGTACAAATAATAAAAAGAAAAAAATTATCAGGAAACATTGCATTTCCGCCGCTCATATCTAAATGGTAACTTGCATTGGCACGTTACCTGATAGAATAATTTAGAATTTTAAGATTTGAAAAACTTATTCTCAATTTCAGTTAAGAAATGATTCAATAAACAAATTCAAATAACACTTTAAACATGTTATACGAGAGCGGTCCCAAAAATTAGCCGACCTAACAAAGAACCCATACCCATACACCCTGTCAACACTATACACTTTTCCCAGCGATATTCAATAGCTTCGATAACCTGTTTAATAGCTATCAACCGCAGACCTCAAAACCTCTTTATTGATGACAAATCTTTTACCTCCGAGCCATTTTTTCAAATTTGGAAATGCAAAATAATCCGAGGGAGCTAAATCTGGAGAATAAGGTGCGTGAAGAAGCAATTCGAACTTCAATTCATTGATTTTAGCCATCTCTAATGAAACATCTTAACGACAATTTTTTTGTTCTATTGTGAGCAATTGCGGCACCCATCTTGCGCAAAGCTTTCTCATCTCCAAATTTTCGGTCAATATGCGATGTATAGCACTTTTTTAAATGCCTATCATTTCAGCCGGCTCACGCACCTTCAGCCGCCGATCTTCCAATACCATTTGTGGATCTTCTTAAGCGTTTCTGGCGGGGACACCTCAATTGGTCGACCACTACGGTGATCATCTTGGCAGCTAGTACGGCCTTAAACTCTGCCATCCAATATTTAATAGACGTAAACGAAGAAGCAGACTCCCCCAGAGTAGAATCTAGCTCGGTTTTAATATTTGTTGGACTGAGACCTTCAAATGAAAGTACTGAATTACATAATGGTGACCAATTTGTTCCATGTTTACAAATTAACTGACATCGTTTATTTTGATGGCTACAGAAAAATACTAAACAACGTGGCGCCTTGAAACTTAAAACATATGTTTATAAGGCTGCCACTTTTCACCAAAGTAATTGTTTTCAAACGACAGCCGCCATCTATACGTCAGGTCGGCTATTTTGAGACCGCCATTATACATAATTTTTTGATGTTGTGGTAAAAAAAAAACTCTATAGATAGATGTGTATGAGATGAAACCCAATTTCTGTGGTGAAAAAAATTAGGTGGTGATAAAAAGTTTGAGGTGAAAAAAAAATATTATTCACCACTAGCGTCTCTTAAAAAATAAAATAATATTTAATACCAAAATTCTCGGAAAATATGTCCATTTATTTAGCAAACTCTAAGCAACACTGCTTTAGCCAAATTTAGAATCATTAAATATATTGAAGTATTAAATTGTTAAAATGACATTTGTGAAATTTTTAAAAAGAGAAAACTTATAACCCAATATTTTTTAAAACAGCAAAGATTCTTACCTTTCATTTGATACTCATATTGGCATTCTAAAATAAGTACAAAATTATTTTAATATTTTTTTTTTGAAAAAATTTTAACTTTACATTCCTTTTAAAGGATTTTGACGTGGTGGTGAAATACTGAAAACGCAGTTTTACTCTAGATGGTCTATAGTTTCTCGAACACATCGATGTTTCCATGTGTGAGAAAAAAATTAAATTTCTTGTCTTTAGAGACAAGTTTTGCAAAAATTATCTGATTATTTTTTTTTTAAATTACCGATTTTCTGTAACTTTTACAGACTTTTTTTATTCGAGTGTATTCTTCCAAAATTCATAATTGTTTTAATTTTTTTTTTGTAATTTTATACTAATACCACAGGTCTCATATAAATTAAATGTTATTGTACTTATAACAAAATCGTGTTATCGCATAAATTTATTTTACAACTGCGTTTAATTGAAAAGTATAAAACTACATAATTTGTACTAAAATAGAATTTGGAAGATTGGCTCATTGTGAAATCGTATTATAAATGCCAAACCAACTAAAGGAGAACAGCAGACAGTTAAACCGGCATAAATATTTATGCAACAGCGTGCAATTTAAGATTAACAAAACAAAAAACATCGAAATGAATAAAACTAAAACTTAGTTAGTTAGTTAACAGCTAAAACAAGTACATTAATTAATGTCTGGGCAAGGTCGATTGTGTGGTACACTAAAATCAAAAAGGATATATCCAGGAGGAGTAGTTAAAATGAAATAAAAATTAAAAAAAAACCAACCAAACCAACAAAACAAAACAGTTAACACGACGATAAATCGAGCGTAGTGAGTGAGAAAAACAATCATCGAAAGCAGTTTCCGCAAAAATTTGGACTAACTGCTCTGATTTCGATTCCAGTACTCTGAAACGGCTCTATTTGTAATGGATAAAGATAATTAAGTGATTTAAAAACCCTTAAATAATTCAATAAATAGACCACTATCGTAATAAAAAAAATTGTATCCACAGTTGCCAAATAATTATTCGAAACAAAATTAATTTTTTTTTTTTTTTTTTTTTTAATTTATTTTATTTTCATCGGGATAAACATTAATTGCATTATAGTAATTAAATGTGCTAAAGTCCCAAAACTTATTTAACAAATTGTGAAAAGCAATCTAATGTAGGCGTGCCCCTATCCGGATTTCATTCCTGCCTAAGGAAATCTTCAGGGGACTTTGTTATTAGAATTTCTAGAGATATTTGTTATGTTAAATCACAAACTCAATGAGAATTTATTGTCCTCGTCTAGGAGCGAGATTCAAATTTAAAATATCAAAGAAAAAAACAAAAACAACAACAAAAAATTGTCACAATTGGCTTTGTCATCTTCCAAATACTATTTTAATTTTTACCATTTTCCGATGGGACATTTTTTTTATAAGAAATCTCAAAATTTAATTTCTTTGTTAAAAATTGGTTCATCGATTGAATATAATTTTTGAAAATCTGACCGATCGGATGAACAAAGTCTAAAATATGGCAAAATTTACTCCGTTTAATTACCGCGATATGTTTTCAAAATTTTTAAAAATTCACATGTTTTTAAATCAACCTTAATCATAAAATCATACAAAATTACAATTTTGAAAATATTTTTAACCGCCTAGGATGTATACTGTCAAATTTTCAACTTTTTTTGCTAATATTTCCACTTCAGGCCTATTGAAGGTAAAAAAATATATGAAATTTTTCTAATGAAGCACTATTCTACATAATCCTATAATTTAAATGAAAAACTTCCAACAGGTCAATGATGGACCTTACTAAGTTAGCCAGGGCTTAAAAACGTGATATTGGCATAATTCTGAAAACTTTATTTATTTTTTAAAAACAGCTTCTTAACAGAGAATTTTGAAAAAAAAATATTTTAATCTTCGAGATAATATTATTTTTTAAATAATAGTGAAAGCGCAATTTCTTAAGCTTTAAAACGAGACCTTGGCCATTCATATAGCTCAAATATTGAAAAAACACGCCATAACATAACTTAACTTTAACACGCCATAACCACGGGATCTAGTGGGCCAATTTTCGGAGGAAATTTTTGTAATACACGCAAAGAAAAAAACATGATTGGGGCAACCATATTCCATACTATGGAATATTATGCATATTTGAATTTATGATTGCGACAACCATGTTACTATGGTTGTGATCACCATACTATTAACTCTTTCTTACTCATAATATGATAATTACTCGTAGATTTGTGCGCCCCGGAAGGCTAGTTGGTAGCGTGCTGTTTCGCTACAACGCTCCGAAGGCCATAGTAGCTAGTGCTCGGTTAGGGTTATAGTATATAATTTGTAACTATATGATTATTAATAAATACAAAAAAAAAAAAATTACTCGTAGATTACCATTTTTTTTTCATCTCAATATTATCATATTATGGTTATGGAAATGTTTATAAATAATCATAGTATGATTCCTACATTATTCTCCCAGCATTCTGTTGAAGCTGGAATAAAGTTATGCGTTTTATTTTAATAATTTACACATTTAAATAAACTTATTGTAATGAATACGATTTGTGTTATTAATGAGTTACATATATCAATATTTGTTGCTCTACGATGTTTATATACTTTTTTATTTTACTACCTAAAAAAGCAAAAATAAAGCTTCTCTTTTCAGCACAAATCTTATTTTATCAGGAAAAATAAAATAATGGAAACATGTAATTACAGCATAGGTACGCATTTAATTATTATTAAGAATACAATTTCAATACATATATTTATAATGATCATGACATGTTTGTAGCAATCATAATATTTGAACTGTAACCATATTTTAATCCTAATTATCAAATTATGATCATGGAAAAGAAATCAATCATTATTTATTTATGACAATTAAACAATTTTTTTTGGAAGAAATGCTACTTTTCTTACACTCACTGAAAATCGGTATAAACATGTACGCCCGTATTCATAAACATCTTAATTCAGATTTCAAATACATTTTAGTAACAACACATTTCAAGCCTTAAAACTGTATTCATAAACGAATATTAGTTTAAAATACCTATTTTAAACCTTGTGTAAAAGTTAATATTCATTTTTGAGTACAGTTTTAAGGCTAACATTTGTGTTTAACTAAAATGTATTTGAACTGCTGTTTAATATTTTTATGTATACGGGGGTTAACCTTTATTAAATTTAAATATTTTATTTTGTCTTTTATTTAATTAATAGGCAATACTTTACAAGCCGGTGACAACACAAAATTTAAGTTGTTTTAATCCACAATTTGTTTTATGTATGCAAAACAGATACAAAAATCCTCCATGGTTGATTTTTTTAATTGTCTTACAAGAGTTGCACTTTTTAGTATCATATTCCACCCAGAAAACGACCCGTATTTGTAGCCAATCGAATGGTTCAGTTGTAGCTATCGAGTTTTTTGGTTGCTATAACCGAATTTCTGATGATACAATCGAAATTCTATTGTCGTTCCAAAATTTCTGATGTTGCAATCGAATGATTGTAATCACTACCGAAAAATTCGACAGCAAAACCCGAAGCATTGGATTGGCAACAAATACGGTTGTTACTAGCGATTCTGTTTTCTGGGGGTGCACTACATCTTGATATGCCGCGACATCTACTTCATTCTGCGTATATCTTTCAATCTGAATGTCGTCTACACTATGAATGTGTTTATCAGCACAGTTTTTTTTTAAGCAAAATAAATTCGTTAAACATTAGTAAAACATTAGTTCACAAGAGTTAAGTGCTGAAAACATAATTTTAGCGAAAAATTTGCTGAAAAATAGTATACCTGATTTACAAAACATTTTACTAACTTTTTTACTAACTTATTTCTTTGAGTGTACTAATTACATCAAGAATTTTTCTTATTGTAGTAACTAAGAAAACTTAAAATTTGTTGGTAAAATTAATCAAAAAAAGTAAGATTGATGAGTTTTGGTTTTTTTTGTAGTATATTCTAGCCTATAGAAAGATTTTATTTCGGAAAAATTTATAAAAAGTCCCAAGGATATTTAAGGAATAACTTTTTTAAACGAAATTTTGAAATTGTTTGATCACGAAAAATTTTAATCAATATTTTTCATTTAAAGGAGATGTTTTTACACTGATAGAAATTTGTGCGTAGTATTAATGAATTTCTTCATTAATCCAATGAATTTTTCATAAAAAAGTCCCCAAAGAAACGTTTCATTGAGTCAATGAAAGTTGTTTCATTAAATCAATTTTAATGAATGGTTTCATTGACCTAATGAAAATTTCATAAAAAAACATCACAGGCTGTTCTGCAAAAGCGATGGCAGATTTTTATTAAACTCAGCCTGATTCATTAAATTTTCGTTACTTGGAATAGGATGACATGTAATGTAGCACAGTGGAGAAAATTCTACTGTTTCTCAACAAATTGCTAAAGCTCATAATTTTTGACGAATTCGAAAATGAAAAAATTTTAAAAGTAGCTGATTAGATTTCAGATCGAAAATTACAAATTTTGAAAATAAAATTTTTTTATCCATAAAAAAGAATTATTTTAATTATTGTACTTTTTTTTTAAATTATGTATATTAAGAACTTTAATGATTGAAAAAATCGTTTAAATATAATAACAGGCATTAAAATATTAAAAGCTGAACTAAAAAAAAACAATTTTAATGTATTTCTATTTTTATTGTTTTATTTTTACAAAATGTTCAATCTTTCTTTACATTTTTATTAATTTGTGTTAAAAGATGACATATTTTCTTATATGTCGGTACAAAATATGTAATTTTTTATCGATCTGGCTTGGAACTCTGTAGAACGATCGACCATTATAGTCCACTTTTTGTAGTTAAATTACGACCATATTAGATAAAAATGTTAAATATTGTTAACAATGTTGTTAAAAAACAAAAATTTATTATCGTTTAGCATAAAGTTTTGTGTAACACCGTCAAAACGATAACAATTTAGGTCTCGTTTGAACAAAACTATATCGTTTTTCTTAGAGAATCTGTTTCCTTTAGTGACCAACTATTCAAATTCGTCAAAAAGTGTTAGCTCTAGGAAACTTAATAAAAAAATTTATTTATATCAAAGTTTTGGGTAATTCTGCTTTAAAAGAATTTTTTTTTATATCAAAATTTTTTTTTTTTTTATTGAAAATTTTTCATTGCTTTAATGATTTTTTTTATGAAATTATGAAAACATCATAAAAACTTTTAATGAAAAAAATACCAATATTAATGAATTTTCATTCAGTTAATGAAATTTTTCATTAAACCAATGAATCGATTTTAATGAAATCGTTTCATTAATACTATGAAGGAAAATTCTATCAGTGTACCTTTCATTGATACCAACATTTAAGTCATATCCTGAGTAGAATATATTTTATTATAGTTTTGAAAAATTTTAACTTAAAGCCCATTTAAAAGGAGTTTTGACATGATGGCGAAAAAACTGATAACGCTTTTTGGTTAAGTGCTATGGGAACACCGAAGGTGGGCGCTGCGATAGATATAAGTGATAGAAAATGTATACATATTATTTTTCTAAATTGATGTTGTCGTCACAGGGAATCGAACCCGGGACCATCTGTGTAACAGTCCAACGCGCTAACCATTACACTACAACGCCCACTAATTTCGGTACAATAAAAATAATATCTTTAGCTAAATCTCAAAATGTTGCACATATTTATTTCAAATAATTTATTTCGCAAATTTAAATCAAAATTTGTATATTTTATGGACAATTATGATACGAAGTTTTTTCGTTAGTTGGTAAAAATACAAATGCCTTTACACTTTGCGTTCGTAGAATCAAAAAAACTTTCATATATATTGCGAAAAAAGTGAAAAGTTTCGTGAAATTTTAAAAGACTGCACTAAATTTATTTTCGTAAAATGAAAGAAAATTTCTTGTATTTTACAAAAAAATAGTTACGAAAGTTTTTTTTCTTTCGGTGTGGATTTCCATCAAATATACCCACTTATAAATTCCCAACTACCACAACATATTGTAGGGTAATAAATAGAAAACAGGTTGCATGTTGGAATGTTTAAAGCGGACATTTAACTTTGGGAAAATCTTCATTGTGCATCGACAACAAACAACAACTGCAACAACAGTAACAACTACTGAACAACATAGTTGACTTTTTAAGCATAAAAGCCAAGCCCAAATACAGTTACTTTATTAAATTTGAAATGCATGATTCTTGTAGAATAAAAATGATATCAAGTTAACACAAAAAAAAAAACAGTATCATATAAATTAAGACAAATAACGACATTGCAAGGTCGTAATAATCAGAATATTTCATTTATATTCTCTTATAAATCAAGGGTTATTAACTTTTCAATTCACATACAACGATATGTTGTGGTTTTTCTGGCATTCTTCCTTTATGTTTAAAATATCCTTATGTTTGTGGTTAAATTCCCAAAGAGATAAAGTGACATTATTTAAGGGTTTTTAAAAGGATATTTCATTATGAAAATTATAGTTTACTGTAAAATTATTAAACACTCATTATTTCTCCTTTAAAGGACACCCTGTATTTAATGCCACAAAAGTTATACAATCATGAACAACGGAAGTAAAAGAGGTATTTGTGGACAATTGTTACAAACCACATTTAAATGACAGATGCAGCAGAGACAAACATTTTAAGTAGGTAAACAACCAACTTAACGCAAGATACGCACAATAGGGTTATAACTTTTTTGTTGCAAAAAAATTACAGGGCCCCACAGTGAGGACAATATTGCATTGATAATAAACATCGTTTTTAAGTCAATTCTGAACAAAGCGCACCGAAACCTATTATAAAAGTCCTTTTTGCTCAAAAATTACTAAAACAGTATAATTCAATGTGTATGTGTGCGTTGGAATGGCGGGAAAATACTTTTTATTGATTTATTTATCGTATGGCATTGGTTAAAACAAATTACATAAAATATTAATATTTAGGATGAAATTTAATATCTGATAAGTATCAGATATTAATGTCAATATTTTTTAGCCACTCGATGGCAGCAGGACTAGCGTGTTTAGTTCAGATAATTCGCCAAGAAATTTTCGATGAGGGCATTCCTTTATAATGTGGTGAATGGTTTGCACAGTATCACTGCAATCACACAGTGGGGAGACTGCTGAGTCCCATTTGTGAAGGGTAGCTGCGCATCTTCCAGTGTTTGTTCTAATACGGTTAAGCCTAACCCATAGGAGCCTTGGTAGTTCTGACCCTGGTGGCATGCAGGTTAGGTCTTCGATTTTCATGGCGTCATCATACGTGGATAGATTCCAATTGTCGGCCCAAATGCTTTGTGGGTCGTAGTTGTTTGCTGTGAGCGTTTCGGCAAGCTTAATGGTGGGTTTCTAGATTGGAGACGATCGTCATAGGCGGTTCCCATATATTGATGTACTTTAAGGCTGGGATAAGCCATTATTTTACGTTGTTCACGTACTAGAGCATTTTGGCGTCTTATATTTGGCGGTTGTATATTACTAAGAACAGGCAGAAATCTTAATGGAGTTGAAGACATTGCACCTGTTATTAATCGCATTGATGCGATGAGTTGGACATCTAGTTTGTTGACGTGTGGACTGTTGAGCCAGACCGGTGCGCAATATTCTGCAGTGGAATGTACTAATCCAAGCGAAGCTGAGCGCAGTGTTTTTGACGAAGCTCCCTAGGTAGTTGAGGCACGTTTTTGATTATATTGTTCGCGTTTTTACTTTGTTGGCAGTATTTTCTATGTGTTTCCTAAATGAGAGTGTTCTGTCAAGGGTGACACCCAGGTATTTGGAGTCGGATTATGGGGTAGTGTATTGTTACCAAAACGTACATTTAATTCTAGGTTAGAGTGATTGTTGTTCAGATGAAAGCATGAAACTTCAGTTTTATTTAAACTGGGGCAAAGTCTCCATTTTTTCAAATAGGTTGAAAGTGACATAAGGTCCTTTGTAAGAAGTGACATAAGGTTCGCATCTTCGCTAGAGAGCGTTGAGTGTCTATAGCAATTTCATCGGCATATATAAACTTTCTCGAATATGTTAGTGGGAGATCATGTGTGTGTAAAGATTAAATAGCAGTGGAGCCAGTACTGATCCTTGAGGGAGACCATTGTTGAGTTTACATTTTCTGCTTTTTTCCGGATATACTATGAAAAGGCGGTCACTCAACATGTTATTTAGAAGCGTGGCTGTTCGGATGCAAGGTATTGCTTTTAAAAACTTATAGATCATTCCGTCCTTCCACACCGTATCGTATGCAGCCTTTAGATATACAAAAGCGGCAGCAGTCTTGCGTTTATGTTGAAAGCCTGACTCAATGTACGTTGTTAGGAATAAAACCTGGTCCGCGCAGATGCGGCCCGATCGGAACCCTGTTTGTTCTACAGGGATTATATTATTAGTGGTGGGTTCAATTTATTGTAAATAAGCCTATCAAGTAGTTTATATACTACGCTTAGTAGTGATATTGGACGGTAACTTTCAGGTTGTTCTTTTGGCTTGCCTGGTTTAAGAAGAGCGAGTATTTTAGATCTTTTTAGATCCGTAGGGATGTGGCCTGGAGCATGATGTTGGAATAGAATAGTGTCAGCCACTTTAGAAAGTTTTCCCACTATTATGAAAAATTCAGGAAATAAACCATCAGCTCCTGCTGCTTTACCAGGTTTATTTGCGTTATTGCATAATAAATTTCCTTTTCTTCAAAAGTCCTGAGAAATGTCGTAAAATATGCGATTGACGTTTTAGTTGTTTGAGTTATTCTTATATTAATTGTGTGTTTTTATCTGATACGATTTTTGAGGTTTGTTTAATATTTAGGGCAATGCTGTCTGGGTCTATAGACGTTTTGGAATTTGCTATAGGTGTGCTATCTCCTAGTTTACGGAGAAGGCTCCATGCTTTCCGACTTGAGTGGGAGAAATTCGTATTTTCAACCGTTTTTTTTTGCCATTTTTCATGCGAGCGTTATCTAATGATTTGAGAAGTTCATCTGCAATTGACTCATCCTGCGTGCCTAGATATTCTTCATGAAGAGCTTCTGTTTCCTCGGACCACCTGGGACGTATTGTTTTCGGTACCGTCTGGGAATATGTTGCAAAAAAATACAAAAATTTATAACCCTAATGCACAGTAGAGTGGCATTTTCTCAACTTTCGATTATTGTAAAACTAGGTATAAAAGTCAGATGGTGCGAATTAATTTTGTCGTGCTGAGCGCGAATATTTAAATTTTAAATCGGACTAACGGATTTCGAGGTATTGCAACTTGATTTTTACTAAAAATTAAGTTTTTTCCTCAATCCTTTCTACCAAATATTTTAAGAATAATCCTAATTTTTTTTTATTTTTGCACTAGCAAAACAGACAAAGCTACTTTTCAGTTAAGCATCCTTTTTCGCTATGCTGCCATATAAAGTTTAGGTACATTTCACGTTTTCCCTATTAACCGCACTTTCTTTTTTTTTCTTCTTCTTTTTTATACGAAAACAATGGTTCAGATTTGTCTTTTTGCTTATGCAAAAAAAATGCTTTGACTGGTTGCGAAATGAGATGATAAATTGTGCAAAAATGGTAAAATATAATAAAAAAACTGAGAAAAAAATAAAATAGTGCTGCACATTTATTAACCAAATTCTATATCCGAATGTTAATGCAGGTCTTTTATGTATTTTCATGAAAAACTAAAATAAAAGATTTGATTTTTAAATTTTATGTATGAAAAACTGTGTTAAAACATGCAAAACTTTAATACAAATTTGCGAAAAATTTCGCACAGAAGTGAAAATACTGGGTACGCCATTAAAATTAGCGTGGCCGAAATATTTAGTATCAATGTATTGAGTATTGATTTCGATTTTAGGGGTCAATTTGGTAGCGCAGTGTAATCTGAAAAATAAATTAAAATTTCTCAAAAAAAATGTTTAACTAATGAAAAATTATTCAAGTTCGAGGCCATACTCTACATTTCTTTATTAGGATATTGTGCTAACAAATAATCTATAGAGTTTTTGTTTTGAAATTTATTAATTGACCACTTTCAGGAATGTGTTGATAGCTCTATTTCGGAAATTTCTGGGTTCCCATCATCAGAACACGTTTTGAAAAAGAAGTGACAATCCCTCGCAAAACATCAAACATCCATATAAACTAGTTTTCTCACTAAATGAGAACTAATATATGAGCTCGAAGTTAAAGATTATCACCATTTTTTTTCCTACAAAAAAATCCGCTTTAATGCACAGAAAGAATTTTTTTAGACGAATAGTAATGAAATTTAACAATAAACTAATGAAGTTTTCTTCAATGAGTAAATGAAGAATTTCTTAAACTGTATGAAAGAGCTTCATTATTTTCATGGAAACCATTTTTAATAAACTTGTGCATTAGGTGTATGAAATTTTTAATTAATTAAATTAAAATTTTCATAAAAGTTTATAAAAAACTGTATTAAATTAATGAAAAGTTTCAATGGTCGAATTTCAGTGACACTATATCAGTTGTGACCAAGAGAGGAATTTCCTATCACGCGTGGTTGATAAACAATAAAAAATTTCACTCTTTGGCCACCACTGCACTATATTGATCTAATGCAAAAATGCATTTATTATAGCATGCAGATAATTCTCTCAGTGTGGTTCATTTTTTTTTTTCTTTTTAGTGGAAAATATCCAAATCCAAACATTTTTAGCGTTTTAAAGTATTTTAGTGTTTGTTAAAGAAATATTATTAAAAGTAATTAGATTTTACTTTAAATTTTCAAATTCGATTTTCAAGGAGAATAAACTAAAGTCGATGTTTTTTTTTGTAAATGCAAATAACAACATATTTTACTATATTGTTTTCCACTATTTGCTAAATATGCTATTTTCCCTTTTCCTAACAAATTTAATATGTTTACACATCCCACAACTCATGCACTTTCACGCCTTGACCCAACCCACATGATATGCAGCTGTATTTAAATGGATCCAATGAAAAAAAAAACATTAAAATATTGAGTTAAAAACCCATATACGAATTTATATTCTTATTTGTACAAAAAAGGATCATTTAAAGTGGTTAACAAACCCTCAACAGATGTTTTTGTTTTGTCTTCATGCCAACACCATCCCATCGCTCCCTTTATAAATTTAAACGTATGAAATTGATACTTAAACGCATTTTAATACTGTTTTCGAACTGGCATTTTAGACTGAATTTAAAGTAGAATTTTAGATAAAAAATCACGTTTTGTAACATATGTGTTACAACAACAAATAATGAAGAAAAGGACCCAAATCGGTTGCATCATACATTTTTGATGAAAAGAAGCTGATAGAGGAGTTAGATTACAATAATTATCATTTCATGGGCATTGAGTATATTTGACATAGTTTAAAAATTACTAAAAATGTTAGAGAATACATGACATGGAAAAGGATAACGAAAAAAACTTACCAAAAAGGACGACAAAACTATAAATTCGTTCGTACCTAACTCAAGTTTCCTGAGTTGAGAAATAGCCCGAATTTCTCAACTAAAATTAGTATTATCACACACAGAAAAATAAAATGCCAACCGAATTGAAAAATGTATTTTGGTTGCTAAAGTCAATAATCCGTTAGCACAACCATATTCAAATGTGATTTATATTTTGAGTGTGCTAACCGATTTATCGTACTAACATTTAGTAACAAAATTGCTAATTTTAGCAGTTTTTTCTGTAACGTATATTGACTAATTTTAAGTAGTTTTAGCAAAGATGTTTACTAATTTTTTCTATCAGTGAAATGTGTGGAATGCGAATGCGCTTAAGATAAAATTGCTTTTGCCCCGAAATTCGTAATTGTACTTCCTATAGCTATGAATTTTTTCATCAAAAAAAAAAAACAAAAATTTAATATTATGTCGATATTATACTGGTTTTGTAAAAGGCCTTGAGGGCAATTACTCTTCATTCATTGTAGAGTTTTACATAAACTAAAACACCGTTAGAAATTTATATGAACTGGATTAAGAGTTTCGAAAAAAAAATTGTTAGCATTGTGGTACTTTTACTTAATGAATTTTCATGCCTTTAGAAATTTAAATAAAATTTTAAGTAAATTTGTGTGTTTAATGTATTTTTTGCAGAAGTTTTGTATAATGCACACAAAGCTGAATCAGCTTGAAACGATATATTAAACGTTTTAATAAACAAAATTAAAATAAATTAAGTTTAAATGCAAATTTTGTCGATTTTAGTGCATTTTCTAACAATTGTATACACCAGTGTATAAATAACCTGATATGAAGCTTTATATAGTTTTATCTAATTTAGTATGGCCACCACATAATTATATAAAGTTTCATCCGAAAAATGGCCCGAATAAATTGTATGATTTAGATTAATTTAAATACAATTAGAAGTGATTTGATATAGTTTTGTCGAATTTTGTCCTCATCTAATTAATCTAATGATATCTTCATTTCCGCTTAACTCCCTGTGGAGCATAGGGCTTCTACAAAAATTTCTCCAAGATATTCTGTAATTCGCTAGTAGTTTTAACTCGTGCCAGCTTCTTCCCTGTGTTCAATATCTTTGGGCAAGCTTCTTTTTTAGGTGGTCTTTGGCCGACCTCTTCTTCTGTTGCCTTGTGGGTTCCAATATAGTGCTTGACGGCTTATTTCATCAGGGTGCTTCCTAAGCGTGTGACCGATCCGTTTCCATTTTCTTCTCTTTATAATAATGGGAATAGGATCACTTTGGCATTTCTATACAATTCTTCATTGCTTATGACGTTTGGCCACCAAATTTTCAGTATATAACGGAAGCAACGGTTTGTAAAGGCCTGCAGTTTGCAGTTCAGTGCTAATGTTGTCAGCCAGATTTCGCAGCTGTAAAGCAAAACTGATAGAACGTTTGACTTGAAAATATTTATCTTATTTTGACCGATATAATATTGGATTTCCAAATGTTCCGCAGCTGAAAGAACGCACTATTTGCATTTCCAATTCTGTGTTCGATCTCTGATTTAGCACTTTCTTCTGATGAAACCATGCTTCCCAGAGAGCAGAATTTATCAATAAATTCAACCGGTTCGTTGCCGATGAAAAAGGGTGTTGTTTTTGGCTCTTATTTTCATTGCCTTCGTTTTCCCCAGTATTCATTTTCAGACCAACATTTGCAGAGTGAAAACAAGATCATTAAGTTTTGATTGCATATCCGAATGATTGGTGGACAAAAAACATATATCGTCAGCATAGTCTAAGTCCTCGAGATGATGTCAAAGTCCATTGGATGCCACGTCGATGATTAGCAAGTGTGTCATCCAAAACCATGTCTATAACAAGCAGAAAAAGTAGTGGGGACAAAAGACATCCCTGCCTCACACCTGATTTCGTTAGGAATGGTTCTGAGAGCGATTATTATGCAAAACTCTACATTGAAAGCCATTCTACTGAGCTCTTATTAGGTTGATTAGCTGGGTGGAATACCAGTGTTCTGTAAGAGATCCCATATTTGCAACGGAAAATACTGTCATGCGGTAGTGTAGTCAACAAATGTGATATATATATTACTCTGCCATTCTTTTGCTTGTTCAGCGATAATTCTCAATGTGTTTATATGGTCAACACATGACCTGTTAGACCGGAAACCTGCTTGTTCCTTACGTAATTTATTTCCTATCGTGTCACTATTCTATTAAGAAGAATTTCGTAAGTATTTTGGATGGTATTGAAAGAAGCGAGATTCCCCTATATTCTTACATTGAGAAAGGTCCCCTTTTTTTGGTAAAACATTAATATAAGGTCTTCTCATGTAACTCGCATATAACTTGTAAATATGGTAACACTCTGTTAGACATAAAATTTTATAGGTTTCAACAATTTGTATTTACGAGCATTTTGTATTTATTTTACCATTTCAGCAGAAATCAGAAGTTTAAAATAAATTGTGGAGTGTTCAGTTTGAAATGCAGAAAATTTGTTGCATTTAAAAACCTTTAAAAAAAACTGTTTCTCTTAAAACCAGTTGGCATAGAAAATTTAACAGAGTACCTTGGTTCTTCTTTAGTTTTTATGTTCTTCGGTTGACAATTGTCACGTTTGGCATAAATAAGTAAAATATTACAAGGATTATAGTGTTGGAGATATCTTTATTTTACTCTTCGATTTATGTTGCATAGCAAAAAATATTATTGGCAGCTGTATGCTTTGGAATAAATATAAGATTATTCTCAACTTAATAACACCCTCCAACATTTACAAAAATAAACTCTTTTACAACATAATTACAATTGATTTATAAATACAATTATATGGTCTGTTTTAATAATTTATGAAATTTAAATTTAAGAGTATGAGTATTTCTGTAAATTCATAAACATCCATTACACACAAACATATGAATGTAAAAGTTTAAAATGTTTCAATGTTTTTTTATTTTTTTTGTTTGTATTTAAGTGTTATTATCCTTTATCGCTTTTTATATTTGTAAACGTAAAAAAGAGTTTTTATTTCAATATTTAATAATACCCTCATAAAATGATTCCCCTTAGTATGTTGTAATAATAGTGTTGGTACGTTGATGTAAGCATGCGTGCCACACGTGTTCCTTTTTGGTTTCATACTACTTTGTTTTGTGTTAATGTTGTGAGGATTTCTTTATATATTTTTTTTATATTTGTTGTAATATGGACCCCTCTATTTCATGAGTAACCTATTGAGTTTTTTTATGGTCCTTATTTTTTATAAAATCTTACAAGTATTTCCGGTTAAATATTTGATGCATACGCTCATAAAAATAAGTCTGTAAGAAGAACAGCAGAAAAAGTTACAAAAAATATTTAGAAATGACGGTTGATGTAAAAAGCAATAAAATTAGCAGAACTATTTTGCCTATATATTAGTAAAATGAAAACTGCAGAAAAAAACTGTTAAATCTACTAAATTTCAGTTAAATTTTTCGTGAAAACTTTTATTATAAATAATGAAACAACTAGAATGTGCTCTGTATTTATAAGATAAATAAAATACAGAGTTGTATATGTCTTTTATCTGTCTTTATATTTCCTTAATCCTTTCGTATGTACATCGTAATACTACAACCAGAAAAACTTGCGAATATCAGCCAAAAAACCTAAATTCAACCAAAAATTGCTTAATTTAGCAATATTAGCAATTTTTCTGCAAGGATCTCCCAGCAAAAATGTTGCTGACTTTACTAACTTTTTTTATTGTATACTTGAATGGCGGAAGTGTAATCTAAAAAGTGAAAATAATAGAAAAATAAGTTAAAACTTATATTAAATAAGCACTGATAGTTCCAAAGCGCTCAATATCATTGTTAAAAGAAAAATATTATTTAAATTTTAGTACAGTGTTATTTTAAACATCATATAGAATTAATTTTTAATTAATATGCATTGACAAATTTAATTTAGAAATGTTGAGGGTTAAGAAGAAAAATAAACGTTTTTCTCTAAAAATTATAAACACTAATAATTTTATATCAGACTAGACTAGTTCTGTCTTTTATGGACAGGCGTCATCCGTGATTTTCCATTTTTAAATTGTATTATTACACTCAAATTAAAAGTTAGTAAAGTAAGCAAAAAATTTCTGAGTCAGCAAAATTTTAGTCAGGAGGGTTCTTGCCAAAAAAAATTAATAATGTCAGCAAAATTTGATCTCTCGCTGATTTTCAGCAACAAAATTAGTAGATTCAGCCAAAGGTTTTGCTAAAACTTAGTGGATTAGAAATTAAAAAACCCTTGCTAAACATTAA
>CM037854.1:17458729-17496043 GCA_021234595.1 Delia radicum | reverse complement strand
TTTGAGTCGTTTTAACTGAAGTTCAGTTAGCAAACTGCTGAATTTTTCTCTGTGTGCGTAAAGTGTCTTGGAAAGAAGTCGCTCCAAATACAAACTCGGACTATAATTTTTCCAATTTATTTTTTTTCGTTAATATCAACTATTATATTTTGAAACTAGCAATCGATATCCGCGAATTAGACATTTTGAAAATCTTTAAAATTAAATTAAAAAAAAAAAACGTTTTGCATTTTTATGAAATTCGCGGATCATTTGGATTCCTGGCTAAAGTGGATTAATAATATCCGATGTTGACAGAATTCCATATGTGAATAACTTTGAGTATACTAAATAGATAATTGAAATAAACAGTATTTTTTTTTTCAAAATTTCGAATTTTGGGAATTTTTAATAATTTCCTAATACCAGGTTTGCATCTGTAATTGGGGAGCGAAGAAATGAAACGCAACCCGAAACACGATTTCCCATACATTTGCCACTGATTATTATTTAATTGGTTCCATTACCCTTTATTTTAACTGAACAAAAATGATTTTTCGATAAAAAAAATTTATTTTTCAATAAAAAAAAGTTTTTTCTATAAAAAAAATTTAGAAAAATATAAAAATTAAAATTTAAATAAGAAATTCATCGTATAAAAGTAAACGGCTAAATCGATGCGTTCATTTTCTATTTTAAAGTTTCATTTGACAATCTTGCTGATTTTTTGTATGAATAATCTAAACTTTGTTGGATTGTAAGTGTTTTTTTCCAAATAATTAATAGCGTCGGCAACATTTTTTGACATATTCAAACTGCGATCTTTGTACAGATCATTATTTTGAAAAATGTTCATTGCTTGCGACATCAACTGCAGCGTTTCAGATGTATTAGCAGTGGTAAGCTTTTTGTATTCTGCTTTACATTATTTGTGTTAACAAATCGGGTTTTGGCCAACATGTTCATATTAACGACGCAAATCGAAGCATTTGCGATGCAAACTGAAACATAAACAATGCAACTTCGAAGCGACACAAGCAGGGGTATTAGTGTAATACACATTTTTTTCAAAATGGGCCATTTTTTTTGTTAACGTTTTCAAAAAAAAAATCGATTACTTCCATTTGGAACCGTTTGCAATAAAACTTGGGTAGTGTAATGTACATAAATCGACAAATTGTTATTTTAAGCGACATCCTAATATCGGAACTTTTTTCCTCGGGGAAAATACACATTAAATGCAAATCTAACAATGTGAAATTATACAAAATCAGTTTAAAAGAAATTAAACATTTGAATAATTTAAAATTCTTTTAGGGATTTTTTTTTTAATACAAAATTTCTTTACGAAAAACTAAAACAATAGAAATTTTATATTATGAAGGTCATTTATATGTTCATTTCAAACACTTATATTACTTTTGGTAAAAAGTTCAAAAAAGGAAGTTGTTTTCAACTTTTTACGACTTTTTATGGCAGACTTAGGTGCAGCTTTAAATCATATAAGGTTAAGTTTAGCATACCTAAGACTTCCGTTATGGGCAACAGCAGCAAAATTAAAAAAAATACTTTTTCTTTTTATTTTCATTATATTTTAGTTTATTTTTTTTCACGATAACACTTAATTTAACACTTAATATTCTTTTTAACTTTTTTTTTTAACTTGTTTGTTGTACAAATGACAAAATGTGATTCTACTTTATGCGATGCCTTATAAAGCTCCGTTGTCCATGTCCGGAGTTGTGACCGCAGCGACGTGACTCGAGTATTTTTAATTGCTGGAATATTACTTTTCATATTCATTTATGCATATAAATTAATCATAATGGGCATTAGTAAAAGTATAAATATACAACTTAATAAAACTTAAAACATTAAAAAATAATGTTTAATATTTCAGTTGAATCTTCTAGCGGAACCAATTAGGAAGTTGTGTTACAACATCTTGATGATACTAAATAAAATACAAAATTTTGAATAATGGTAGTACATATAAATTATGGCATATGGTCGGTTAATAATTCATTAATTGACATTTTAAATTAGGATAAAAGGATTATAGGCCTTAAAATTAAGAGAATATTGGGTAATGTAAACCTAAACCTTGGTTTTTAAACTAAATAAAGAGTGTGCAATATTCGGAATCAGCAGCTTATTGGCCAACTCTTTAAACCTTTTTGGCTAAAGAACATTTTCTTGTGGGTACTGTTATAAAGTTATAGTTATAACGATTTTCAAAACAACCTAAAAGACTCACTTTAGCGAACATTCTTGCTAAAGTGAGCCGAATTTAAAAAACTTTCTGAAGGCGTATATGATAGTAGAAAATTACGTAAAAAGGACAAAAATAAATAGAGACGGAGGAGATTAGAAAAATAAACAAAAATCTAAAAATAGGAATATTTGTGTTTGTTAGTGTTGGTCACTTCTGAGTATAATATTACAATAACAGAAAAGCTATTAGGAAAGAAAACTGCAATTTAGCTGCATTACATTCGAGGCCATACTTGGGTGTGATCACTAAACGATCCTGACTTGGTATTGTTACGTTTGTAATGTTAGATGAGCGCAGGTTTGATTCTTACAGCCGCAGGTTGTTGAAAATTTGATCATATAGAGACAATCTGAGAATTATAAATACACAAATAATAATACAATTTAAAAATGGAAAATCACTGATGACGTCTGTCCAAAAAAGGCAGACACTAGTCTAGTCTGATTTAAAAATTAATAATGTTTATAAGTTTTATAAGTTTTAGAGAAAAATGTTTATTCTTCTTCTTAACCTCAACATTTCTAAATGGACAAAAATTTAAATTTAAGTAAAAGTTACAAAATTTCTCTTCATTAGCCCTTTACTGCAAGCAGTGGCGTACCCAGGATTTTGCTTCGGGTGTCCAATATGTATTTTGTAAATATGAACAGTTTAAAATGTCGAGACGCAACATTTTGAACACATTGAAAAACTTGTTTGATGTTCGATTTCTCCAGGTTTCTTTGAAATTTAGTTTATAACGAACGGTTTTACTGGTCACAACGCATTTACTAACATATTTCATACAAAATTATACGTTTATAAACGAACATCAGTAATAGGGAACTTTTTTTATAACGAACAAATTTTTTGGACTTTTTACGAGTTTTCATACAAATTCTTACGCTTTCCAGCAAAACTTTGGTAATGGGAGCGATAAAGTAATGCATTACCTTGTAATGTGTACTCCATACCTGCATCATTATTTTCCAACAAGAAGTAATGAGTTACCGATTATTGAACACTCATTGATTACCTTGTAATGAGACCTCATTACATTTTACATTACTTCAAAACATAAAATAATGACTTACCGATCATCAATTACATAATGCATGAATTATAAACGTAAAGTAATTATTAATATATATTTTTGAAAATCTATTTATAGACACATTGCTTTGTGATTTTTTGTAAGCATAATGGTAAGGTGTATATTTTTGATATCACGAAACGAAAACACGAAGCACAACAACTCATCTACATGTTAAGCAATAAAATATTGTATGTATCTATAGCTCAGTTGGTAGAGTTCTCGCCTAACTAATTTTTAAATACCAGAGACCCCAGGTTCGAATACCAGCATGAACATGTTATTTATTTAATAAAAAAAAAGTTATTTATTTAATTAAAAAAAATATCGGTAAAAAAAAATTTGTATGCATTTTTTTTTTATGAAAATCTATTTATAGACACATTACTTTTTCCCACCATGTAACCATATAAGTAACCAGTTACTTACCCACTACAAGGTAATGAGTTACTTTGAGGCTCATCGCCTGTAAAATTCATCAGTGATGTAACGTGTAAAGTAATGCATGAAGCCCTATGGCGATACATTACTTTACCCATGATTTGGTAATGTGTGGTTTTGCTGGGTTATAACAAACACATAAAAAAATCAAGATATTAAAATGAAAAATGTACTTCAATGAAAATAATTGAAAAATGTATGAAACGTATTTTAATGGGAAAATGGTTTCAATATTACACACAAAAATTTAAAAATTAGTTGAATTTAAGAAAAAGTTCTATAATTTTATTAGTTTTTGGAAAATGTTTGCCACTTCGCTTATAACGAACTTAATTGAGCGGCCACTACGAGTTCATTATAACCGTGCTCCACTGCATTTTTTTTTTTTTTTTTTTTTTTTTTAAATATAGTTTAGCAATTTTTTGTTCTTCAGATTTTTTGAAGTGCAGCACGGAGTCGCTAAAAATACTTTTTTAATGAATCATGAAAACTTTTATTTTTTGCTTTTGTGCTATGATTTCACAGAACAGGGTAACACACAAAAAATATATTTCCTAATTTTTTTCAATTAAATCGATTTGTTGAAAATTTTAAAAGCTGTCAATTAAAAATTAATTGAATCAATTAAATATTTGCTCAAATTCGGAACTTGCTACACATATTTCTATAATATCGCTCAAAACATATTGTTGTTGTTTTTTGTAATGTACATGTAATTTTTTTTTATAAATGTTTATGTACTAGTAATAAATAGTTTACATTCAGTTCAGTAAGATTTATTAAATTTCATTAGGTTTATTAAGTTATTAAGCTAAATATTTTAATTTCAGTGGTTTAAATATGAATATTAATTTATTTTAAAACATTATCATAAAATTCATAATTTATTTTTTGGAGTTAAATTTTATTTAATATAAATGTAACCACTTTTTTTTAAAAAAAGGCAGCTGAAAATAAAATCAAAATTATTTTAAAGAATGTACTCTGGTTTTACCAAAAGGGTTAATTTCTGCAAAAAATCTAAATTTTCTTTACCATACTCCCTGCGTTTTAATAGAAAAAAAAAATAATGTCTGTGTAAATTTGTTCACATAAGTATAAATAAATCTGACAACTAAATGAGAATTACAAGCCCGTTTAAATTCAATGTTATAAAGTTTTGGTATGGCAACAACACTTTACTCAATTGTTTTTTACTTTTTGAGAAGGTATACAATATTGATCACCTTTTAATCAAATGAGTTATTATTGAATTAAAAAATAATTCAATTAAAAGGCTATCAATTTTTAATTGAATTGGCAATTTTCGTTGTTGGCGGAATTTGAGCAATTAAAGTTATTGAATCGGTGGACTTTGTGATTGAAATGTATTTTTATTTTTTTTTTTTGTGTGTAAATCACTGCTCCAGCCTACTAAAATATTATTCGGTATAAATATAATTAATTTAACGGTCACTTCGATGACCTTAAAACTAACAATTCTGAAATTTAAATTATATTTCATGCATGGCCTCAAGCTATAGAGTAGCGCGTCCCGAAAACATTTTTTTTAGCTTGATGGGGATTAGGAGCCTTTTACGGGAAAAATAGCAAAAAAAAAATTTGAACAAAAAACCAGATGGCTACCGGATCCTAAAGATTGCAATCCTAGTGCATTTTGAAAAAAAAAAAAAAAAAAAAATTTGATTTTAAAAAAAATTGACGCCAAAAGTTGCGCAATACAGAGTACATTCCGGGGAAAATATTAAAAAAATTTCCGTAGAGCAATTTTGGTGCAGCGTTGCATCTTTTAAGATTGAAATGTGAAAAAAAAGAAAATTTTACAAAAAGTACATCTCGTTCCACTGTGCGCTGGACCAGAAAAGCTCTATCACATTTTTTGAAATAGTTTTAACTAATATCCTCTAGTTTGCGCAGCTTTTGTGATTAATTTAGCTTGAAATAAAAAAAACATATACTCACTTTCCATCTTTAAGATGCAACGCTGCACCAAAAATTGCTCTACGGAAATTTTTTTAATATTTTTCCCGGAATTTACTCTGTATTGCTCAACTTTTGGCGTCAATTTTTTTAAAATCAAAATATTTTTTTTTTTTTCAAAATGCACTAGGATTGCAATCTTTAGGATCCGGTAGCCATCTGGTTTTTTGTCAAAACATTTTTTGTTATTTTTCTCGTAAAAGGGTCCTAAATCTCCATCATTGGGGGGCAAGCATTTCAAATTCGAAAAAAAAGCCAAATTCGGACGCGCTACTATAGAGGTTTCTATTTGAAAAATTCAGAATTTTTACATTTGAGGTCATCAAAAGTTAATAATTTGCAATAATTTGCGACACGGATAATTTTTTTAAGTAGCCTTGAACTCTTGAGTAGTGTATTTATACGGTGTTGCGAAAACATGACAGAAGAAACAAAACTTATGTTTCATGGCTCAATTTTTTGGATAAACATCCATTTTAGAGTTCCCGTACACCAACAGAAAAATTTACAAACATTTTCAATAATTTTCCCAAACTATCCCTACCCAAAAACGTGGGCTGGATACGCCACTGTCTTTCAACCCTACAGTACTTTCGTCTGGGTGGAATCCACCCATAAGGCTGCTTTTTTGTTTTTTCAAGAGAGATGTACATTAACAATATATTATTTAAAATAAATTAATTGTCAACTTAAAAAATTAAAATTTGTTTTGTACTTTGGAGTTCATTATTGAAAAAAGAAAATTATTTGCATAATTGAATTTAACTGACATGAATGGCAGATACTAATAAGTAGGGGTGGATTACACCCAACGATAGCAATGGCGTAGACGATAGTACTGCAGGGTTAAATAACTACAAAAAGTGTTGTCATTTCCCCAAAAACTCCACACGCAGAGAAATAAAGTGTCAACCAAACTGAAAAGTGTATTTTACTAGTACATAACAACTTATAAATTCAGTTAGTACAACGATATTTACATTAGATTTCTTAAAATTTTAGGTTTTGCAACTAAAATTCAGTTGAATTAAGCTAACTTTGTGGGGAAAACTAATGTTTAGTTGTACCTTCCGACCGAAATTCATAATATCCGAATTTGAGTCGTAGTAACAGAATTTCATATGGCAAATAGCAAAACTATTCTCTGTGTGTACTATACTGAGAGAATTATTTCCACTTCAGTAAATAATTTCTTCATAGCTTTAATGAAAATTGTCCCTGGAACTCGTCCATTGAAACTTTTCATAGAATATATAAAACCGGTTTTATTTAAGACAATGTTTATGAAATGTTTGTAGAATTAATGAAAATTTTCATAAAACATTCCGACAATGAAACGTTTTTAGAATTTATGAAACTGTTTCATTAAATTTTTTAATATTAAGAAGTTGCTTGAATTATGAATGATCATGAATGATATATTAAGCCAATGAACAGCTTCATATGATTTGTTAACATTGAAATAATAAAGTACTTTATAAAATATGTTGAACACTTGAAAATTAAATCTCAAAACTAAAGTTTGAAAGGTACGAAAATTAAAAAAAATTTTCATTAAATTTATGAAGAGATAATTTATAAAATTGAATAAATTGTTTATGAAAATATAAAAAAAAAAAATCTTAATATTAATAAAATTTCTTGGACATAATGAAATTCTTTATCGAATCTACGAAAAAAATCTATGAAATTGTTTCATTAATATCATGAAGGATAATTCTTTCAGTTTACAAAGTATAGACAGAAGGATAATTCTTTCATTGTACCAAATTTAAAAAAATCATACAATAGTTAGCGCGAAAAATATTATTGAATGGTTTATTGTAAAAACATGATAAGCCACTTTTAAATTTTTGTTTGATTTTGCCTTTAAACTTTTGATGAAATGTAGAAAGTAGAACTTTTGTACTGTAGATACTTTTTATAAATGTATAAGCAAGACTTTTATAAATATTCATCAAAATATGACTAGAAAACAGCTAAAACCAGCAATACAAAAAAGTGGCTTATCAAGGTTTTGCAATAAGCTCTTCAATTAATATTTTTCGTAATTTTTGTGTTATTGTAAAAACATGATAAACCACATTTATTGTTTTATGGATTTTCTCTATTTTCTAGCCATCCATTGATTAATATTTGGCAGAAGTCTTACTTAAACACTTTTTAAAAGTACTAAGAGTATAATCGCCCTGCAAAAGTGATATTTTATGGATTTTTTTTTCAACATTTAAAAGGCGAAAACAAACTAAAAATAAAATGTGGCTTATCAAGTTTTAACAATAAACTCTTCAATTATAAAATTAAATTTTTAAAATATATTAACCAATCAAAGTTTAAATTTTGAAAAAACTAAATAAATTATTTTGAAAATTCAATTTCCAAAAATGTTTTGCTAATAAATAAACTTTAACGAATTAATTAACTTTGGTCGTCAAAGTGTTGGAAAGATTCTAAAACTTAAAATTTTTTTTAATGAAGTTATGAAAAATCATGAACAAAACTTAACAAAATATCTGAACAACATAAATTAATTTTCATACACTTGATGAAATTTTTCTTTAAATCAATGAAATTGATCAATTTTAAGGAAATTGATTTATTATAGCAATAAGAACAAATTCTGTCTGTGTTTAGCAGGTAACAATTTAAAAATTGGGACATGTCACTGAACTGACAAAGTAGTAAATATTTAATTTAACTATAAATTTATTCACATTCAATTCTATAAACTGTTAACTGCACTCAAAGTGCTATGGTCGATCTTTTTCTTTCAATGTTTACACAAAATCTTACTCCCGCCACGCAAACAAAAAACACTTGTATTTCTACAACAACCAGAAATTGATTCTGTGTTTACAAATTATAACCAGTTTTTCAACAAAAAAATATGACTCATATTCAAAATCACAATTGAGCATGCACAATCATGTCTGCTAGGCAAAGAATAAAATTGTGGGAAAATATAGTGTGTATAGAGGATGATATGACTTTAAACGCGTAATTTTAGTAAAAGATTCTCAGTGGACACACCCAGTTAAGCAAAGAGGATAAGGAAACATAACAACAACAAATATGAAAGAAAAAAACAAGTGAATTGGAAGCACACTAAACACTTGCATTAGTTACTAGCGAAAAACAGCTTCAGTGCAGAATGTAAAAAAAACAGGTTTGTTGCTTAAGTCTTTTGTTTTGATACAATGTTTACATACAGAAATCTTTATGAAATGTTGTGAAATTAAAATGATGGGAGTTTTTGTATCAAAAAACAAAAAAAAAAATACTTTTAATATAAAGTCACTTCAATTTAATTTATTTATTTCGTTTTGCTTTGAATTGTTGTCAATATTTTGAAGAAAAAATTTGTTTTTTTTTTTTTTTTTGGTAAAATGAAATACTATTTATATGACGAGGTTTGCATACATAATAAAAGAAATGATTTTGGGTAGTTATACATGGTAATGTATTTAATTTAACTTCTTTGCTGCAAGATCGTACCGATTCGTGGAATAAGGTAAGTTATAGTAATTCAAGTTAAGAAATAATTTGAAAGTTTTCTATTCTCTCATAGAATTTGGATTTATTATTGGCTTATGGTGGCAAAGATCTATCACATTTTTTCGATTTAAATAATTTACCAAAAACTGAAACATCACCTGTTACGGGCAAGCCTCGAGTACTATTTCCTCCCATATTAGAAACGGCCAATAGTGAATATTGTAAAACTAATTATAAACTATGGAGTCAAGATCGTTTATATCATATTGGTAGACTTACCAGAAGGGAAAGGAAATTGCGTATTATTAATACCTTAACAGCCTCAACTGTCTATATGCATGTTTGTGATGAAGATACTATTTATGATATACAACGAAAATATCAAGAGCTGTATAATAATCATGCTGGTAGTTATTTGTGGCGCAAATTTTCAGATGGTGTAAGTTTTTGTTATCATTTGATATTTCTTTCCCCTAATTATTATTATTTCGATTACATTTCAGGGTCATTGTCCTGGTAATTTAATTTTACATCAAACTCTAGATGGCAATGGTTTAATTAATGAAGATTCTGATATTGAATTACCTTTACCTTCGATATGGTTGTATTTTACTGATGATTGACAATTGCTTAGATAATGGTGTGAATATTTTAAATTCTGCTGCTGTGCTATTGTATGTCTTTGTTATACGAAATTTTCATTAAAATTCTTTTACATATTTTCACATAATTTCGTTTGGTATGCAGTTGTTTGTTTAGTTCGTAAGTCTTTTTAGAGCGACACATTTTATTCAAATAATGTGTAGTTGTTCTTTTATTTTTCTATATTGTAGATTATAATCATATTTTATTTGTATAGTAATTTTTTGTTGTTATTTATTTTTTGTTCTCAGGATTGTCATGTCTATTTGTACTTTGTTTGGATTTAATGAGTGGGCGTGGTCTGAATATTTTCTGTAAAATAGTGACATAGAAAATTTTAGAAGGAAAATGGATTATAAAATTATATGGCTACACTAAGTTTTTTTTTTTTTTTTTAATTTTTTAGGTTATTGTTATAATGGTAAATACACTAGTAAATAAACTTTTTTATTTATCTTCAGTTAAACGATAACACGGTGCTAAAATAGACCTATTTTAATATACCTTAAAGGGACATATTCAAATCTGAATTATATAGAGGGATAAAGGAAACAAAAGTAAAAAACATTTCCTAAGAAACACACCTGACTCATCCTATAGAAACCATCAAAAAAAAACAATCGAATTTTTGACCACGACCCCGTTTATTTTTAACCAAACTTGGTGCGGAAGATAAATATCGTATACTAGGGCGGTCCCAAAATTATCCGACCTTACAAATAAAACTCAACAAATTTGGTAGAAATGTTCTTTCTTGTCTTTTTCTCGATACACTTTTCCCAGCGATATTCAATTGCTTCGATACCCTGTTCATAGTAAGACTTGGCTATCTCCTTAAAATATCCATCAACCGCAGAATCCACCTCTTCATTGCTGGCAAATCTTTTATCACCGAGCCATTTTTTCAAGTTTGGGAATAGAAAATATTCGGCGGCATGCAATGAGGCCCCAAGAAATTTGGCCCCCAAAGTGAAAAATGCAAAATGGCCCCAAAAAAAATTGGGGCGAATTTTCATTTTTTTGGGGCCAACTTTCATTTTGAAAAAGTGAAATAATGCCCCAAAATAAAAATGCAAAATAGCTCCAAAATTTTGGGGCAAAAATTCATTTTTGAATGTGGGGTCAAACTGCATTTTTTGAATATGAAAAATGGCCCCAATTTGTGCCATGTGAAATTTGGGGCCAAATTTCATTTTCATAAAATTTGCATTTTTACCAAAAGACAAAAATTTATAACGGTACTGGTTACTATTTGTTTTGATCTTCCCAGCAAAAACACACCTTACCAAATAATGAGTCTAGTAATCTAAAGTCGAAGGTGTAGACCTATTATTCTTTATATTATAATTCTAACTTTTTTATATGAAATGTCCCAAAAGTAATGAGTTATGCATTACTGGCTGCATTACGAAAAGATGAATAATAATAGGTTGCTGGTATGTACCTGAATAAATGGTTACATATAACCAATTATAATTAACTATTCGTAAGGAGTTTAATAACACATGATAATTTCATCCATTATAATTTAGCATCTGATATCCCATTATTATTAACATATGGTAACCCATTATTATTTAACATCTGGTAACCATTATTATTTAATAGCTGGTAATCCATTATTTTTTAACACATAATAACCCATTATTATTTAACACTTGGTAACCCATTATTATTTATCATCTGGTAACCCATTATTTTGTAGCTCTTCGTATATAGTTGAGTAACCCATCATTTAATTTTTTAATTAATTGCGTAAAATTTACTTAAATACATATAAAAAGTAAAAAAAATTAAATCTTCCATAATCTGTTAAAAAAATATACACATTTTTACAAGTTTAAATAATATTGTTTATTATACATTTAAAAATTAAAATTTATGATTTAAAAAACAAAAAGAGTAGTTGAACTCTTATTATGATATTTTTAACAAATGTATTTTTTGTGTTAATAACTTATTTAATTCAAAGTACTTTTTAAGTATAAGGTAATTTTGTAGTAAAAGGTACTCGTTATATAAAATTAATGACACTTTTTTTTTAAATGTAATTAAAAATGTACTTTAGGTAAAGTTTTCTTTCAGATCACTTGTAGACATTTTGTCACAAGTTCGTTAACTAATTGATATAAAAAATAATAGGGGTATTCATTTCAGTTTTTTTTTTGGTTGGAAAAATGAAAAAGGGGAAAAATTTAACTTTTTTTACAACAAACACAAGGAAAGAAATTTCTACCAAAAGTTTGGTAATTCTTTTTTACAAAAATTTAAATATTTTTCAAAAATTCATTTAAAGTAATCTTATTTAAAAAGACTAGAAACATTTCTTTATAGTTTTTTTCGTTTTTAATAAATAAAAAATAGTTAAAATATGATTTTAAACATTAGTCAAAATTTGTTCACACGTCAATGAAAATTAAATTAATAATTAAAAGAATTAATATTAAAATTTTACTTTTTTATAAATGATACTTATTATATGAAAGGTAAGATTTTGATATCATTTTGTCACATGTACGTTTTCAATTATTAGAAATAATATTTATCAATATAACAAAAACAACTAAAATTTGATTTCTTACACATGTGAACTAGTAAATTTCTATTAAATTAAATATTAGTCTTCTTTAAATTAATTCAATTTCATCTTGAATGTGCAAATATTAAAAAAAGGATAACACAAAAATTTAAATATATAGTCTTTTTTAAAGACTTGAGAAAATGTGTTCATAATTTTTTAGTTATTAGATAAGTTGTTGTATAATATCAAACGTTATTTAAATTTTTTCTCAAGTATATTGAATTAAAAATGATAAAGTTTTTAATACCAAATACTATTTTAGCCTCTAAAGAATTCTGTCTTGTGCAGTATTTTAAAAGCTATGAGACAAAGACCAATATAACCCTGTTTATTATTTTTTAAGTTGAAAGGCCTATAAGCTCGATAAAGGATTACATAGTCATTGTCATCAATATTTTAACTGCTTGACGTGATGAAAGTTAATTAAAAAAATAACTGCTCGCGTTCCAGCTCCTCAAAAAACTTAAACTACATTTATACTACAATCAAAAACTATTAGTTCTTTAAAACTTCTTATATTTGCTCCATATTTTGATTTGAAATCAAAAACTTAGGGTTTTTAAAAGCTGCTAGTTCTTGGTTGTGGTATAAATGTGGTATAACATTATATGTGTGTTTACATTTTCTTAAAAAATAAATTTAAGATATATATGTAAAATATCAAAATCGAACTGAAAATTCATTAAGCAATTACAAAAGTTTGATATTATACAGTTCAATTTAATTTTAGGAGTTTTAAATTAATATGAGTGTGGTTTAAATCGTCTTAAAAAAGAATATGTTAGAATTGTATCCTGAAATGCATATAAATGTACAAGAAAATAAAAAATTCATTTGATAATTTAAAAAAGTTACATTTTAAAAGTTTTAATTTGTAAATTAAATGTTTTAAGATGGTGTATAATTTAGAAAATAAAAGCAACGTTCTAATTATTATTTAGTGATTTTTTTTTTTCAACACTGGCATTTTTGTGAATTCGATTTTTAATGTTATGGAACGCTGTTCTTATAGCTTTGTCAAATGTCTTAGGATCCTTTTGGTTAATAGATTTCGATGTGAACGATACTTTAAATTTAAAAACACACATTAAATAGTAAGATAATCATAACAATGATTTTAAAAAATACTCACAAAAAAGGACATCCATTATATTTCTTAAGGATTTAAATGATTTCATTTCGTGGGTTCCATCCAAATTATATTTCATTAAAATATGTTCAGATATTATAAGATGTAAACCTTTAGAGATGCCCTTTTCTCCCAGTATTGTAGTAATAGTTTTAATCTGAAATTTAAATGATGTTAGCAATTTAAGTACAACTTTTGCATAATTTTTTTCACCATATCATGTTTGTTTTCTTCATTAATGCTTTTTTCCCATTCTTTCAATTCATCTTCCGACTTTATGGGAAAAGTTGATACGAATTTTGGTGCATTCCAAAATGATGTTATTACGTGCTTTATTGCGACTGTTTGCTCAGCCAGAATATTACCCATGTTAACATTTTGGTTTGTTATAGAGCCTGAAAGAAAATAAATTAAAAGTTGTATACATTGTTATGTATTACATTATTTTAAAACTATGTATTATTAGATTACTCACCAATAAGAACATTTTGATTTGCTAAAATCGTCTTCTGGTTTAAAATGACTTGATCTAAATAAACAAAATTTATTTTAAATAATTTTTTTGAAACAAAAAACAAAACATTTGATTAACCCATTGTACACATCCGTTTCTTTAAATAATTCTGTATTTTAATTTTGTATTTTTGAGAACAATTACCAAAACAATAACTTTTTTTAAATATTAATTTTAATTGAATTTTTTGTCGTTAATACAAAAATCTTACTTCTTTAACACCTTTCACTAAATATCGACGGAACATTTCCACGGGATTAAATAATAGTGTAAAATGGGTTAATAAAATTGAATGCAACAATAATTTTACTCACCAAAAGCAATATTTAGCTTTTCCAACCCTTTGTTGTTTCTTTCAATTTTTGTAGAACGTCAGTTAACATATCTATTGTTGTTGATGTTTTTTGTTTTTTTTCTTTAGAAGACATGTTGGCTTGATAGGTTATAATTAAAGATGGAAGTTAATTGAAGATTGTTATTTTATATTTTGTAACAATGAATTTGTGGAATCAATACAAATCCGTTTTTAAAGGGAAGTTTAAATACTTTTGCAAGGATATTTTTAAATTTATATGTGTTTACTTCGAGTTCCTCATTCTCACTATAAGCTATATTCATATCTAGAGAGTTTATTGGATAGGTATAAAAATTTTCTAAACCCGAAAATTCTCTTGCTTCAAATTTTTTTTTATCAACAATTTTTGTAATGTTTAAGAACTTTTTGTTATCCATTAAGCAAGTACTATCCGGAGTACTGGATGAAAAATAACCCTTTGATAAAAAAATTGAATTAATCTCTCCGATTTTGTATTTCGTGCCAAGAAACTTTTCTTTTTTTAGGGTAATAATAAATTCATTAGAAAACTTGTTATATATTTGCTGAGGTAGATGCTTGGGCATTTTAATTTTCTTTTTAACAGTTTGCAAAAAATCCTCAAATGGATAAGATGAGAAATTATCCAGGTTTCCAAATGCTTCCACGCAATCTCCTAAGTGGAGAAGATTGTGTACATTATACGTCACACTAGAACTTCCATATAATACTGGAAAGAACTCGACGAATAATTTTAACATCTCATTTGCATGCTCGATTTCGGTTTTGGTAGCGGATGATAGTAAAATTCTATATGAGCAATGCAGCAAAATAAAATGATCATAAATTTCTTCAGGAACATTTTCTTTTAGTACAACTATACCAGTGTATAAAATCAGTTGTCGAAACTCGGTTGCTTTCCATCTTGCTATTTCGGATAAATCACGGGGTTTCCGAGCAAATTCACGTGGAACATGGGGATGCAACAACAGAAGATTTTCTGAAATCGATGGGATTGACGATGACGGCAATGGAATAATTGTTTTTTTTGTTTATGAAACTCATAAGAATTTTTTTGGTGACACCCAAATCCAACAAGTGCATTGGATCTATGGGAAATTGGGACACCATTCCTATTCCAACAGTTTCTAACATCATTTCCAATGCAAATTGTTGTGGAAGATGAAGTTGTTCATAAATTCTTAAAAAAAATCTTCGTCAGTTCTCTTGATGCCTGTAGTTATGGAAAAAGTGGTGACGTTGTCTATTCTTTTACCAACTTGTTGACATTTTGAGCATCCAACAAGGGACATGTGGCCTTTTATTCCACACACAAAGGACTTAGCAGGTGTATCGCAAATAAATGCACGAATTTTTACTTCTATTCTTTTCTCTTTTATTATTAAGCCATTATCCTTTAAATCAGATATATCATGTGCAAAATCGTGCATAAAGCTATTGATATTATACGGTTTCTTCGGCCCTATGTAGCAGCCAATCATAAATACTCCACATTTTGGAATATTTACTATACGCCCCAAAATTGGCCATAAGCCAACAGAAGAACTTTTAAATAAGGGCAAACCATCAATGCCAACATCAATTAATAGTTCTTCTAAAGCAAAACTATCTATTAAATCCGGATTTTTTTCTAATTGGTTGCTTTAGGTCCAATGTGGATATACGTTCCCGGGGATACTGTACGTTCCGTACATTTTTGAGATCTGCCTAAGAGGCCCCGAACTGAGAGAGGTACATCAGGGTTTTCCGATTTCAATATGTGAAATAAACTAGTGGCACACTTAACAGTAGGGTTATGTTCAAGGTACCAAATTTTCAGTTTTTCGGATAAAGTTGAACTTGCATTTTGTAAGTAGGAAACTCTTAAAATTGCTTCCTCTTCATTGGATGGGGCACAGGCTAACTGAGTTGGCGAACAAGTTGCTTCCGGCAAATTGGAAATGGGATAGTTTGGGGAAGATGACAAAATGTTCGGTGCTTGCATTAAAGTACTAAACTTCTCCTTTTGTGCTTTTAAATTTCTATTATATTGTCTTTTCCAATCATTTTTAATATATTTACTTACAGTTCTTTTTTTATCACTGAATAACTTTTTCTTAAATAAATATTTTAGTTTGAGCGTATAAGCGTCTATTTTTTTATTTTTCACAATTTTTAGCGTCTAGCGTCTATTTTTTTCTAAATTTTTTCACAAGAAAGTGATGCCAACAGAACTTGAAGAATAAAAACAATGTATTAAAGACGGCAAGTAATTACGAGCATTTCCACTAATAAGTTTTATTTGCATATATTATACGAAAACTAGTAACATTTTTACCAAGTTTTTACTTGTTTTTAGTTAATTTTTAATAATTTATGAGAAAAACTTTATTTGCTGAAATGCTTATAATTATTTGGTAAAGATTTTTTGTGTGTATGATTCTTCGCATAAATTTTTCAAAATCAAAATTTAAAATTTTACACTAGAATTTTTGGGCGTATATAGTTTTCCCATTGCTAAGTAATAGTAAGGATATTAACAAAAAAAGTTTTCTTTACTTTATATGCTACCAATAACTTGGCAAATATATGTTAATGTGCACAAATAAACGAAAAGTAGAAAAAGTGTGCAATAATATGCTAGTGTATGGGTGGTTACTTTACAGAAAATAGCCAATTTATATTTATAAAACAGTTTCGTCTGCTTAAACTGACATTTTTTTTACACGTATTTTTCACACGCTTTTTTATTTTAAAGTACGTTGTCATCACTCACTAAAATCAGCGTTTTGTATTTATACGTTCTGTGTTATTAAAACAAAACAAATTTGAAATAAATCGACTTAAAAAAATTCACAAATAATTGAAAAGGTTTACAATCTATAAAAATATGTTGTGTTAATATAAATCGGGGATGAATGTTTATCTTTTGCGGAATATGTTGTTGTTTAAAATGCTGCCAGAAGTATTACAGTAGTAAGTACAATTTATTCGCATTTACTTTGAATCTTTATTGTTTCTTTATTTTCAGGTTGGGTGCAGGAGTATCCCAACAATCATGGAAACAATGCAAGATTGCAACGATGTTCGGAGTGTTATAAAGACTACATTGCTGATTATTGTGGCCCAACTAAGGACCAACATTTTTATGATTAAACTATAATTTTAACAGTTTTAGAGTAAAGGTACTTAAAATTGGCCATAAAAGCTTGCAGTTTTAACGCTTCCCGGGTAAAACATATTAAATCTATTCGTTGTCGGTCAGTTGTTGGAGACGTCAGTGCATGTTTTTGCAAAGTGTCGAGCTTTAAGTGTACTGACATGGTGTTGAAATTATAGCACAAATTCTTGGCAGTAGTTGGTTCCCAACTTTGGGTATCGAAATATCTGATAATCCCAAGGTGTTTAAATTACTCATGTCTATGATTAGCAAAGAAGCGACTTTCACGTACAAATTAAAGCAAAAATACTCATAATTAGAAGCAAAAATACTCACATCAGCACATAAAATATACTGTGGTATGCTAATACTTTTCTGCTTAGGGTCATTTTGACACCAATACCATTATGTCCCGATTACTGAATGTCCACATTTAACAAACAGTTAAATTGAAAATTTATATGGGAAACAACAACAAATGTGTCAGTTAAAGTTAAAGTTCCAGTTAGAGGATAACGGGGCATTCAGTAATTGGGCCTTAAGGAATAATTTAGTCATTTGACACCAAGATCATCTGAGAGTTAATTTAGCTCGGAACCTTTTTTTAACGAAAATAAAAAATATATATTTTACTTTACATACCTCTATAGACCATTCTTTTAACTAAAAAATATTCAGAACTAAATTAAACCTTAAATGCTCTTAGTGTCAAAATGGCTCTAATAAGAGCTCTTATAAGAACTATAGTTAAAAATATCAGCATAACACAGTATATTTTTTTAAGAATTTTCAACTAAGGGCTTGGTGTCAAAAGCCCATTTAAGGTTAAATTTAGTCAAGAATATTATTTTCGAAAATACCAATTGTAATTTTAAATTGAATTTGATTTTCAGAAAATACCAAATGTAATTCAGAAACCAAAATTGTAATTTCAAAATTGCATTTGTAATTAAAAAAATACCACATGTTATTTAGAAAATAGTATGTGTTATTCAAAAATCACATTTGTTTTTCATGAAAAAGTATTTGATTTTCAGAAAATATCAAAACTGATTTAGAAAACACCAAATAATATTCAAAAAAATAACCAATGTAATTCAAAAATACTAGACGTTATTAATAAAATCACCAATGTACTCGTGGATATTTAAAAAAGTTTTTTTTTTTCATTCTCTCAAATGTATTTAACAATTCCACGAAGTTCATATAACAATTTATTTTATTTATTTTTTATTTTTATTAATATTATATAATACAATAAATGACACTATATAATATAAGTTGATGAGAGTGCTAGCAACTATGGCCTTCGACTCGAATGTTTATAATCTAAGTATATTTAGATACATATTTACATATATACAGTTTTTATTTATATAATGGAATATAGAAGTATAATTGTTAGTATTAAATATGGTTTAATAAATTACAATTTTTTATGAAGTTGATAATTTTAGAAATGTTATTATGGTTAGGATTTGTTAGACATGAGCTGGGAAGCGTTGTGTCGAAAATTGCTAATCTTTCAGTGGAATATACTTGACATCGATCAAGTATGTGGTTTATAGTTTGGCGTACGTTACATCTAGGACAGATGGGGCTATCTTCTTTTTCCAGTAGGTGTTGATGAGTGATTTTGATATGACCCAACCTTAACCTTGTGAAAACACGTAGTTCTTGTCGGGTGTTAGATTTGGTATATATAGGTTTTACTCCATTTGGATTAACTAGTTTGTACCGATGGTTATAGTTTTCCCACAGATTAAATTTGTAGTCTTCGAGGTGTTTTGATATAAGTCTATTAAGATCTTTTAGAACATAAGTGGAAAAGGTGTATGTTGGAGATTTTGTGGCAAAGGTTGCAGTTTCGTCGGCAGCTTCATTGCCTGTAATGCCAGCATGACCTGGAACCCACATTAAGCGTATTTTGTTTGGGAATTTAATTAAATAGTTACGTATGTTTGTTATAGTTGGTTCAGAATATTTGGTATTTAAGATAGCTGAAATTGTGGATTTGCTGTCTGTACATATTACGTACTGACCTTTTTGTTTTGATGAATATTCCGTAGCAAGTTTAATAGCTAGTGCTTCAGCTGTGAATACGCTGCAGTGAGGTTCGAGAAGGCCATTGATTATAGGGGAGCAATTATCATTCACAATGCCAAATGAGGTATATGAATGTGTTTTTGACCCGTCTGTAAATATGAATTTCCAGTTATTGTATGTGGAGGAATAACGAATAGAATTAAATTCTTGTTGATATAAGATTGGGATAGTTGATTTTTTGTCATATTTTTGCAGATCAAGTATGAATGAATCGAGTTTTAATAGCCACCACGGTTCATTTTTTGAGTGAGTTAGTAATGGTTGTATTGTTGGGAAAAATTTTCTAACATAGTCGACACACCTGTGTATCGGTGATTGTTTTTTACAGGTACGTTTGAGATTTGTGGTATTCTTTACTAGTTTGTGAAGGTTGCTGTTGTTGCAAATAAATAATTTGGGTATTAGTTTTAAGTCAGATTCGTATTTTCTTTCGACAATAGATGGGAATCCTGATTCGGTAAGTAAATTTTTAATATTTGTAGTTGGAAAAGCTCCTGTTGAGCATCTGATGGCTGCATGATAAGGTGAATTTAGCAAATTTAGATACTTTTTAGGGCAGTTGCTATAAATTTGTATACCGTAATCGATTTTAGAAAGGATTATAGATTTAGTTACCATAAGAAGTGTATTTGTGTGAACAGCGCTTTTTTTCGATGAAAGGAATTTGATTATATTCAGTCCTGATATAAGTTTTTCCTCAGGTTCATGCAATGTTGGCTAAAATTGAATTTATTATCGAAAATAATGCCCAGAATTTTCAATTGAGACACATGTTCGATGTTAATGTTGTTGTATAAGAGTCTTGGAGGGCTACAGTGCTGTTTCTTGCATATATGAAGAATTTTACATTTACTAAGAGAAAGTAAGGCGCCGGAGGTTGTAGACCAATGTTTGATATCACCCAAGAGGTTTGTAAAGGCTAATTTAACTCTGTCATTGTTGTTGTTTTTTGAAAAAAATACAGCGTCATCAGCGTATAAAGAGTGCTCAATAATATTGTATTTTGAGGCTATTTTACTAATGGAGTTGAAGGCAATTAAAAAAGCACTACGGATAGAGGAGATCCTTGAGGGATGCCGTTAAAAAGAGAATAATTTTTGAGAAAGTGGAGTTGATTCGAACTTTAAACTTACGATTTGTTAGGAATGATTTAACTATATTATATATTTTGGTACCTACTTTCCAATTAATTAGTTCTTGTAATACGATATGAACACCGATGCGGTCAAATGCTCTCTCAAAATCTGTGGATAATATGGAAATATGGTTTTTATGTGAAAGACCTTGCGCAATCATGTGGTTAATGTGAAGAAGAGCATCTAATGTATTTTGTTTTTTTTTGAAGGCGACTTGGTTGGAGCTTATCAGATTATTATTGGATGAATACCATGAAAGCCTTTCGGCTATGATTTTTTCTAATACCTTACCTATACAAGGTAAAAGGGATATTGGCCTGTAGATGCTGATGTTTTCAACTGATTTATTTGGTTTTTGTACAGGTAGTATAATAGCATTGCGCCAGTTTTGAGGGTAAATTCCTGAATCAAATATATTGTTATATAGGTTGATTATTCTACTTTTTAAACAAGTTGGCAGATTTTTTATCATTGGATATGATATTTTGTCATAACCAGGTGTTTTGCCTTTCGCATTTGATAGTACGTGCTCAAGTTCTAAAAGGTTTATTTTGTTTTCCAATTGTTTAGCAGATTTAGTTAAACGTATGTTGCCATATGTGAGGTTTAGTAATTCCAATTTTTTTGAAACAAAGTTCGAGTGGAATTGAGAGTCATGAGATAAATCTGACCAATATTTCGCAAAATTATTTGATATGTCGATTGATGTTGTAAAAAATTATGGTCAAGTTTTATGAATCGGAAAGAGTTGAATTGTTTGTTGCCTGTGAGTGTTTTAATGTCGTTCCATATTTTTTTGGTGCTGGTGTTGGGGTTTATTCCCGCAGTAAATTTTTCGAAGGATTCTTCTTTGGATTTTTTTACGTTTCTTTTAAAAACAGCATTAGCTTTTTTATATGCAATTAGATTGGTTTGGGTTCTAGTACGAACAAAAATGTGCCACTTTTCTTGCTTATCTGTTCTAAGTTTTTCAAGGTAGAGTTCCACCAGGGAACCTGTCTTTTTTGAGAAATTTGTGACGTTTGCGGAATGGATGAGTTTGCTGCAAAATTGATGATTCTGTGGATCTTTGCTGCTTCAGCATTAACATTTTTTGAAACTTTTGAAATTGCGTTGTGTGTTTCACAGTAGTTCTGGAATCTAGGCCAGTCGGCTTTATCAATTTTAAATTTGTTTATTGGTTTATATTTTGTTGAGTTGGAGTCGCACCCTAGGGTAAGAAGGATAGGTAGATGGTCGCTTCCATATAAAGAGTTAAGAGTTTCCCACGAAATGCTAGGTGCAATTTGTGAATTGCAAAAAGACAAGTCAACGTTTGTAAATGAATTGTGAGTTGATAAATGAGTCACTGAGCCATCATTTAATAAAATTAGGTTTTTAGAGAACATTAGGTTCTCAACAATTTTACCCCTTGGGTTGGTTGTTTGAGAACCCCATATTGGACTCCAGGCGTTGAAGTCCCCTAGTAGTAAACAATTTGGTTTTGTGGGATATAATATATCTTTTAAATCTTTGTCCGTAAACGGTTGATTTGGTGGAATATAACAATTTATAATAGATACCATAGGATTTAGGTTAATAGCCAATTCTATTGAAGAGATTTTTGTGTAGCGAAATATTATTTCATGTGGTATGTGTTTTTTTACAAGTATGCCAATACCTTGTTTTGATGTTGTTACATTAGGTAAATTATGAAAGTACCCCTCGTATAATCTATGAGTTTTTATAATTGAATTATTATGAGGTATATGAGTTTCTTGTATGGCAATAATGTCAGGGCTGTAGTCATTTATGAGAAGAGATAGTTCGTTGAAATTGTTGTTGTAGCCATTAATATTCCATTGAATTATTTTGATCATAATGATGTTGGGTGAGAGTTTGTAAGGTGGGAGAATTAAATTATATTATTACTCTTCTTCGCTGGACTGGATTACTTGATAATCCATTGCATCGTCTTGTATTTTATTTAGTTGTTTTCTAGGTTTATTTATTATTTCTTGTACTCTAGTTAAGAGTTGTTTGTTTTTATTCAATACTGTGTTTTGTTTAGTTTGTGTGGGTAGTTACTTGTTGTTTCTCTGTGGTGGTTGTTGGATTATTTAAAATTTCTTTCTTATTGTTAGTAGATGAGGTGGAGGGGGCTGTACTAATGTTGACAGCGTTTAGGGAAGTGTTATTATTGTTTTTATTACTTTCGTTTATTTCGATTTTTTGTTTTTCTATGATTTCTTTGTTACAATTTGTATTAGTTTGGATAATTTCATTTTTGTTTTTTTCAGGATTTGATTTGGGTAAATTATTTGATAAAATTGAGGAAAATGTAGTATTAGAAGGAACTATGCTTATGGAAGTTTTATGAATGCGTTTAGCTTCGGCTATGGTACATTTATTTTTTATTTTAATTTTTAAAATTTCTTTTTGCTGAATGAATTTAGGACATTTGTTTGATGAGGCTGCGTGTTCTTCGAGGCAGTTAGCACATTGGGTGCGAGAACAATTTAGTGGTTTATGAGGAGGTAAATTGCACTGAACACAAGTGGGATCATATTTACAATGTTTTATTGTATGTCCTAGTTTTTGGCACGTTTTGCAACGCATCGGGTTGGGTATATACTCTCGAATATTTACCGAGTTCCAAGAAACTTTGATTTTGTTTGGTAAGTGATATAAATCGAATGTGAGTAGAATTACGCCAGTATTAATAGTTTTATCGTCTACTGTTTTTTTGAATTTGTGAATGCCGGTTACGCCTTGGTCGGAAAGTTCCTTGATGATTTCGTCATCTGGGATGTCGTTAAGATACGGGGCATAGATTGTTCCTTTTGTGCTATTAAGGTTATCATGTAGTTTACATTGAATTGTGCATAGGTTAACCAGTTCCTTAGACTGAATGAATTTATCGGCAGTTTGTTTATTGTTCACCAATAAAAGGAGGTTTCCATCTCGAAGTTGGGAAATGGATGTTATGTCTTTGCTGATTAATTCTATTGCTCTATTCACAGCAAAACAGGAATAAGAAGATAGAGGTTTTTTTGGGTCGCTTGTTTGCATTGTTATATATCTGGGATTAGGAGGTTGAATTTTGGGTAATTGGGGGAATGGTGTAGTGTCTTTGTATTTAGTTTTTTTACGTTTGGGACTTATCGAATCAGCTAGTATAGTGAAACGATTGTCCCCAAGGTTGGGTGGCCCTGTGGGCATGTTGTAGTTGTTATTAGCACACTATAGAATTTTTGTATTATAATGCGAAGAATAAAAAAGAAAAGAAATTCGTTGTAAAGCGAATACGAAAAAAAGAAAAAGAAATTAACGATCCGAGTGTTTTGATTATACGTCTGCTTATTACAAGTACAAGCCGATGACTGCATATAACAATTTGTTTTTTGAGTTTTTTAAGGAAAATATTTTTAAATTTGAAATTGGAGATTTGATAAATACTCCAAAGAATTGTCCTTTTTAAAATAAGGACAGGTTAAAGACATCATAAAAAAACATATTTACTATGTCAAAATTTATGAGACTATTAATTAAAAAAAATGATCATGCAGAAATGAATTTCAAAAACTGATGTATGCTCGAATTTCGTGGTCTAGTGGTATTTGCACATTAGTGACCTGGGGCATTTTTTATTATTAGGCTATTTCTAAACCGATTTTGGATTTTTATATCTTTTTGTAAACATACATTTATCTTTATATCGATTAACTGATCATATATAGAAAAAACTATTACGACATTAATCAAATTTACAAAAACTAAAAGTAATTTTTTCCTCATACAAACACAATTTTAATTTTCATTAAATTTTTGGGTCCATTAATTATTAACACATTAGCTTCAACATTTTCACATGTTTTTTGAGATAAAAAATAAACTTTTTTCAGTCCACAGCTCATTGATATTACCATTTTGAAAAATTTTCTAACGAATTGCGGCCAGGCTAGTATTCATTTTCCTGTTTATTTGCATAGTAATTCAGTTTACTAAACTGTATTTATATTTTAACAAATTATTCATACCGTCATTATCTTAAAATAAACATAAATTAATAAAAAATGCATTAATAAAAAACTTACTTAAACTATTAGAAATGACTCATTATTATTTATACCAAAATAATAGATAGGGTAAGCCATTGCAGGTAATCCATTATTATTTAATTGCAAATAATGCATTACGTAACACATTATTGGTAACCCATTATTTTTCATAAGAAAGTAATGCAGAAGGTAATAGGTACCTATTACAAAGTAAGGCATAAAATAATAGGTAGTCATTACCATGTTTTTGCTGGGTTGTTGAAGTTTAAACATTATTAATTAGTAAATAATTAGTTTGCTGATACAACACGTTGGTGACAGTCGCAAGAAAGTGCAGTGAAATGGAGTGTATATTTTTTTGTGGAAAAAAAACTAATAGTAATTTGTTGTACATAGTGGATCAAAAAATGATTTTTAAAAAAAAATCTAACTATAAAAATGTTGTAAAATATATTTGCTGGCGTAATTCTTGCAAAGCTAGAATTATCCTGTTGCAAAATGGCAAATGTGAATTGGCCAAGCATTATATTGACCACAACCACAACAATGACGAAGAGGCTTATAAGGAGCTAAATGCACTAAATTCAATAAAGAAGGTATGTGCAAATGTTGCCTCCAATATTGGATCAAACTTTTCGGCTATAAGTAACGTCAGAACGGCTTTCCGAAATACTTGTTCAAAGTAAGTTATTATATGTTGTAAATATTAGCTGGTGAATTATTTGTATTTTTTTAAAAAGAAACCAAGATGATACTAAAAACATTGAATTTGCAAAAATTAAGAGAGGCTTACAATATATTGCCAGTAAAAATTTAATAACATCTCTGAAAAGCCCTCTAGAAGTAATAAATGCTTTTATGTATGAAGAGGTATGGAGAAAGTATGGGCAGACGCAAGACGAAAGCAACCCACGCTTTTTTTATACTGCATGTATAACAGGTGATGGATACAGCTTCTGTATCTTTTCATGCCTTAAAATAATTGACCTCATCAAGGAGAACATTCGACCTGAGGAACGCAAATTCCTTATAGATGCTACTTTTAGTATTGTTCCTGAAGGTTGCTTTAAGCAACTATTAATAATTTACATTAGCTATTTTGAGGAGGTATGTTATAATAATGTTACATTGTTGCTCCATTTAGCAATTATCTATTTACAGATTTATCCAGTTTTTTTGTGCTAATGGATAAAAGTCAAAAAAATCGTATCAAGAATTGTTGATATATATAAAAAATAATATATTTGATTTGCAACCATCTGTGTTCATTAGTGATTTTGAACATGCTATGAGGGAGGCAATTAGGAGCGTTTATACTGATGTGAAACTGGTTGGCTGTTGGTAAGAAATAGCCCCCATTTTGAAAATTTTTTTGTGTCGCACGCAGAAAAAACTTTATTTCGCGAAGCCGCCTGCCGCGTTCTACGGAGGAAAAGAACCCCTAAGCCCGGCCGAAGGCCGGTTACGCAGAAAAACTTTGCTTGGCAAAGCCCCTTAGAAGTTTCTTTTGTGTCGCACGCAGAAAAAACTTTATTTCGCGAAGCCGCCTGCCGCGTTCTACGGAGGAAAAAAAACCCTAAGCCCGGCCGAAGGCCGGCTACGCAGAAAGACTTTGATCTGCAAAGCCAATAGGGGTTTTTTCCTTCGTAGACCGCGGCAGGCGACTTCGCGAAATAAAGTTTTTTCTGCGTGCGACACAAAAGAAACTTCTAAGGGGCTTTGCCAAGCAATGTTTTTCTGCGTAACCGGCCTTCGGCCGTAGAACGCGGCAGGCGGCTTCGCGAAATAAAGTTTTTTCTGCGTGCGACACAAAAAAATTTTCAAAATAGAAACATTTTTACAGAAAATCGCGTGATTTTTTGTAAAAATGTTTCTATATTTTAATAACAAAATGAAAAATTTTTACTAAAAATCGCGCGATTTTTGGTAAAAATTTGGCAAAAATTTACTTTTTCGGGTACACCTCAAAAAAAAAAAAAAAATATTGGACCCTATCTGAAATAAAAAAAGAAAATTTTTTTTTTATGTGACGTTAAGGGCGCTAAGGCCCCTGGAGCCCCCCAGGGGGGAAAACCCGGAACAAGTCAAGTTTAGTGACATTGCCCAGATTTTTTTATTTTTTACCCTAAATAGTGTTTTCTGACCTGATTTCAAAATTTTTTGTCGGAAGCGCCCCCTAGCGTCAGAAATGAGCATTAAAGTTTAAATAGTTTTTAGAAAAAGTAGAAAAGTAGAAAAAGTTTTTCTGCGTGGAAAAGATTTCTGCGTGACCGGCCTACGGCCGGGCTTAGGGGTTTTTAACTCCAGTATGTCTTAATTATGGACGGCGGGGGATCTCGAGTGCCCGGCCTCTGGCCGGGCTAGTGCGGATTCTCCTCCAACTGTTGGATTGTAACCAAAAACTGTAAAACATTTGTGATTTAACATAACAAATATCTCTAGAAATTCTAATAACAAAGTCCCCTGAAGATTTCCTTAGGCAGGAATGAAATCCGGATAGGGACACGCCTACATCAGATTGCTTTTCACAATTTGTTAAATAAGTTTTGGGATTTTAGCACATTTAATTACTATAAATGCAATTAATGTTTATCCCGATGAAAATAAATTTAAATAACAATATGCAGGTGCTTGTGCAAATTTAAATGTAACTGACACTAATAGAAAACATATGATTTTCTATTGTTGATTTACTTGAATAAACGTCACTACATTGCTAGATCTGTCAAAAAAACAGAGTAGTATTTGGAAGATGACAAAGCCAATTGTGACAATTTTTGTTGTTGTTTTGGTTTTTCTTTGATATTTTAAATTTTGAATCTCGCTCCTAGACGAGGACAAGAAATTCTCATTGAGTTTGTGATTTAACATAACAAATATCTCTAGAAATTCTAATAACAAAGTCCCCTGAAGATTTCCTTAGGCAGGAATGAAATCCGGATAGGGACACGCCTACATCAGATTGCTTTTCACAATTTGTTAAATAAGTTTTGGGATTTTAGCACATTTAATTACTATAAATGCAATTAATGTTTATCCCGATGAAAATAAATTAAATAACAAATATGCAGGTGCTTGTGCAAATTTAAATGTAACTGACACTAATAGAAAACATATGATTTCTATTGTTGATTTACTTGAATAAACGTCACTACATTGCTAGATCTGTCAAAAAAACAGAGTAGTATTTGGAAGATGACAAAGCCAATTGTGACAATTTTTTGTTGTTGTTTTGGTTTTTCTTTGATATTTTAAATTTGAATCTCGCTCCTAGACGAGGACAAGAAATTCTCATTGAGTTTGTGATTTAACATAACAAATATCTCTAGAAATTCTAATAACAAAGTCCCCTGAAGATTTCCTTAGGCAGGAATGAAATCCGGATAGGGACACGCCTACATCAGATTGCTTTTCACAATTTGTTAAATAAGTTTTGGGGATTTTAGCACATTTAATTACTATAAATGCAATTAATGTTTATCCCGATGAAAATAAATTTAAATAACAAATATGCAGGTGCTTGTGCAAATTTAAATGTAACTGACACTAATAGAAAACATATGATTTTCTATTGTTGATTTACTTGAATAAACGTCACTACATTGCTAGATCTGTCAAAAAAACAGAGTAGTATTTGGAAGATGACAAAGCCAATTGTGACAATTTTTGTTGTTGTTTTGGTTTTTCTTTGATATTTTAAATTTTGAATCTCGCTCCTAGACGAGGACAAGAAATTCTCATTGAGTTTGTGATTTAACATAACAAATATCTCTAGAAATTCTAATAACAAAGTCCCCTGAAGATTTCCTTAGGCAGGAATGAAATCCGGATAGGGACACGCCTACATCAGATTGCTTTTCACAATTTGTTAAATAAGTTTTGGGATTTTAGCACATTTAATTACTATAAATGCAATTAATGTTTATCCCGATGAAATAAATTTAAATAATAAACATTGTCCATTTAATAACTTTTGAAATTGACTATCAGTTTTAATAAATTTTTTAAATACTTATAAAGACTTTTTTTCATTTTGTTATTCAAAACTAATATAGTTCTTTACAGGTTTCACTTTTGTCAAGCGCTAAGGCGAAATGTTTCAAAAAACCATGCCCTATTAATTTTATACGATCGTCTGAGGCTGCAAAAATATTATATCGGAAATTAATGGCACTTCCGTAGTTACCAGCCAATTTAATTAAAACGGGCTGGGAGGACACACGCCGAAATATATTATTAATGGACGGAGAGAATAAGTTTAGTTCATTTTTGAACTATTTTGAGAGGCAGTGGATGCGAAAGGTAAAACGTTTGTTTAATATAAATTGATTTTTATTTTAATTTTTTGAAATATATTTATTTAGGTTGGCCCAAGTAACTTTAGCGTTTATAAGGAGTCCATTCGGACAACGTCTGCAGTAGAGGCATACAACGGCGTATTAGGAAAATGTTTAGAAAAAAGCGGTCACTTTTTAAGTTGTTGCAGCAATTCGACAAGAGGAGTTTTTCAAAGGCCGTAAATTCGAGGCTGTTTGTGAAAGTGGTGGTTGTTCTTTACCAAAAAAACGACGTCGTGATATTGACAAACAGAATAAATTATTGGAAGGTACAAAGATGCTGGAAGAAGGAAAAATAACGGTGTCCGCATTTTTAACAAGAATGACGTATAAGCAAAATGGTATATGCTCGGATTATATACCTGATATATTTCAAGAAAAGGAATATTTAACGTGTGAGGAGGAATCCGAGGAAGAAGTAGCGGAAGTAGCAGAAGCCGTGGTGGAGGCAAATGTCTGCGTGGTTTGTCACGATAGACGCCCTAACATTGTAACGTTGCCTTGCAAGCACCTAAAAGTATGCAGCGAATGCAATCTTTTGTTGCAAGCTGCAGCTGCACAAGAAAATGAGGATAGGTATAAATGTCCTTATTGTAGAGCGGATGTTATTGATTCCATGCAAGTTTTCACATAATGTTTGTGTTTTTTTCCAATAAATAATCATAATAATGCTGTGCATAAACAAAGTTGTTTTTTCATAATTGAGGGCCATTTTTTATAACTTTGATAAATTGGGGTCATTTTTCATATCTGACAATTGGGGCTATTTTGCATAATGAATAAAAGCCCCAAAATCAAAAAATGAAAATACGCCCCAAAAATCAACTTTGGGGCCAATTTTCATTGGGTTGGGGCGATTTTTCATAAAATTTTTGGGGTAATTTTCATAACGAAATTTAGCCCCAAAATTTGGGGCATATTTTCATTTTCGGGTTGGGGCCTAATTTCTTGGGGCCTCATTGCATGCCGCCAAATATTCATTGATTTTGGCCATCGCAATAGTCAGGCGTGGATCCAGGAAAAGTTTTGAAAAATATCATTTGGGGGGAAAAGGGGTATTTTTCCATTCACCACCCCCTCCACCCCAGGAAACCGCGCCAGCAATAGTGGATGTGTGAACTGGTGCATTGTATTGATGAAACAACACGTTTTCGCCTCATTTGGACACGATTCTCTAATTCCAGTCCCCTGCTTTGACTGTTCCTTTTTCTCAGGTGTGAAGTGATGGACCCATGCCTCATCCCTGGTTACGAATCGACGCAAAAGCTCGGCTTTATTGAGGTGATTCATCACCAAACAATCTATCGAAACATCTTAACGATGCTGTTTTTGTTCTATTGTAAGCAAACGTGGCACCAATCTTAAGCATAGCTTTCTCATCTGCAAATTTGCGGTCAATATGCGATGTATTTTACTTTCTGAAATGCCTATCATTTCAGCCAGCTCACGCACCTTCAGCCGACGATCGTCCAATACTATTTTGTGGATTTTCTTACCAGTTGCTGGCGTGGACACCTCAATTAGTCGACCACTGCGGTTTTCATCTTGACAGCTCGTACGGCCTCTGCCATCCAATATTTTATAGTCGTAAACGAAGGAGCAGACTCCCTAAGAGTAGAATCTAGCTCGACTTTAATATTCGTTGAGAACTTTCAATGAAAGTATTGAATCAAATAACAGAGACCAATTCAGCAAACTATGCAATAACAAATCGACTACAAACATGTATTTGCATGAAAGGCACTGCCATATCAAAAAATTAATGATATTCATTGTTACCAAATCAATCATCTGTCATCTTGTATGATGATTCCAAGGGGAAAGAACGTATAAAAGCACCATACTAGACGCCTAAGTAGTTTGGCAAACATGAAATTTCATCTTAGATCGAAAGAGCGGTACTCTAGCCCTTAGATCGAAAGAGCGGTACTCTAGCGCTGATCCCCACAAAATTTTCTTCATCTTCGCTTATATTTATTAAAAATTTGTGTTTTATAAATTGTAATAGTAACATGTTAATTATGATCTCAAACCTGACAATTCAAAATCACGAAAAGAAAAATAACAGAAAATAGCAATTTTTATTTTACGATGTTTATTCGTAATTTTTAATTTTTAACAACTTTTTGAAACAAAAATTACAAAATTGTGGCACTAATAATGAAAATGTTGAACAAAAATCAATAATAAATTCATAATTTTAAATTTTAAGTACAAATTTTACAATTTTAAATATATATTTTATTTACATAAAACCCAAAATATAAATGCATTAACTTCGGAGCCCTAATAAGTACATATATCTCATGTAATTGCATATATGTGTATACAATTGTATCTAATTGTATATAATTGTATTACATTATATATAATTTGATACATCTGGATGAGGACACAATTCGGATGCAATTGTATCAACTTTTATTTAATTTCATCCAATTAGATCTAATTGTATCAAATAATGTCATATTGTATCTGATAATATCTAATATGACATTAAGGGTGATTTTTTTAGAGTTTTCGAATTTAAAAAAAAAAAAACACATAAAATTTAGAGAAATTTATGAAATGTTTATTTGCGTCGATAGCACGATCTATATAATTCAATGTTTAAAGATGATGTCATTGCAAATGTTGACCGTGGCAACGCCTCAAATGGCATCGTCTTGTTGAAACCTAATTTCACACCAAATCCAGCTCTTAAAAATTTGTACTCATCACACGTTTGCCTTCGTCGTCTTTGAAAAAGTACGGTCCAATGATGCCATCGACCCATAATCCACACCAAACAGTGCATTTTTTCGGGATGCATTGGCAGTTATTGCAATGGTTCTGGCTGCTCTTCACACCAAATACGACAATTTTGCTCGTTCACGTATCCATTCAACCAGAAATGTGCTTCGTCGCTGAACACAATTTTCCGATAAAAAAAGTGGATCTTCATCCAACTTTGCCAGCGCCCATTCACCAAAAGTTAGCCGTTGTGGTAGGTCGTGTGGCTTCAATTCTTGTACCAGCTGTATTTTAAAAGGTTTTACATCCAAATAGTGGCGTAACAGATTCCCAATTGCTGTGAACGGTGCCGAGTCGAATAATTCACGGTCATCAACAACACTGGCGGATACAGATGCCATATTTTCCTCTGTCCGATTCCACGTATGCGTATTGGTGGCTTAATGTCCAATAATGTAAATTTTGTGCGAAATTTAGTCACAAGATTCCGAATAGCCGCCTCAGAAGATCGCCCAAACTGAGCATAAATTGGAAGAAGTGCACGATGTACTTTCCTAACAGAGCATGAATTTTGATAATAAAATTCAATAATCTGCAAGCGTTGTTCGTTTGTAAATCGATTTATGGCTAAATTATAGACCAAACTGAACATGTTTAACAGTAACATGTTAAGCAAAAACAGCAGAGCTGCCAAGAACAGTATTGCCAAAAAGAAAGTTTCTAAAAAATCACCCTTTAATTTCGCTAAATTTGCAACCTTGATTATATGGCCGGAAAAATTAACGGAAAAAATGCACAAAATGTTTTAACACAATTTTATTAAATTTTTAATTAATAGGTCGGAATTCAATTAAATTTTTATCAATAAAATTAATAACTGTTTTTTTTTTATTAAACTTCGATGTTTTGCGCATTACCACCTCGATTTCCTATTAACTATATGAAAAATAATTATTTCACTTACAAAAACATTAAAGTATTAAATATACAAATAAAGTACAGCAACAATATCCACAATATATCCTTAAAATCTTTTAATCCATGATATTCTTGAATCGGTCTTAAATATTTAAATGTGATCATTTTAAAACGCAGCATGGTATAGAAGACATGTCTTTTCCAATATTGCAGTAGACCAGTTTCGCTTACCTGTAGTAAATGTCTATTAACTAAAGCTCTATAAGGTAACCCGGGATAAATGGGCAATGAAACTAGAGTCATTTTATTCAAACACAGTTTAGAGGAGTAAAAAAATAATTTTCTTTGGTATAGCTCCTGTTTTTGTTCGTATATAGACCATATTGCATTGGTAACCGGATAAACATAACGTAAGTCCATATTATCCCGTAATTTTGTAAAACTTCCATAAGTTGAATTTATAATAAATAAAATATCTGTATAGTTTTCATAAAAACTCGGTTCCCATTCTTCTAAATCTTCATGATGTACAGCAATTTTAAAACCGGCCTCTCTTATATCATCCAAACTTTCAATTCTTGTCTCCAGGGCGGGTGTTACGAGATTAACTTTCATATGGGCTAGATAACAGGTACATATGATAAGATATATATAGAAGAGCAGCAAATGTATATATTTTGAAAACAGAGATGATTTTGGGAGATATTACAACAGATTTATCTAATTGAGTGTTTTTATCTGTAGGTATTAAGTTAAAGAAATGCAATTCCCTCTTAATATTAAAATTATATTGTCTGTATGTTAATAATACCGAAAATATAATGGAAATTGCGCAAATTATGATGAGTTTATATGGTTCGAAGATATTAAATAGCACTTCCGTGATCGGTTTAGTTACTGGTCGTGGTATCATAAAACATTCTTCTAAAAATTCAAAAGGATAGGTATAGTTAAGTGAAAGTCCTTCATGCTGTAGCGGTACTACAATTATTGGTAAATTGTATTCGTGATTACTGACATTCAATAGAATATTGTTTCGGATGTAAGGTGGCATTATTAAGATACCACAATTTCATTAAATAGGTATTATGTCTTTTGGCATACGATGTTACAATATCAGCTGCATATCCTTCTAAACAATGATACTCACAATAGTCGGAGCTAAAGGAATATGGTGCAAGATGATTTGTTCTGGTCGTTATTGCTCTCCGATCCATATTGATATAAGGATTTATAAAGGTGTTATTGTTATAATCCATTTTTCTTTCGCGACCAACCAAAAACTTGAGTATAAAACTCTTTATTTTCAATAGAACCCACCGATACTGTGATATGTGAGAAATATATTATAAAAGGTATCGGATTTAAACTATTCGTACCGACTAGATATCCCACAAAATAATCAAATTTTTGAAATGTATCCTCTTCAAGAAATATAACATGATAAACATATTGATATTCCGTGTGTATATAATTACGTTCCAACCAATTTTTCCAAAAATTCGGAGCACATGATATCATTAAGATTTCTTTTGACTGTGTCTGTATTAAAATTCTCATTTGGTAAAATCGGGCAATATAACAACGGGATCCTGTATATATTTATATATATTATCAAATATACTATCAAAAATATTAGTTGTTATTACTTCATCATTATCAAAATCTTTAAATACACAGCTTCGAATGTTATCTCTTACAAATATTATATATCGATAATTTATTTCCAATTTAATTTTCGCCAACAATAGTAAAAAGTTTTCTCAAATTTTCATTTCGATTTATTAAAGACTGATTTAGCAAGTTTCCAAAACAGGGATAATTTAGTATAAAGATTCCAAATATGCAAATTATTGTTATTCGTAACATTTTGTATTAACAACTGAAAGCTAATAAAGTTTACGATTAACTCTAAGTGGAGTTCTATTAAATAAATTGTTTTGAAAGAGATATTTAAAAAAAAAATTATTATGCAACATATATGGGACAAAGTAACTGATTTTTTAGAATTGCATTTATATAAATTGCAATAAAATTATTGACATCACTAAAATCTAGGCTCTCTCCATTGCATTTCGTACCCAGTGTCAAGTGTTCCTATTTCACTCATCTCCCCATTCCATTTTGTTCCCCAAGTTAAGTGGTCCGATTGCGCTAGTTTCCAGTTTCAAAATCGGCAAAAAAAATGTTTTAATCGATGAATATCACTAAAATCTAAACAAATATTTGTAGTTGCTTGAGTAGTAATATAGTATTTTTATTTTTAAGTAAAAAAACAGTCATTTTAGAAGAAATTTTGTAGTTAATTAAAAAAAAAACTATATTGTACTATGAATTATATTCATTTGATAAGTTTTTTGCTTTTATTTAAAAAAAAAAATTAACAAAATAAACGATTGTCAAGTTTTTACTACATTTGTGGTTGATTTTATCAACTGTAAAAAACAAATGACAAATGTTTTTTTTTTTTTTTTAAAAAGAGAAGCAACACTCAGGAAACTCATACATATTAATTTTCTAAATTGATGTTGTCGTCACCGGGAATCGAACCCGGCACCATCTGTGTAGCAGTCCAACGCGCTAACCATTACACCACAACGCCCATAAATTGAATTTAACTCATTTTTAACACATTTTCGACGCAGTACATTTTAAAGGCTATATCTTAATATTTTATAAAGACAATTAAATGATTTAAAGTCTTAAAATAATTCCACATCTTGAGTACAATCGTAAATGAAAAAAATTGTGCAAAATTTTCATTTGACTTTTTTTGACGGGAACTTTTTTTTTAAATTATTTAAAAATATAAAAAGGGCTACCCGATGAAAACGGTTCCGATATAGGTATATAGAGTCATATAGATAATTCCATATCACATCATATATCAGGTGATCCGAAAAATGATATACATAACCTTATCTTATGAGTTTCCCATGGGATCATTTGATATAATTTATCCGAAAAATTGGTCTATCTAATTTGATCATGTTATAAAGGGTCCGCCAAATAACTTTTTTTTTGAACTCCTGACCAATTGGACTTTGTATGGAGTCATACCAAGGTCTTTATGCAAAATTCGTCTCAATGATGTCTCCGAAAATGTTCAATTGTTGAGAACGAACGGTGAATTGATGTTGATGACGCTTCATCCGCACACTTTCTCTGCCACAGCAGCAATATTCTCCGGTGTACGCACTGTTTTTGGCTTTTCACGCTTTGGTTTATCGATGAGGATGCCAGTTCTTTCAGTTTTTTCACAAGATAACGAACATACGGACCATATTCGTTCAGCGGAAGGATAAAACTAATTATCTGTCAAATCAGACATGAGCTAAGTGTTACCATTCACGAAATAAGCACTAGTTGAAAAAAAACGTTAGATGGCGGACCCCTTTATATAATTTAATACAATTTGATCATCATAAAATTCTTTGAAATCCGAGCTTAGATTTAAATTTGCTATACCGAGATACGATCTCTATATGGTGGATTATTTTGTTACATTTTTTCTCAAAAAAAATATAACGAAATTTTTCCATTGCCCTTTTTAACAAACAAATGACTACCTAGAGTTCACACCTAAATGCAATTTAAGCTCTTTATTGTATTCCAACAGTTTGCATTTAGGTGTGAACGTGGCTTAGATAGACAAACATATGAGTTAAAAATGCATTGGAAAATGTTCGTTATACATTTGCTGAAAAAAATGTAAAGATCACCCACATAAAAATAAGTAAGTTAAAAAAGAAAAATTTATTAAGTTAAATAAGGATAGAAGATTGTGTTTGTTTCAAATATTTTTTTTAGAAATAGCTTGTTAAGTTGATATTTTGAAAGTTTTTTGAGAATTAGAAATTTTTTTGTCAATTTTCTTTACACTGTTTGGAAAAAACTGGCAAAAAAATCTGCCATCCTGGTACAGGTATGTAATTTTTGGGGAATTTTATGAATTTTGGGGATGTTTTTTTTTACAATTTATTGTTTTTTTCATATTAGCAATATTTTTTTTTTAATTTTTGGCGATTATTTTTTTTTTCATTTGGGGTATTTTTTTTAAATTTTGGCAATTTGTTTAATTTTTAGCTATTTTTAAAATTTTTTACTTTTTTTTGTTTATTTCGTATATCAATTTTGGCGCCTTTTTAATTTTTGTAGATTTTTTTAATTTTGGCAATTTGTTTTCGATTTTTCTTCTATCTAGTGAGTTTTTTTAATTTATAGCGATTTTTTTCAAGTTGTGTTGTTGATTTTTTTCAATTGTTTTGGATAATTTTGGACCCAGAGCTGTGTAATTTTTATTTTACTAGTTTTCCTGCTTATAAATTTAGCTATTTTTTAAACGTCTCTTGAATTGTTCACAAGTACAATAAGTACTTATGGTGCAACCATAAATATCTGTTTTATCTGTTTAATATAAACAAATACAAACAATACAAGTGTATTACTCTCATTCTCTTTTC
>CM037854.1:17418972-17458629 GCA_021234595.1 Delia radicum | reverse complement strand
TAAAAAACAAATAAAAATATATAAAAGGTTTCTTAGATTTAAATTTTGTTATCAACTATTAATTTTGAAAGTGGTATGAGTCCACTTATTTTTTTTTTAAACGAAATGTAATTGTTTAGCATTTCAATGTTGCTAAAACCCCAATCTGTAAATGATCAAACTTCCTTCGAAAATGTTAATTCCTGAATCTCGTGGTATGCGTCTGTGATAAAAAAAATTTAATATCAGATTTTGAATCTGGAAAACAACGTTAATAAAACCCAAACCAAACTTTCTTTTTGTGAATACGAGGGCGAATCAATAAGTCCGTCACTTTTCGAACTTTCCTCGTGGTTATATGAAATGCAACACTGCTCCCATCAATTACCACCTGCTTTTAGGCTACTGTCAAATTTGAGCAAGTTCCGTCATTTACTTTGCGTTTAACAGCTGTTCAAAACATACAAAATCGTGGATTTTTTTAAAAATGGAAAAAAGTGAATTTCGAGTTCTCATTAATGTATCAACCTAGCTAATATGTTTGCTATATTATTAGTATAATAATATATTTACTTTGCTTTGTTTTTGTAAATATACGGAGGCTGAAAGCTCGTTATAAATTAAAAACAAACATGATTTTTTGCGAAAGAAAACCGTCAATCAAACAAAGGAAAAGCTTGATAAATACTATAGGGACTCTGCACAATCGATTTCAATGGTAAAAAAGTGGTTTATTGACTTTCGTTGTGGTCGCACCAGTACAAAAGACGCTGAACTTTCTGGACGGCCAATTGAGGTCGATACACCCGAAAATGTCGAAAATAATCCACGATATTGTGTTGGCCGATCGAAGAGTAAAAGTGCGGGAGATTGTTGATGCCATACGCATTTCATATGGCAAAGTGGTTTGTATTTGAAATGTTGGGTTTAACAAAGCTGTCTGCAAGGTGGGCCGCAGTTTCCTTCAAAAGGGAAAAACATTAAAGGCGAATATTATGCCAACTTATTGGACCGATTAAAAGAGGATTTAAAAAAACGAACCCACGAAAAAATTTATATTTCATCAAGATAATACACGGGTACACACTTGTGCAGTCTCAATGGCAAAATTCCATGAATTGGGCTATGAATTGGTACCTCATCCGCCTTATTCTCCGGATTTTGCCCCCACTGACTATTTCCTATTTCCAAACCTAAAGAAATAGCTCGGTGGAGAGGGTTTAGCTCTAATGATGAAATTATTGATCAAGCAAATGCATATTTTATGGATCTCGAAAATTCCTATTTTTTGGAAGGGATACAAAAATTGGAGAAACGTTGGACTAAGTGTATTGAGCGACACGGATGCTGCAGAGGAGCATGGATCTTATACTCCCACAACTGACCAGGATTTTTAAGTCGAGTTTGTTATTTTTTCACGTTCCATTGGCTTGGAACGAAGTTAAGGTAGTATTCATACCGAAGGCTGGGCGCAAAGCGGAACATTTGCGCAAATCTTATAGACCAATAAGTCTTAGTTCTTTTCTCCTTAAGACCATGGAGAAAGTCTTGGACCACTATATCAGGGATGTGTACCTGCTGCGCAAACCCATTCATAGGTACCAATTTGCGTATCAGCAGTGAAAATCCACTGAGACGGCTGTCCATCAAGTTGTCACTATGATCGAAAAGGCACTGGAGGCGAAGCAAATAGCCTTGTGTGCTTTCGTTGATATTCAGGGCGCTTTTGACAACATGTCCTACGATGCGATTAGGACTGCGATGTTGAGGAAAGACATCCCCAGTGTTATCGTTAGTTGGACTCTGGAGATGTTGACCTCTAGAGTCATTACATTCGGCATCGGGAACACATCTAGGACCATAGGGGCGACTAGGGGCTGTCCCCAGGGTGGTGTGCTATCGCCTCTGCTGTGGACTCTGGTCATTGATGAGCTGCTTGAGCAGCTTAATGACCTGGGTTTCAGAACCTACGGATATGCTGACGATCTTGTTATTTCTGTCACAGGCTGGGATGACAGGACAATTTCTGAGCGCATGCAACAGGCTCTGAACTATACCTTAAAGTGGTTCCAGGAGAAGGGATTGACTATAAATCCCTCGAAAACCATCCTGGTGCCCTTTACTAGGAGACGTAAGTTATGTCTCACTGAGCCATCGCTTCAGGGGACGAGGATCTGCTTCTCTGAAAGCGTTAAGTACTTGGGGGTTATATTGGATAGGTCTCTGAATTGGAATGAGCTCCTTGATATGATCTCTAAAAGGGCCACTAGGGCAATGTTTGCCTGCCAGAGGCTCTTTGGCAAGACCTGGGGCCTTAGACCTCAAATGGTATACTGGTCTTTTAACACCATTGTGAAACCGATGGTCACATACGCCTCTTTGGCGTGGTGGACAAAGGTTGAACAACTCGGGGCTCAGATGACTCTTAAGAGGATTTATCGACTGGCATGTATTGGTATCACTGGTGCCTCAAAATCATGTCCGACTGATGCCATTGGAATCATGCTGGGTATTCCTCCTTTGCATATTTCTATAAAGGAGAACGCGTGCATGGGATCCCTAAGGCTGCGGAGATTGGCAGCATGAGGAGTGGGGATCTGAAGGGGCATCTTGAGATTGCGAAAATGTTCGCTGATGACCCGGTTATTAGGGTCAGTGACCAGATACTGCCTGTGCAAGTATTTGTTAGGCACTTCGCTGTTGTGATTTTCGACAGGAGCACGTGGTTGAATGGATCTTGGGAACCGGAGGTTGGTGCACAGGTCTGGCTCACGGATGGCTCGAAACAGTCGAACATGGATACGGGGGCGGGTGTCGTCGGACCCGGATTTCAGCGTGCTCTGCCCATGGGCAAATATCCCTCCATTTTTCAGGCTGAGGTCTTCGCTATCTGTATCTGTGTGGAAGAGTGTCTGCGGAGGAGGACACGGGGGCCACGATCTACATTCTATCTGACAGCCAAGCGGCACTTGGTGCCTTGAGGGCCCAAGATGTGTCGTCTGGTCTGGTTAAGGAATGTATCGACTCTCTAAATCGTCTAGGACTTAACAACTCCTTGACACTGGGCTGGGTTCCAGGCCATGAAGGGCATGAGGGCAACGAACGGGCTGACTGTTTAGCCAACTGCGGAGCTCATCGACAATTCATTGGCCCGGAACCCTTCTGTGGCGTACCCAATAGGTATGTTAGAGAGAGGCTCAGAAGATGGAGGGAGTCGGAGTTTGGGGCCTATTGGGCCAGATCGCCTGGGCAGCGACAGGCGAGGCTGTTTATATCTCTCTCTGGGGAGAGATCGCGGAAACTCTTGTCTATGACGATTGGCGAACTAAGGACCGTAACGGGTTACCTCACAGGACACTGTTGCCTTAGGTATCAATTGTACAAGATGGGACGATCCTCTACGGATACGTGCAGGTCTTGTGAATTGGAACCCGAGACCTCTGAGCATGTTCTCTGCAAATGTCCGAGGCTCTCCGACAGGAGGGTACGTTATTTTGGTGATCAAATAGTGACGCCATCGGACAATTGGAACTGTTCACCTGGTAGGATAATTGGCTTCGTAGGGAGCCTGAACCTATAGGGTGTATTCGCTGGCAGCACAAAATACCAATTTCTGGTCGCGGTGCATAGTGCCACTATAATCTAATCTAAGTGTATTGAGCAAAAAGGAGATTATGTTGAAAAATATTTTTTTTTTTTTTCAGAAAAAACTGGGTTTCATTTAAAAAGTCACGAACTTATTGATCCGCCCTCGTATATCTCTGATATTCAAAACAACTTGCAATACCAGAATTATGTTAAAAATTTAGCGATCTTTAAAGTTCTGATTAAATTTGTTTGCGTAGTAAATATAATCCATTGAATACTATAGAAACTCACAATCATCTCATTTTTTTTTTTTTTTTAATATATATGAACCTAATTTCGGTATGGTATGTACATTAGAGCGACTTACCAAAAAAAGTGATCGATATAACCTCCTTAAAATGAACCTTGGACTTTTTTAAGATGACATTTAAAATATTTCGGCTCCAGCTTTGACTTTCCGTGAGCTGGACCATTTTGAAAAAGGGTCCATCTTTGCATGTTTTGTTAATTTAAGAATCTGTTTCCTTGCCAACATATACAATATGGGTATCATAAGAAAGGTTTTTTTAAGGTGCGTCCAACTGTATATACAATTTGTCCAAGGACGATAATCCATGTCCTTTTTTAGGGATATTCTGTAAAAAAAAAACGGTTTTTGAATTTTTTGTTCGGGGTTGTTTGTAATAAAAATGCCAAATAAACATATTTTTATCTTTAGTCGATTTAATTATTTAGTCCTATTTTCATCCATACATAATCTAGAAACTAAATCCGCTATCATATTAGAGTTACCACAAAATTGAATTTATATATATTCCAGAGCACCGTGTAAAATGCATATAATTTGCAAAAATCTAAATTATTTACATACAAAGATGATGTACTTGGCAAAAGAAAAAATTTGATACCCATATTGCCCTGGTTAAAACGTAGAGTTACCACCCCATTGCATTTTTGTCAAAACGCGAACTAGCACGAATTTCAAAAAAAGCTGAGACCCGTATTTAATTAAATCGACTAAATATTAAAATATGTTAATTTGGAATTATTATTACAAACAACCCCGAACAAAAAATTCAAAAACCGTTTTTTTTGCAGAATATCCTTAAAAAAAAGGACATGGATGATCGTACTTGGATGAAATGTATATACAGTTGGACGCGCCTTAAAAAAACCTTTCTTATGATACCCATATTGAATATGTTGGTAAGGAAACAGATTCTTAAGTTAACAAAACATGCAAAAATGGACCCTTTTTCAAAATGGTCCAGCTCACGAGAGGTCAAAGCTAAAGCCGAAATATTTTAGATGTCATCGTAAAAAATACCAATGTTCATTTTGAGGGGGATACACCTTGCACGAAATTCGCTTCCATCAACTTGAGTCGCTCTAATGTACATATGTTTAATGAAAGTTTTTGTTCTTTAAAAACTTTATTGTATTTAGTATGACTAATATCTATTATGACATCTTAAATGAACCGAAAAATTATGAACGTCATCATATTCATTATCACCCAAATTTCAAAATAAAAAAATTCACATTGACAAATTTATGTTGTTATTTTATAACAAAAGACCAAAAACGAATCATGTGACATTCGAGTACAGTGTAGTCTAGTCAACAGACAAATAACTACGGTTTTTATGCAGAAAAAAATGTGTTACAGACTAAAATTTCATTTTTTTTTTTTTGTGGACTATTTATTGTGTTACAATGAGTTGTAAGGAAATGAAGATGACTGACTAGATGACATTACTTTATTATTTTTTCTTTCGAATTCACTTTATGTCTTATTTTATAATTTAAAGAAAAATCTAAAAATTACAACAAATTCAAAACGCATGTTTTTAATTTTGAATTTTGTGAAACACAGTGATGAACACGCTGTTTGCCCGCGTAGACTTGCGTATTTTTCAAACAAAATTGTATGATTGACGGAATTTGCTAATTCAATTAGAAATTGCTAGATATTTTATTGAATTATTTTCAAATTAAAAAGTGATCAATATTCTATATCTTCTCAAAAAGCAAAAAAACAATAGAATCTAGTGTTGTTGTAATATGAAATGTTTTTTTTATAGCTTGAATTTTGTAACATTGAATTTAAGCCACCATGTAATTCTCATTCAGTTAGAGGATTTATTTATACTTACGCGAAAAAAAATAATACAGAAATAAGTTTTATTTCTTTCTATTAAAACGAAGGGAGCAAGTTCCGAATTTGAGAACATTTTTAATTGATCCAACTAATTTTTAATGGACAGCTTTTAAAATTTTCAACAAATGAGATATTTTTTTCTGTGATTATTCAGTTCACTATTAAATCTATAAAGATAGTCAACAACAATTTTGATATAATTTTTATTAAAAATAAAAATTATGTTTTCTCGACCTTTAATTGTTCAACGAAAATGAAAATTATTATTTATATGAATGTTTGATGTTTGCATGGGATTGTCACATCTTTCAAAATGTGTTCTGATGATTTGAACCTAGACAAGTATCGAAATAGATCTATCAATACATTCCTGAAAGTGGTCAATTTATAAATTTGAAAACAAAAACTCTATAGATTATTTGTGAGGACAATGTCCTAATAAAGAAATATAGAGTATGGCCTCGAACTTAAATAATTTTCATTTTCATTGATTATCAAGAACATTAGAGTAATAAACATCAATATAATAACTTAGAACTAATACTTTTTTCATTGTCATTATTATTTTAACAATGTGAAACTGCTACTGACACAATGAACGAGATGTTACAATAATAATGATAATCCTAACATTGAACACATAATCGTAGAGACAAACAACCTTTATTTAATAAAAGTCATGTTCAAAAACGGAAAAAAAAACTATTTAACAATGTCACAATATCAAAAACCAAACTCGTAAAAAAGTGAACACTGGACATTTCATTCATTCTAAATATATAAGTATATACTAATAACTACAACCACAGATTGTGTCACAGTACACTTCACTAACATACAATACAGGCACACAATACAAACATTAGGGTCGTTATTTATTAAAGAAATTTGTTTTAGTTTTTAGCGAAAGATTTAATAAAAACTATAATGAAATTATTTAAAAATGCTTAAATATTAAAATTAACTTCTTTTTTACAGAAAATTTAAAAGAATTTTTGTTTGGATTTTCTACAATATTTAACCGTCTCATACACCAAACTTCGTTAGAGCAGCTATATATTATATATAAACACTGTTTCTGACTATTTTGGGGGCAAATAACAAAAAAAAAGAGAAAAAAAAAAATTGAATTTGTTCTAAATTTTAGTTTTTAGAAAATGTTGTACACATACAACGTTGCGCATTAACGGACTAAAAAAAAGGGTTATTTTTTTGACATAAGAAAATAATAGTTTTATTTACAAGGCAATATATGTTAAACATTGTAACACGGCATTCAGACTATATTGCAAAACACGTGTTTTGACAAAACAACTGGAAAAGGATAAAGATCTGTTGGAATAGAATAAAGAGCTTAAATACGTGTTTTGGCAAAACACGTGTTTTGCTGTCTAGTGTGAGTGTGGCTTAAGACTTTTGGAAATATATTTACAGGGGAGGTATCCCAACGCGGACCCTCAGATATTCTTGAATTTGGATATGTTGTAGAGATAAGAGACACGTGTTGTTTCAGTTGCCGAAGCTCATGTTTAAGGGTTATTAAGAGGCGTAAAAAATTACTTTTTTTCGGATTATTTATGTTTTATGTTCAACACAGAGAAGTTTAGTTTGAAATTAAGGCATGTTTTAAGACGCATTCACTGTCTAAAATATGTTTAAAGACTTGGAAAAAATGTGCTTTGAGTAACATTAAAACTCGACTTTTATTGAGGAATAATAGTTAGATCAATCTAAAAATAACCTATTTCAATACCCATTTAATTCAATCGGAGTGGTGTCTGAATTTTCCCTGATAGTCGTAATGGTTGGGTTTTTGTAAGACTTCAGCATTTTTCTCATATATTGATGTGGACACTCTAAGTGCACGATAATAGTAGATTAAATAGTCAAAAACATTGAAAAGTATGGAAAATAATTCAAATTTGAATTGCAAAGAAGCGAGTTAATAAGAAAAATAATAATAATAGTGAGGGGGGGGGGGGGGAATTTCCCATTTTATTAAAACCCTTGAAACCGCGCCTGTATATATACAACAAATGCATTAAAGAATTAAGACAAAAATGATGACAAAGATGATGATGACTTAAAGTGTTTTATGCAAATTAATTTTTAAAATAAATATTTAATTGAGAAAAATAAAAATTATCGTAGCTTAGAATCAAACAAAATTTAACTGAAATTTTGTGATGAATAATATATTCTGTGGATGTTGCCTTTGATGGCTTTGAATAAATATTTTTCTACATATATCCTGAATCTCTGTTCCAAAATTCTTAGCATTTTCTGACTTTCCTTAAATATTTTACTCCTTAAAAATAAACATCACCCTATATTTATATTTATACGACATCAATTGAAATACAAAATGAACTTACTTGACCATTTAAACTACTACTACTTCTCTAGTATGGTTGGCATTTGATGCTGATGTTCTGTACTATTGAGTATGGTCATGCCGCAAAGAATAGGAATTTTTAACAATACCCAGTTAATAGAGAAAAATTGCTAAATGACCCATAAAACGTAGTGCATGTTAAAAAAAACTTTGCTAACAAAAAATAAATATCAATTGAAAAAATAATAAGAAAAAAAGTAACTACTATGGCACAGGATAGGGTCCTCTTATGCTGCACTAGAGACTAAAGGATTTTACAACAGAAGAAGAAGAAAAAAAAATCAGTTAACAACATGTAACATTGTAACATATTAAAATTGTAAAATAGCAAATGTATTGACAGGTGACTGCTGCGCTAACATTGCTAACTATTTTTAGTAGAACATATTTAGGAGATGTATTAATATATTTAGTTGGTGCACACAAAAAAAAGGTGCCAACCGAATTGAGAAGTGTAATTTGGTGACTACGGCCTATAAATTTGGTTAGTACCACCCTAATCAAATGTGATTTCTGAATATTTTGGGTGTCGCAACTAACATTCAGTTGTGATAACCGAATGTCGTCGTGAAAACCAATATTTAGTTGTGCCAACCAATTTCAGTTGTAGTAACCGAATTTAAGTTGGCAAATAAAAATTTTTTCTCAGCGTGTGAAAAAAAAGGAATCAACTGAAATTAAGTTTATTAAAAAAACACAAAAGTTTTTGTTCAATTTTTTTTGGCTTATGACAGACTGTAATTTTCTTATGTGCGCCCGGGTAGGCTAGTTGGTATAGTGCTGGTTTATCTGTGCGGTGGTCGTGGGTTTGATACCCACCAGAGACACTGGTCTGTTTTCGCTACAACACGCCGAGGGCCATAGTAGCTAGCGCTCGGTTAGGATAATAGTATATAATTTGAAATTATATGATTATTAATTAATAAAAAAAAAATATATATTTTCTTATTGATAACACAACTCGACAAATTTCACTTCTTTGCAGAACCTTTCTTTTAAATACGAGGGCGGATCAATAAGTCCGTGACTCTTCGAACAAAACACAGTTTTTTTGCAAAAAAAAAAAAACGTTTCTCCAATTTTTGTATCCTTTCCAAAAAAATAGGATTTTTCGAGAACCGTAAAATAGGCCCTTGTTTGATTAATAATTTCATCGTTGGAGCTAAATCTCTTTCCACCCGAGCCATTTCTTTAGGTTTGGAAGTAGGAAATAGTCACTGGGGGCTAAATCCGGAGAATATGGCTGATGAAGTAAAAATTCGTAGCCCAATTTCTACTCTTCGTTCGGCCAACACCATATAGTAGATTTTTTACGACATTTTCGGGTGTATTGACCTCAATTGGCCGTCCAGAGCGTTCAGCGTCATTTGTACTTGTGCGGCAACAATGAAAGTCAGTAAACAACTTTTTTGCTATTGAAATCGATGGTGCAGAGTATTTATCAAGCTTTTCCTTGCCAAAAATAATTTTCCTTCAAAAAATAATACACTCGAGTTCACTTTCCATTTTTAAAATAATCCACGATGTTGTATGTTTTGAACAGCTGCTAAACGCAAAGTAAACGACGGAACTTGCTCAAAATTTGACAGTAGTTTATTAACAGGTGGTACTTGATGGGAGCAGTGTTGCATTCTACGAGGGAAGTTCGAACAGTCACGGACTTAATGATTCGCCCTCGTATATAAAAAAATGTTTGCAAAAAAAAAAACTACTTCCATTTATACGCCAACACAGTATGTCAACATACTTCTGGCCTGACTTGGCATCTTGTCACGACAGCAACAGAGCCCTTGAGTGGTATGAAGTAAATAACATTGGTTTTGTGCCACGGGAGGCAAATAAACCCAAACTGTCCGGAGCTAAGGCCAGTTTAAAGATATTGCGCTCTTGCTGAAAAGAATTAAAGCCCTCAACTAGGCATGGACGATTTTAAAGCAGAGAAGGAAACCCTGATCCGAGAAGCTTACGAAAGTACTCTAAAGTCCCTAATGGGAGGGTTTAAATGTATAAAGGAAGAATAAAACTGTTTGTTTTTTTTGCTTTTAAACTAGAAGTTGTAAGGACCATATATTTTGCGTTTTACTTTTAATTAAATTTTTTCAGCGTTATCATTTTTTTTGAACGAACTCCTTCGTCGTTAATAATTTTAAAATTTATGGCCACTTGAAAGTACTTAACCACCCTTAATTATTATGTCATACCCATACGTATGATGAATATTGGCACTATAATTGAAGTAAATATTACTCATACGCATGATAGTATATATGACTGAAAACATATAAAATCAACCACTCGATTTCATCCGTCCTTATCTGATTTTAACCAAACTTCTATAGAATATGCACATAATATAGTTATAACCTCGGATGTGTGGGCTCTTACGGTGTCCTGAGTTATAATAATAATGTGAAAAAATGTAGCTAAAAAGCCGATAACTCCGAAACAAGCAGTAAATCACGATTTAAATACCTTTGGAATGAGTTATCAACAAACTATTGTACCTTAAACAGTTAGAAAAATTGGGCAATTATATGCAAGTACTTTTTTTTAATAAATAATTTTTTTATGTAAATCTTCTTTTCCACAATATTTCGTATATTTTTTTTAGATTTTGATCCATTGCTTTGAATTCTTAAAGAGCTCCACATATTAATTTGCCAACATGTAATATGCAATCCCGGTAATCGTGATTTTGTGTTTGATAAAAAAATTTTCATTAATAAAAGCCAATTTGTATTTGTGTCAAATCAACATTTTTTATAAAATTGTGCCTAATTTTCTGTCAAATAATTATTAACTTTCGTTGGTAATATACTTTTACCGTCACTTCAAGTTTTCCTAAAACGAGAATCAGAACATTGATTAAAAATTATAGTGTTTTTTTAAAATTTGTTTTAACTTTGATAGTTAAGAATTTTACAGAAAAAGTTGCATGGCAATTTGCCTTTTTCATGTGTTAACTTACCACACTTGGCTTGTCAGTGCTACCAAGTTTGGTAGAAAGTATCTTTATTTTCGAATTTAAATGTCAAGTGTCATAGAAACGGATGTTGTTGTTAAGAGAACGTTTCACAGAGGTAATGTAAGCCCAAAATATATATCCATAAATTCTTTCCATTTCAACTGAGGTACGAGCAACACCATCAAGGGTAAATCAGAGTTAAAGTTAAAATTTCAATTTTTAAGTTCACATTTCCGACTTAACTTTTTAAATCATAATTGTACTAAGGTAATTTTGATATTTTTTTAAATCGATTTTATTTTTTTTAAATAATTAAAAAATAATTGTTTCTAGATTTTCTAAAATTTTTATTGGCCACAATTTAAAAATATTGCTTTTTATTAAGCACAGAATTACCACACAGTATTCTTGATAAAGTAAGTTACTTAACCCTACATTGTCATTAATTTTCGTATTTTAATGCGCTTAAATTTTAATAGATTTTAAAATTATACGTGGTAAAACTGGCTAAAATCTTATTCGTTTACGGAAAGGATTAAAATCGGAGGAAAATTAATTCGTAAATTATACGAATCATTCTATACGAAAATATTTTAAATACGGGCTTTAAAATCATAAATTGCTACGAGAAACACAAAATCATCATTACGGGCTTGTGACACATTTGAGGGTTAATTTGCACATTTGCAATCCTAATTTTTTAAGAACAGCAGAAAAGGTAAAAATCACATTGCTAAATTTTTTTATTCTTGTCCAAAAAACTAGAACTCGTTTTATTTTTTTTTCATCAGATTATCAAAATTTTTTGGTTTGAATCTACTCTCCTTCTTGGAAAGGAACGAATACTCGTAAAAAGAAGGGAGCGAGAGAGTACCGTTGATCCATTTTTTTGCCATACATGAAAGTTTTAATTGTTTGACCGAGTGGATCATATAATCGTCGTCATCGTAAAAATCGTATGCAAAAATTTTAAAAAAATAGTGTTTAAAATCATAAAATTGCCTAAACGTTTCTAAAAACTATTAAAATTATTAAAATAACGTAAATTAATATCTAATTAAATTCCTTCGATTGCATTTTGTGAAAAGAGAAGTTTTAAGTCATCTCGGTATGTTGTAGGTTTTTTTTATAAAATTTCCTAAACGTTATTACGTAATTAATTGCTAAATAATTTAAAAAACTTAAAAAGTGTAGCAATTTTTTAAATAGTGTTAAAAATTTAAATAATAAGTAAAATAAGCCCTAAATCTAATATTGCACTAAAATTGTTGTATAAATTGCACAGTGGTTAAATCGTAAATTAAATTCGATTAAATTCGGGTTAAGAATAAATTAAACTATAAAAATAAAATAAGCAAAAATTCTAACAAAAAGTGATTGTTTAAGGGGAAAATATATGTAGCCCCATAAAAAATTTTTAGTAAAAGATCCGAAAGTGGACAAAATTTCATTTAATACATAATTCAAATTTCAATCTCAAAATCAAAGTGGGTTTAAAAAGTGAAGTGTTCTAACAGTGGTTTTGGAGTTAAAAAGTGGTAGATTTATTTTTTATTTAAAGAAAAAAAGATACCAAAAGGTACAATTTGTAACGAATTACATGTCTAAAATGGTAACAAAATAAATTTTTCAAAATAGTAACAAAATTAAATTTTTAAAATTTGGAAAAAGGGGATAAAATTATCTAAAAATAATTAATATGCATTTGAGTAAAATTTGAATAATAAAAGTCCTAGACAAATTAACTAAATTCTAAACCAATAACAAAAAAATAAGATTTCGATTTTGTGTAAAATTTGTCTCTAACCAAACCACTGTGACATAAAAAGTTAAAGCAAAGAAGTGTGTAAAAGAAAAGAAATTGGTTTTGTAAAAATTAAATAATTTACAAAAACAACGATCATGTTAAACCAGAATTAATAAAGCTACCAACAACGTCTTCAACGAGTACCAGAGCATTTGGATTACTCTCCACTCCCCTCGCAGTTCAATGGAAGATCTTTCGGCGGCCTGCAAGTAAGTGGTACAGTTTTATTGTTGTTTTATTTTAAGTAAGAACATGATATACAAAGAATATAAAATTTGAAAAAAAGAGCTTTTAGCTTAAAAAAAAAAAGAAGAAGAAATTAGTTTTTTTTTTTAAAAAGACAGACTTAATAAAGAGAAAAATAGTTACAAAATTTTAGTAAAGAAATATTAAAAATGTTTTAAAAAATTAATTACAGGTTGAAAATTAAAATTAGTTAAAAAAGTATCATTTTCTTACTTAATTATTTTATTATTTTGATTTACATGATCATATAAAAAGGAATTTTAATTAAATCAACTTGCTTTATATATAAATAATTTTTATATCGAATTATGTTTATTTTTTAAAATTACTCATGATATAAAAATAATTAACATTTTTATTTTTTAGAAGCAATTTGATTTAATCCCAATTTTTATAAATCTGTTACACAAAATATAATATCAAAAGAAACAAAAATGATTCTTCTACTTCCCTCGGAATAAGAAAGAAATAAATAAATATACAAAAAAGAAAAGCTTTTACGAAAACAAGTCTCCACTCTATAAACCCATTTAGATAAAAAGAGACAACAATATGTTGTAACTGAATGTAAATAAACAATTAATTTTTTTATTTAATTCGTGCACCCTACGGAACCGCTACTGAATATTAAATTTATGGTCGCGTTTGTGTATTTTGAATATTTGGAGCAATTTTAATATTAATTCATCGTGTTAAAATAAATTTTATCCTGTGCAAATTATACCGCTATTTTACGTGCAAATCTACGTTATGATAAATATTTAAAAATCTACTAATTGTAGATCCAAAAATATACCTATAAATATTTTTTTTATACTGGATTAAAATACATATTAATCTAATAAATTCTATTGATATTTCTTGAACTATTGTTAGCATGAATTTATACCCTTTAGAAATTATAGTTAATTAAGAAAAAAAAAACTCTTAATATTGTTAAATATAAAATAATTTTAAAATTAAATTTAGAATGTTAGATAAATGAATTTAAATCGTAAATAAATCACTTAAGATGTTGGAATAGAAATTTTAAGACTTTTCCTTTAAGGTTGATGAAAATTTAACACCGTTTTAGGGTCCTTCTACTAAATTTTAGGGACAATGAAGGACATAGGTAGTGGAGGGTTGCGATCCCAAAGGATATAACAGCATTATCCTTGGAAATTCCATATATAATACCCCCCAGTTTTAAATTTCACTCTTGCAATAGTTTTATTAAATTAATTTCCATTTGGGGATTCCATAGTGTAGAATACCAGTCCATATAACCATTTTTTTTTAGCAACCACTTAACCAGGGACTCTGTAATAAAAACCAGTGATGTGTGGTTTGTTCGGTCGGGGTCAAGAACCTCCCCAACCACTGAAGCTAGCGGAAAGACGGGTCCCGCCGACCCTTGATCGTTCAAACGAGTAAAAAGGATTTTTTTTTATTTCTAATCGTTATGATTTTTTCGTGGCTAAGCAAGTTGCGGTTTTATGCGGGTTTTCGAATAGATTAGAATAAAATCCGGTTTCTTTTTACTTAGCAGAGAATTAGAGTGGGAAAATATTAACAGAATTTCATATCATAATTTTTATTTCCCATCCTCTCAATTCATGATGCCTCGGACACAATTTTATTGGCATCCTTGCTCTATGAGCAGCCTTATATATGCACCATGCCACATTACAAACAGCATAGGGGAATAAATTATTATTTACATATATTTTTTTTTTTTGAAAATATTAAAAAACCGGTTCTATTAAATACAGCGGTTTAAACCGCGGATTTTGAAAAAAAAATCATTTTACCTTCACAAAATTATTTTAAAGTTTATTTTATTTAAAGCACGACAAAAGAAGAATTTCATATTAAAACCGATATGCATTAAACCCGACCCTCTCAGATTTTGATGAAGTTTTGCATACATCTACATTTTACATATACAAACACAACCTCATTTTTATAAATTGCAAATTTTGAAAATATGTGGGCGTGGCAAGGTATCGAAGTTTTTGAAAAATGACGATAATATGTACTTTCAAGCTGTGATTACTATGGAAGGGCTGAACCGATTGCAGAGATCTTGGTACCATTATAAACGTATTTAGCTTTCAGCTTTCAAAAACATACACTGTAACAATTTGATATTACATTTGTTTTGGCAAAAATAAAACTTTAAACAGGGAAAACACTTCAAAGGCCAAGTGTTTTTTTCCAACAAAAATTTTTTTTAGAAAGGTCTATTTAATATATATAACATATCTAAAAACTAAAATGGTTTTTTTTTTTCTTTTTTTAAATTTGTTTAAGTAAATGCATCTCTTGTTAACTTCCTTATATTTTGATATCATTGTGTGACAAAAAAGAATAAAGTAGCTATACTTTGGAAGTTATACAGATTTTTCTGTAATTCTAATAGATTAGAACAAGAATCGTATTATCAAATTTTTCAGACACCCCCAAAATGTGAACTTACCCTTGATACAGTGTTTTTTTAGTTTTAGAACAAATAAGACATACACTTGTGCTCATATAATTAAGTCACTCTAATACTAAATATGAAACAGCAAAATTTAATTATCTTTTTGTCCACATATTTTAAAAAATACAATTTCTAAAAATGAGGTTGTGTTTGTTTAGGTAGCTGTATGCAAAATTTCATCAAAATCTGAGAGGGTCGGGTTCAAAATGTGCCTTTTTTATAGGTTTTGATATGAAATTCATCAATAGTGGCTTTAAAATGAGTTATTAATGGATCAAGTAGCTTTAACCGTTAAAAAGATATGGACGATTTAGTGCGACTACTTTTATTAAATTCTCATTTTTTAGAACGCGATTTCCACAACCTTTAGACCCGAAACTTGTACCATGGCATATACATATATATGAGACTTTCCTTCCATACCACGGTTGGTTAAAATTGAAGGGGGTGGAGATCAAAAATTGTATATTTGTGGATGGTTTTATATGGAATGAGTCATATTTAAGTATAGTATATCCAACTTGAAAATATATAAAATTATTTCTGGTAGATAGATGAGTTGTTTGGCATGCCTATCCAAAGTTGTACTCAAATTTTCAGTCTGTATGTATCAGTTTATGACCAGCAATATTGTAATGTTAAATTTCCTAATATTCAAAGTTTTACCAACTTTTTTTAACTTGTGTAGTAAATAGTTAGCTCAAATCACACCCTCTTTAAATAAGTTCCCTTCAATTTTAAATTTTAATTTACTTATTAGTGTTAATAAAAATATGATGCTAAAATTTATTTAACCATCGCGAAAAAATATATATTATTTAAAAATTTTTGTTTGCACAATTTGTGCACACATCTATTTAGTTATGTACACATGAAACTTAAATACAATTCTATGAAATGAGTAGATAATATTATAATTTATGTATGTACCCGAAGAAAAAAGTGTATATATAGTCGTATATATCTTGATATATTGGGATCTCAATATATATATTGTGGCCATATGTAACAATATAAACTTACTTCTCATAATTATTTTTACGAACATCCCGAATAAAAAAATTTGTATAAAATTATATATGATGAGATATTTTCCACAAATATAAGAGGATATAAAATCAGATACATAACAATCCAAATATATTTATATTAAAAGATATTAAGTTACATATATTTGACATCCATAAAACGGGTTGAACACAAAATGTATGATTGAAATTTTGTAAATAACTTAAATTATATTTATATTTTTTTAGGACATTAAATTTTCCAGTTTGATATAATTTTTATTAAAAATAAAAATTATTTTTTTTTGACCTTTAATTATGCAATGAAAATAAAAATTATTCAAGTTCGAGGCCATACTCTATATTTTTTTATTGGGATATTGTCCGAATTTATTATTTGACCACTTTCAGGAATGTGTTGATAGAACTATTTCCAGAATATTCTATCATCATCAGAACACGTTTTGAAAGAAGTAACAATACCATGCAAAATATCAAACATAAATATAAACTAGTTGTCTTACTAAATGAGAAATAATATATGAGCTCGAAGTAAAAGATTATCACCATTGATCAAAAATAAATTGAAAACTTGTAACCAAAACAAAACGAGTGTGAAAAAAAGGGGAGAAAACAAAAAGCGTGTATTACATATCTACCAAAGATATAGAGTGCACAAAACAAACAAGTTTTCAATTTAGTTCTCATTTAGTGAGGAATCTAGTTTTATGAATGTTTGATATTTTGCATTTGATTGTCACTTCCTTTTAAACGTGTTCTGATGATGGGATCCTAAAAAATTCCCAAAATAGAACTGAATAATTTTCATTTACATTTTAATTGCATTCAATTTTCATTTTAAACGAAATTGTTAATTTAAATTTAATTACAAAAAAAAGTTTGTCAATAATAAAATGACCCAGTGATATCCAAAAAACGGGTTGTAGAACAACTTATACTGTATTATAATAGCTTATAATTTCTGTTTTACAACCAATTCTTTTTATATATAGTTTGTCCTATTTGCAATAGCATCTTTACCTCCAACCAAATTACTTTTGAACCGGTTTTAGAACCAGTTATAGAACTGGTTCTGGGACCGGTGATATAAGAAGCTGTTCTAGAATGTAACCGGTGATATAAGAAGCTGTTCTAGAATTGGTTTTTGAATTATATATAGTCACATAGAAACTGATATAGTAAATGTTTTCTGTGTTGGATTATATATAAGTTTGTCGAAAGTTACAGAAGATGTTTTTGATGATTGCATTATATATAATTATGTATTGAGTTAGATAAAATTTTATAAGAATATTATTAAATTTATCAACCATGTATTACCATATATAAAATTCAGAATGGTATATTTTATACATAATTGGATGTGCTTATACATGAGTTTTTTTGGTAAACCATTTTGAAAATATTATTATATATAAAGACATTTGATATTCTATAAGATCACTTTATATTCTATAAGATCACAATTAATGTTTATCCCGATGAAAATAAATTTAAATAACAAATATGCAGGTGCTTGTGCAAATTTAAATGTAACTGACACTAATAGAAAACATATGATTTTCTATTGTTGATTTACTTGAATAAACGTCACTACATTGCTAGGTCTGTCAAAAAACAGAGTAGTATTTGGAAGATGACAAAGCCAATTGTGACAATTTTTTGTTGTTGTTTTTGTTTTTTCTTTGATATTTTAAATTTTGAATCTCGCTCCTAGACGAGGACAAGAAATTCTCATTGAGTTTGTGATTTAACATAACAAATATCTCTAGAAATTCTAATAACAAAGTCCCCTGAAGATTTCCTTGGGCAGGAATGAAATCCGGATAGGGACACGCCTACATCAGATTGCTTTTCACAATTTGTTAAATAAGTTTGGGACTTTAGCACATTTAACTACTATAAATGCACTTATATATTATTGACAGAAAAAAACAAACTTCAACTTCAAAGCTTTATACCAAAAAAACCCGACTAGGATTTGGCCGAGAAAACCATAATATGCGATATTTAACCTTAGAAACTAACTTTTTTTCTATCAAAGTTATTTGTATTCAATCTCATAAGCCAGAATGTTAAAAGATCAAATCTCGACTTAAACTTGGTTGAATTTATCAAAAATGTTCTACAAATTCTTAAAATTTTCTTAAAATTTATAGTTATAATTATAAACACTCAATGCATTAATAACCAAACCAAAAATACAACGTACAACAACAACTTTCTATAACACCAATCGAAAGCTAAGCCATTTTTCGGTTAAAATTATATCAAATGAGATCCCATAGATCTCATGAGATATGGTTACGTATGCAATTTTTTGGATCGCCTGATATATGATGTTATATGTAATTATATGTATGCACAGCGCATACTCTAGGGACATTTATTCGTTCCCCCGCATAGTTTAGGGACATTTGCTTACTTTGGGGACTGTCCGCAAAGTTTTCGCGCCTTTTCATACATCTAACGTATAAGGCGAGGACAGTTAGTTCGATACACCGCATATTTTAGGGACAATTTTGGCCGTGTCCCTAAAGTGTGCGCTATGCATACATATATACATATAACTATATATGACCTATATCGAAACTTTTTTAATCGGGTATAATAACAGTTTGAGTACAAGTAGGCATGTGTGTGTGTTTATGTGCTTAGAACACGCACAATTACATAAAGTTGATTTTAATTAAGTTGCGTTAAATGATGCTGAAAATACGAAAAAAAATTTTTTTTTTTGTAATATAAAACATGTTTACATGATTCAAATAATACGCATACATGCGGGTGAGTAATTATAATTAAATTTAGATAATTCAGTAACAATTGTGTATGAGAAATTATAATAATTTAGTATTTTAGCTCAAAGAGTAATTAGTTTAACAAAAAAAAATATAAAAAGTTATTAAATGTGGGATTTTTTATATTAAAATAAATACTAGAGAAATTAAAAAAATAATTTATTGAGCTGAAACGATGTACTACGGTGCGTATGAGTAATATTTAATGTTTTTTTTTTATAGATATTAAATTTAGTTAGAAAATATAATGAAAACTCTAATTCAAAATGATAATTAATGCAAATTGGAATATAAAACAGGAAAAACTAGATTAAAAATGAAGATATTTTTTTAAATGTTTTTAAAATAAATACTAGTTATGCAGCCTCTTAAATACATAAGTTAGACAATACTAATAAAGAAGAATACAGTGTGTTTCATAGCTATAATGTCAATTTTGTTTTCAAATTATTTCTTTAGCTACTGAACCGATCGCTTATGTGTCTTCCGAAGGTTTGATTAGATGTGCTTTATTGTCTGATTAATGCAACATAAAAGTTGTTTTTCTTTGTTAAATTATGCAGTTGTCTAGTCTTTCATAATTAATTTCATGAACACCGAACAAGTCACCAAAGTTGGTAAGTCTTTTATAACTAAGTCGTCATTTTACAGCAAGAAGGTCACTGAAGGGACAATAAAAGCCATAATGGCTGGAATTTCAGAAAAAGTCAGAATATTAATAAAACAAACGAATTCTTTAATTCTTTTTTGAAATAGCAATTTCTATAAAATAATATTTAATAAACCGTCACAGTTATTAAAATTGATTGATTAGATCAGAAGTTATATTGATGTATTTGTTCACTAGTTTGACTGAACTCGCTACCTCTGATTTTTTTCCCTATAAGAAATTTTACAAATTTTACAGCGTTAATTCAGAATATTAAGTTTTTTTAACGTATTTTCACATTATTGTCCTTAAAATATATATTTTACATATGTTTTTGTAGGAGTTTCTTTTCTGAAGGCTTTTGTAGCTTAGAGAACCGAATCGGATTTGGACGAAAACACCATAATGTACTTTTGTCGCAGCTAATTAACTTTTTTCTATCAAGGTTGGTTGTCTTCTAACAAGGAGACTTATTGAGAAAAAAAATCGACTATAGATTGATTGAATTTATGAACATTTTTCTATAAACTGAACCAAAACTACAAACTGAACCAAAACTACACTCAAAAAATAAGTTAATACAAAAGTTATTAAAACGTCTTGTAAATCAGATATACTATTTTTTAGCAAATTTTTTTGCTAAAATCGTGTTTTCAGCTAAAATTTTTGTTAGACTTATTCAGCACTTAACTGTTTTATACTAATGCTTTACTAATACACTATTGTTTTACTAATTAATTTTGCTAAAAAAAATTGTGCTGATAAGCACAATAATAGTGTGGACGACAACCAGATTGAAAGATATACGCAGAATGAAGCAGATGTCGCGGCATGTCAAGATGTAGTAGAGAAGAGGAAAATGATACTGAAAAGTACAACTCTAATAAGACATATACAAAAATCAACATGGAAGACTTTTGTATCTCTTTTTCATACACAAAACAAAATTGAGGATTAAAACAACTTAAATTTTGCGTTGTCACCGGCTTGTGAAAATAATTGTCTTTTAATTAAAAAAAAAGACAAAATAAAATATTTAAATTTAATATGTATTTCTAAACTAAATGTTTATAGATTAATAATCTATAATCATTGCAAACAAATATATGCAGACATGTAGACAGAGTAAAGCGAAAGATAAAGACACACATCTTAGGCAGATTTTTATGGTTCCTTTTACTTATTGTAAAAAAAGGGTTGTTTTCCACGTTTCGTTTGTTTTCGTTTATTTTTTCGTTTCGTTTCTTTAATTATCTTTGGCAGTTGCGCCCTTTAAAAGAAAGCGTCATTTAGACAACCATTGATGAAAGTAGTTGAAAGAAAATTTTTGTTATGTTATATATATTTATTTCTATATATTTTCAGATATTAAATTAATTCATGTCGTCAATGTGGGAAAATGAAAATTTTTATATTTCGTAATTATTGTAAATTATTTTTAAAAGAATCACAAAAATATGTTTTATGATTTTCAGCAAATATATTAACTAAATTACAATTTTTCTACAATTTTTTTGCGTTTTTTTTCAGTCTACTAAAATTCAGCAAAAAATTTATTAATTTTTAGCAAGGCATTTTATTTCTAATCCACTAAGTGTTAGCTAAACTTTTGCTAAATCTACTAATTTTGTTGACATTAGCAATTTTTTGCAAGCACCCTCCAGACTAAAATTTTGCTGACTCAACAAAATTTTTTGCTGACTTTATAAACTTTTTTTTTTGAGTGTACAATCAAATCAAATAAACAAAAATGTTCTCTAATCCAGATTAAGATTTATTTAAAGATTTTATCACTTCCCGCTTATAATAACACTAGACAATTACATAATTTAAAATATCCAACAACATTTAGTTATAGCAACTTTTTATGTTGCATCAGTCGAAAAATAGTACACAGGTCAACGATCGAATGAATACTTAAAGAAGTAATTAGAAAAAAAATTTACTTTATAACTGTGAAACGTCCTGTATTTCAACGTTTTATTTAACTTTGTTTTGATCGTAAAAATGAAAAACATATTCCTACAAGCCCCTTTGGTCTTTTTAAGCTATTTTAACACTAGTTTTTTATACCAAATATAATAACACTCAAAGGGGTTTCTTAAAAACAGAAAATTTGTTTGACCTTTCCAAAAAATGTTGTATACGATTATAAAAAGTTACATATGGAAGCTATCATATATAACATTGTATAATATATAAGGTGTGTTTTATGGCAATACATACGTAGCCTTAAAAGATTTACAAAGAACAACTTATAAATAAATTATTTTTTGCTAAAATACTGCTATATACAGCATTGGAGCTTAGTACACACATAAAAATGAAGTGCCAACCGAATTTAAAAGTGTATTTTTGTGGCTACAACCAATAAAGTCGATTAGTACAGTCATATTCAAATTTGTTTGTTAAATATTATGTGTTTTGCAACTAAAATTCAGTGGTATTAACCGAATTTCGTCAGCAAACCAATATCCAGTTATACCAAGCGATTTCAGTCGTACACTCAGGGAACTTCTGCTTTAAAAATTAGTAGTTGTTGGGTTGTAATACAGTTTCTTTATTTTTCATGTAAATGTCAGTAATTATTAAGTTTTTTTGACTAACAAATTAAGTTTTTTGACTAACCTTGCAGTTCATTTAAAAAAACAAACCACATCAAATGACAGTTTTATGATTTTACATTCAGTTGTTTTTTGTTATTTAAAAAAATAAAAAAATAAATGTTTGTTTGTTTTTTTACTAACATGTGGTTCATTTTTACTAAAATTGTTAGTCATTTTTTGAACATTAAAAAACAAATGACAATGTTAGTTTAATTTACTGAAATGTAAGTCGTCCTTTCTTTAAGTGAAATTTCATTTGTTTTTAATTTCATTTGCAGTGGGGTTTACCTACATAGTATTCTAAGTGTATTATCGGAATTTCGGTTAGAAATTGTAAAAATTGTTCTCTGTGTGTAAGTGTTAGAAATGTGTTTGGATTTTTACGATTCCAACAAAATAAACAAGAGATTTTATTTTAGAATTTTAGTGCATTTTTATGATTTGTAAGGGAGTTTGTATTAATGCAATAAATGAAGTTTATTAAAGGTTATACCAGATGCTTAAATGGCATTATATGTTTAATAGAGCATAAGTTTATTTTAATATAATTTAAAACAAAATATATTCCAGAGGGTATTGTATTAAGGTAATGATTAACAAAAGCTTAGCCTAATAATGACCTAATTTAAAACATATTGACACACATAAGCGCATGTGGAATATTTTTTAGTTAAAGTGAAATTAAATATCACTCATACGTATTTTACTCAAATATATTTAAAAAATCAATGTAAAATCATAAAACAGTCATTTGATGTGAGTTGTTTTTTTAAATGAACTACAAGGTTAGGTAAAAATTTTATTTGTTCTACAAATGACTTACATTTACATTAAAAATAATGAAACTGTATTACAACCCAAACAACTACATATTTTTAAAGCAGAAGTGCCCTGAGTGTACACACATGAAAATAAAGTGCCAACCGAATTGAAAACGGTAAGTAAGCAACCCAAATTTCAATCTATACTTACTAATAATAATCCTCATATAAAAATGCGCAAAAAATGTCAAAGTAAAAAAGAATTTATATATTTTTCGAAAGTTTTCGTTGTTGTGACATTAATTTAAAATTTCTATGCATGGATTACATATTATGAGCAGTGGTAAGTTTTAAAGAATTTTTTATGATTTTTGGAAGGGGTACAGGAACTCCGATATGGATTTTTATTCTCAAAATTAGGATATGGAATATAAACATTTTTATTTTTTCTTGTGGTCTACACTCACAATATTTTTTCCGTAAATACTACTGAATATACACATTAAAGTAACAGAAAATCAGTTAAAAATAGAACTACCTACTTTTCGTTTAAAACAATTGCATTTTTTAGTTTAATTTCAACTGTTGAAAAACTAATTGACGAAATCGATAAAAAACAATAGATTGTTTTCGTTTATTTCAATAATCAATATAATACTACAACTTTTTGTTTTAAATAGAAAATTTTAACTTAATTTTTTAACTACTACGGAAAGTCCGTTTTTTTTTTTTTGTTTATTGAATAACAGACAGGAAGTTGAAAAATATATTTCTTTGTCAATTTAACTGTATATTCCACTGAAACAACTTTACCGATTAAACATTTAAATAACTGTTGACTTTTTATGGAAAAGTTCTTGTGATTGTATTTTCGAAAAATCGTAAAAAACAAAAAAATTACTTGTGGATCAAATAATTACAAATTATTTATTTTTGATGATCTTAAATGTAAAAATTCAGATTTTTCTAATTAAAACTTCTTTAATTTCAGTAAAAATATGGTTGTGAAATTCGGAATTTTTCATTTTAAGGTCATCAAATTGACCGTTAACCAAATTTGTTTATATAAATAGAACATTTTTGGTCTTCAAAGTTTAATAACTTCATGTTGCTTGTTAGGAAATGGCCCTAGCCACGTGTTTGATTACTAAGAAGATACGAATGGAGCAAAATCTGCCTATTATTCAGGATCTACCTTTTCTAAAACTTTGGGTTCTGATAAGATCTGTAGCCAGATCGAAGTACTGGTATTAACCTAGCTTTTATGTTTTATTTTCTTTATTTTTGCAAATATATTAAGGTTAAGAGCTCGTTATAAATTAAAAATAACATAAAAATAATCTCGATGTATATAAAATCAAAAAACTAATAAAACTGTAAAAAATTGTATATCGAAAAAAATCTGAAAAAAAATTCTCAAACACGTATATAAAATTTTAAAAAAATTCAATTCGGAAAATTTGCTCTTTTACAACCATAAAAAAGTAATTTGGCGTTTTTGGCTATTTTAAAATTTTTTGGATTTTTAATTTTCGAGAGCTTGTTTAAATTTTTGATAAGACTTTTCTGTCTTTAAATTATATTGACTTTGTGGTTTTTACACTTTTGATTTCCTCCAGTCATTTTGATTATAATTATATTGCACAAGTTAACATTTTTTGATGTTAATTTTCTGCCGCTTATTGCTTTACCACCGAAACATTTAATCTTCTATAAACCTAAAATTCCCTAGAAGTTTTTACTAATTTTTTGCTACACAAAATATCATTTTTTTTTCTGCGCAATCAAAAAAATGTTGTTTCATGTTTATTCCTGTGCATCGTATTAAAAAATGAATGAGATATTTTTTTTTTTAGAACAATTGACAAATTCTGGCATTGATTTGTTATAGCATATTTGGCACTTGGTTTTGCATAATTCGATAAAAAAAAATCTTATTGTCGATAAATAAAAATCTTATTTTCGATAAAAAAAATTTTATTTTCGATAAAAAAATATTTTAGTTTTGAGCATACTTTAGTACTTTTAGAACAAAAGTTTTGTAAATTTAAATTTCTTGTTTTAAGACTGTACCGATTTATCTGTACCTCATTTTTTGTTGGCAATTAAAATAAATTTCACAAAGTTACTTGAACTGTGAAAGAGCATATTTTCCGTTTTTAGTGGATTTTTTATGAGCTTAAAATTTATTTTTATCGCATTTTGCCGGTGGCTTTGCTTACATTTTGAGAGAGAATTTTGACACTTTTGATGGCGTTTGGGCGTTGTGGTGTAATGGTTAGCGCGTTGGACTGTTACACAGATGGTCCCGGGTTCGATTCCCGGTGACGACAACATCAATTTTGAAAAATAATATGTATGAGTTTTCTATCACTTATATGTATCGCTGCGCCCACCTTCGGTGTTCCCATAGCACTTAACCCCACCGAAGTAAAATAATGAATCAGGGCTATGAAACAAAACGCTTCAATAAATTCGCCAACTCTACATCAGGTGGCGAGCAACAACTGTTCTAAAACTTATCTACTCGCGCAATTACAGTGTTGCCATGTTTGAAGCCCTTCATTTTTCACTACCTTTCATCTCTCCACTATCCCCTTTCCAAAGAAAGCAACACATTAATTAATATTAAGAATTTCCTGAGTGTTGCTTCTCTTTAAAAAAAAAAAAAAAAAAAAAAAAAAAAAAAAAAAAAAATTAATTTTAAAATTTTTCAACCAAAATTATTAAAAAAAAAAAAATCATTTAAGACTTTTTAAACTTTTTCTTTGACATTTCGAAAGAAGATTTACAAAATCTCTGTAAAACTTTTTAACTTTTTCAACACAAATTTTCGAATTAAATTACGATATTTGAAATTATTTAAGAAAATGTCGCGTGCAACCGAACCACTACTGATACGTTTTGCCAGTCCTTGCAACATTAAAATTACTTTAACCCTGATTTAAAACTACAAACCGTGCTATTTTTAAGTTATTATTTGTCGTATTATATTTCATATTTTTTGAACCAGTTTGGGATGGTATATATAACCCTCAGCCCTCCCCCCATCTGGATCAACGAATGATTATGAGTGTATTAACCGAATTTTGGTCACAAAAAAAGTTATTGTGAATAAAATTTTAATTAAACATTTGTTTAATTTCAAACTCACTTTCAATTAAAAGTTAAATAATATCTATTAACTTTTGAATCAACGAATAGATGAAAATGAATGTGTACCACATAAAATTACCACAATGACAACAATGTGAAAAAAAATCCTAAAAGTTACAAAAAATTGCCAAAATTTTAAAACATCGCTAAAATTGAAAACAGAATAATAAGAATGACTTAGCAAAAACACATCTTTCCATATAATGAGTCTAGTAATCTAAACGCGAAGGTTCGGACGTATTACCCTTTATATTACAATTATAATTTTTTTATATGAAATGTTCCAAAAGTAAAGAGTTATACATTACTGGCAGCCTTACATAGATTTGAATTATAATGCATTACTTATATGCATACAAGAGCATGAATAACTTGAAGGAAAAAAATTATGGGTTTAAAAAGAGATTTTGAAAAAAATTACGAATTTTAAAAATATGTTATATTTTTTTTTAAAACATGGTTGTGCCGGGAATCGATCGCAGAATCGTCTGATTAACACGCGACTGCTCTATAACCTGAGCTCCCTAGGCATATAATATATGATAGTTTAAAACATAAATTAATTTTTCTTCTATGTAATTTAGTTCAAGATATACCAAAACTAACACCTTACCATATAGCTAACATAAATACGCAGTATAATGTGTCTAAAAATATATTTTCAAAAAATTTTGTATCATTGCATTTGGCATGGAAGTAATAAGATGAATAATATATATAATTATAGTCCACCAAATATTTTAACGACACAAAACATAATATACAAATAAATTAATTAAAAATAAAGGAAAGGAATATATATGAACGGCATGTTCCTCAACAATATTCGATATGCCGATGACATCACCTTACTGGCTGATAGCATGTCTGGTAGGGCGGGTCGATTTAAAAATAGCTCAACGTTCAAGGAAAATCGTATTCTAGGGATCAAAACAAGAAACTTTGCCGAAGGAACCATACCTCTAAAACGAATTCTGATGTCCCGACTTTTGACCCGTAGGGTGAAATTTTGAAAAATCCCACTTTGACCCATTTAGAGTGCCCCAATCGAATCCAACCCAATCGAATATATTTATACTCTATTTCTTCCGGAGAAGAAATAGAGACCCTAATCTTGGAAAGACTCCTCCTACTTTCTGAAATATCTCTATCCCGAGATTTGTACATTTTGCTTAAAAACCCGGCTAAAAAGGCCCTCTTTTAACTTAAATTTTAACCCCTAGAATGATGATTTATGCATTAATCTGCTAGCGCGTCTCCCGGAGAAGAAGTATCTCCCATAATCTTGGAGAGATTCCTCCTACTTTCTGAAATATCAAAGTGGGCTTTTTCAAAATTTGACCCTACGGGTCAAAAGTCGGGACATCAGAATTCGGTATTGTTCCTTCGGCAAAGTTTTTTATTTTGATCCCTAGAATACGATTTCCTTGAACGTTGAGCGATTTTTTTGCCTCCATAAAAATCGACCCGGCCTAATGTCTGGACTTCAAGCTCTAGTTAACGAACTGACTACATACAGTGAGGCATATGGCCTGAAGATAAATATCCGAAAAACGAAATATATGATTGTAAGCAGAAAAAGTAGCCACAATATAACCACTTTAAAAATAAAAATCTAAAATGTCGATAAAGTACAGAGCTTTAAGTATCTGGGGGTTAAAATCAATGGCCAGTGGGACTGTTTAAAAGAAATAAGATGCCGTATTGAAATGGCAGGAGAAGCCCTTTTTAAATATAAGAAAGTACTCACCAGCCATGAGATTAACCTGGAAACAAAACTTTTATTCGTCAAAACATATGTATAGTCAGTACTCATATATGCAACGGAGGTGTGGACTATTAAAGCAGTTGATGTAAAAAGACTGGAAGCCTTCGAAATGTGGATCTACCGACGAATACTGAAAATACCATGGACCCTCTTTATATCTAACAACGAAGTACTAAGGCAAGTACACCGCGATAGAGAGCTTTTAGCCACTATAAAGATAAGAAAAACGGCATACTTGGGTCATATTATGAGAAACACAAAATATAAGCTTCTACAAACCATTACGAAAGCTTATATTGAAGGTAGACCTACTAGAGGAAGAAAAGAAGTTATGTCGCTTAATAACATACAAGAATGGACTGGTATCCGAGATGTGGTGAATCTCCTGAGCGAGGCGAGAAATTGGGACGCTTTTGCAATGTAATATAATCTACTTCAATTGTATTGGTCGCTAAAATTCGGAAAACGAATTGGCAAATAAAGAGGAAGAAAAAAATGTAAAAACAAAATATCATTTGAAATGAAATGGTCAAAATTTAAAAAAAAAATCTCTAGTATAAAAATCGACAGGACACAATTTAATGAAACATTTCATTGAATCAACAACTATTTTAATTGAAACTCCATTTAAAATGTTTCTCTGCTGTGAAAACAAATATTTAGTTTTACCATCCGATTTCAGCCATTATAGCCGAATTTCAATTGGAAAATGACAAAATTTTTCTCTGTGTGTAGTTCAGCATTTCTTTACTACAGTTTTCATTACATACTGTGTTGTTAAATTTTTCTCCATTATAACCACATGTTGTCTTTTAAAGACAATTTTGTAACAATATAAAGAGTTAGGTCCTGAAAGTCTGTCTTTCATTTGAAGATGATAATATTTTATGTTATAGTAAATTTGTTTAACACTTTCAAGCTCATTTGATTACACATAAAAGCATTAAAATGCATAAATAATAATTTTAAAGGTGTTAATGTCATTTTTAGATTCATAGTGTATTTTCCTTAAGAAGAAAGTTGAGGAAATTGCCTTGTCGATGTTTGGTATTTAAATTTTAATGGTTTTTATGGGATTTTATATAATAGACTAATAAATCATTTAGTGAATGTTAACTTTATAAAAGATTATAGGAATAAAGACAGTTTTTCTAAAGCAGTTTCTCTATATGTGGTCAGATTTTATGACATTTTAGTTGAAAATTTAGCTAAAATAGATTGAAAGAATTTTTTTAATCTATATTACCCTTGGGTATGCCAGTCTTTTTATATTTTTAAATCACAAAAAATCCCTGTGTATAAAGGTTTTTAAACTGATTTTATAGAAATGTTATAAACATTTGTTTTAGAAAAGAAAAATATCGTAGCACATATATTTATTAAAGAAAAATCTGTTCCCTTGGTTTGCGATTTATCAAATAGTGATATTAAACTCTACCGATGATCGCTTTGAAGAGCATGAAATCATGATAAACAAAACCACAATATCTATAGCGTCTAGTAATAACAACTGTTAACCCCTGATAAGGTCGTTTTAGTTATTTTTTTTTTTTTTTTTTATACAAAATTTCGAAAGTTTCAAACTTTTTCTATATGCTGTAAAAAATTTAATTTAAAATAAAAAAAGCTATATAATAACATGGCAACAACTGTTGCCATGATTGTCCGAATTATAATGTATTGTTTTTTGTAATGTAGTATTGTTAAGTGTCTCCCTTTTTTTTAATTTTTTAAACAAAAATCAAAAATTAGCCTTTTATCCATACATTTTACACCGTATAATAATTATGTCCAAGCAAAAATTGACTCTCTTAAGCCCCTATACTAAAGATATTATGTAGATGAAAACGACAGCAATTGTAGTCAAAAACAAAAGAAATTTCATTTGAATAAAGGACGACTAACATTTCATTAAATTCAACTAACATTTGTCATTTGTTTTTGCTGTTCACAAAATTACTAACAATTGGAGTAAAAATTAACCATGTTAGTAAAAATAAACAAATATTTATTATTTTTATTTTTTTAAATAACGAAAAACGACTGTCAAAAATTAATGTGAAATCATAATACAGTAATTTGATGTGGTTTGTTTTTTAAATGAACTACTAGGTTAGTAAAAAATTAAATTTGTTCTACAAATGACTGACATTTACATTAAAAATAAATAAACTGTATTACCCAAAAACTACAAATTTTTCAAGCAGAAGTTCCCTGAGTGTATTTTCTTCTCATTATCTAAAATTGATATTTTTGCCCTTTAAATAAAGAATTTTTTTTAAAATTCTGACTCCTAACCGGTAAGTCGGAGCAAATTATGGTTGCCAGACACCCTTGATTTCGCCTTTATAAGAATTTTTAATGCTCGCCAAGAATCAAGAAAAAAATATGTTTTGTAGAGGTTTTTTTAAAGTTAAACACATTAAAAAAATATGTTTTTTAAATTTTTTCCTTTAACAAAGTTTTATAGAAAGCAAATGAATATTTCATTGACGCGTTTGGTTTTAGTGCATTTGTTTGAAAATCTATCAAGATCTATCTAGATTTACAATACTTTCGGACTTTACGCTACAGATTGAATTCAAGAAAAAAATAAATAGAAGTATACAAAAATATATTTAAGTTCTAAATGGAAAGTAACAAAATCCAATCTGTAGCGTAGAGAATTGTAAATCTACATTGAAATTCCTTGCCCTAGTGCAAGAACATAGTGCAAGAACATAATCATAATCATAAAAATCAAAACAAAATGTCATTGATTTGTAGTAGCATAATTTGCCAAAAAAAAAAAAACATATTTTGACTTTTTAGTCATAAATAGTGCTTTTTATGCAAATTTATGCTATATTTAATTTATTTAAAGTATTTTTGACAAAAATTTTGTTTAAACTAATTTAATTTGAATACATTTTTATATTTAAGTAAAATCGTTTTTATATTTTAAAATTTTGCTGAACCGAAGAAATGTGTAAGATTGTGTTTCTATTAGAAATATAGTTGCCAACTAAAATTTTTTCTCTATTTTTTTTTTTTTTTAAGTGTTGATAATTGCAAAAAGTGCATATTTTTTATATTTTTAGCGCCACTTTGTGAGCGCCTTTTTAAATTGCATGAAATTCCTTGACCTCTTGATCACTAATATTTTGAAAACATTAAATAGCTGATTTAAAAAATTTATATTATACAAATTTTAGTTATCGTCAGTAGTGTAGTAGATTCAGTAACTTATTAACAATGTCAAATTCGATAATTAGTTTTTTCTTAACATACAAAAATCGTTAACTTATTAACAAAAATTTTGTTTAAAATTCAAGTTAACGATTTTTGTCGTTTCTTCATAAATTTTCAAAGCAAATAAAATTCAAATAAACAACTTTTGTCGGTGTCTTTTGTCAAATATTAAAAAGTTAGAGAATCAAATTTTCGATAATTCAACCGATATTTATCGTTAATTTACGAAATCGAAAGAGTCGTAAAGAAAGTTAGAGAATCGCTCGATTTATTGAGCTAATTTTTATTCCCAGGTGTTTTGCTCCAACCAAATTATACCTGCAAATTAGAAATCATTATTGGTCGCAATTTGTTCATAGTTTTTTAATATTTTCTTCTTTGGACAATATTGACATGTAAAAAATTTAAAGAATAAAAATTTAAAAAGTTTAAGGAATAAAAAATTTTCTAATTTCTTTAACACATTTGTAAGGAAAATATTAATTTTGGGGGAGGAAACGTCCCATTTTCCTTCTCCCTGGATCCGCGCCAGCAATACATAATATCACACACTACCATATATTCATTTTTTGTTTGCATGTATGAACCCAGGTACACTCAAAAAAATAAGTTAGTACAAAAGTTAGTAAAACGTCTTGTAAATCAGGTATACTATTTTTTAGCAAATTTTTTTGCTAAAATCGTGTTTTCAGCTAAAATTGTTGTTATACTTATTCAGCACTTAACTGTTTTATACTAATGCTTTACTAATATACTAATGTTTTACTAATTAATTTTGCTAAAAAAAATTGTGCTGATAAGCAGATGTCGCGGCATGTACAACTCTAATAAGACATATAAAAAAATCAACCATGGAAGAATTTTGTATCTGTTTTTTATACATAAAGCAAAATTGAGGATTAAAACAACTTAAATTTTACGTTGTCACCGGCTTGTGAAAATAATTGTCTATTAATAAAATAAAAGACAAAAGAAAATATTTAAATTTAATATGTATTTCTGTAATAAATGTTAATAGATTAATAATCTAGTGTGGTCAAATTGCAAACATAGATATACAGTCATGTAGACAGAGTAAAGCGAAAGACAAAGACACACATCTTAGTATGGTTCCTTTTTCTTATTGCAAAAAAAGGGTTGTTTTTTTCGTTTCGTTAGTTTTTGTTTATTTTTTCGTTTCGTTTCTATAATTATCTTCGGCAGTTGCGTCCTTAAAATATAGCATCATTTAGACAACCATTGATGTAAGTAGTTGAAAGAAAATTTTTGTTATATATATTTATTTCTATATATTTTCAGATATTAAATTACTTCATGACATCAATGTGGAAAATGAAAATTTTTATATTTCGTAATTATTGTAAATTATTTTTAAAAGAATCACAAAAATATGTTTTATGATTTTCAGCAAATATATTAACTAAATTACAATTTTTTTACAATTTTTTTGCGTTTTTTTTTTTCAGTCTACTAAAATTCAGCAAAAAATTTATTAATTTTTACCAACGCTTTTTTATTTCTAATCTACTAAGTGTTAGCAAAACTTTTGCTGGATCTACTAATTTTGCTGACATTAGCAATTTTTTTGCTAGCACCCTCCTGACTAAAATTTTGCTGACTCAGCAAAATTTTTTGCTGACTTTACAAACTTTTTTTTTTGAGTGTATTTTTCCATATTTGGCGTACACCTTCATACATGCTGATATATGAAATAATATTGTATGTTCATACATGCAATCATGCACGTTCATATTACCATATATCATCATTTACAACTGGGTATTAAAAAAACTCTTTTTTTTTGCTTTCATCATCATTTATCATTAAATCCAATGTCAATTACACACAAAAATATGTAACAAAAGTTATCGAGTGTCTGCGTTTTTAAAATGTGAGATAGGCCTAAAATACAAAATAGTAACAAAAAAAAAAAGCAAACTGAAAAGTATATGACTTTTCAAAGAAACTCATTTATTATCAATGAATCTGAATAGATTAAAACAAAAATATCAAACGTTTTTTGAATAAATTGGAAAATTTATTTTTTGTTTTCTTTTGTTTTGATCTCTTGACTTATTAATGATGTCCTTTTAAAAAGAAATAAAATATAATAAAGGGAAAAATATTTTATAGTAACCCGACTCATTAAAAAATTGTTTCTTCCAAAGAAATTATATTTAAATTTGGTATCTAGTAAAAGGTATAAAGTAGCACGTCTGTGCATTCTTAACTTCTCGTGGTATTCAAAAGAACATATTAATTTTGGGGGGTTTATACTGGGAGGTATAGTCATCGGGTCAGGTCGTAACTCACGTTTATTATACTCTATTAAGTTTTAGTGCACTTGTATTTTTTATTTTTTCGATATACGTGCTCGTTTGGAATTAAGACAAATATTTATATTTTGCCACAGGGTGGCAACTCAATGGCCAAAATTAATCTTGCAAACTTATAGATATTTTATTGTTACGATTTTTTATTTTCTGTTGAGTGCTTAGATATTTAATAATATTGCTTAATTTCTGAAAATCTGACCTGTTGGTCAGAATTTTTTTTATATTTTCGATGTTAACAGAAACTTACCTTTCATTTGATTATTACCCGTCATCTGTAATTGTACAATGATATTTTTAAAATTTCTTTAGAAATTCAGTTAGAATATTGTTTTCTACCTCAAGTCCAAAAATTTAATATGATAATGTCATATTATATTTTATTTGTTGCTCTTCAGAAAGTTTAATCATTTTCAGGATAGACAATACAATTGTTACATTGGCTTCACCCAAATCTTCAGTTGTCTGATATAGAAAAAAATAGGTTTAACTCAAACCGTGACATTACTTACAACATATAAAACAAACTCTTTGGGAATCTTTTTGTCTGCCTTAGTGTATAAACTGCCTGATCTGGCAACCCTAATATGAAATCAAACTATTTGAACAATTGTTGTTTTTTCAAATAGCATACCAATTAGCATACCATGGCACTTCTCAACAAACACAGTTTTTTGGGATATATGTTGTTTTTACTAATTGTAATACAACAAACACACATACATGTACTGACATGTAAAGTATATCGATATGTAAAATTGTTGTTTTTTCAAATAGTTTGATTTTATAATTAGGGTTACCAGATCGTGCATTTTATACACTAAGCCAGACAATAAGCATCTCAAAGAGCTTATTTTGTCTGTTGCATTTTATGTCTTAGTTTGAGTTAAGCCAATTATCTTTTTCTATTGCCGACAACTGAAGATTTGGGTGATGCCAATGAAACAGTTGTATTGTCTATCATGTAAATGATCAAACTTTTTGCAAAGCAACAAATAAAATCTTATATGACAATATCATATTAGATTTTTGGACTTGAGGTAGAACAATATTCTAACTAAATATATGAAAATATAGAAAGTCCGAAAAAAAAATGTTGTATTTTTAATACAAAAATTAAAACATTTTTGAATTTTTGGATATTGCTAAAAATGTAGTATTTTATACATTGGTCTCGGTGCGTAACGTGTTTCTTTAAATGACCAAAGAAAAATATTTTTTGTCAGTACAGTATTGCAAATATCGTGGTGCCACTGAAGAAAGTTACGCCCCCTACTAAACAAATATAATATGTCAATTAAAACGGTCACTGCTTTAACACATGTGTATGTTCAACAAAAATAATAAAAATTGTGGGAATACCCGAATTCTTTAAAGCTCAAACAATAAAAGAAAAAATAAGAGCACAGGCTTTATCATTTTAGAACAAAAAAGTCACTTCCTTATGCAGTGAACGTTAAAACACTAAAATATGTTTGGGGGAATACCCGAATTGTATAACGTTCAAACAATAAAACAAAAATATGGGCATACCATCATTTTTCATTTCATGACACACAAGTTGCTTTCTTAGTTTTCATTGCGTAGAGGTTGTACAAAGTAAGAACGCACAAATTTTATTGCGTTGAAAAAAAAGAAACAAGACGCTTTTTTAAATTTCGTTACAAAGTCGGTTATTAACACGTTTTTCTAACGTTAAGATTGCAAAACTTATGCCAATATAATTTGTGGTTTTTAATACATTATTTTAAAGGTAATGAACGTCAGTTTTTTAATTTTTCTGCAAGTGTTTTAAACATAAATTTTTATTATAGTCGACAAAAAAATGTCAAAACAAACAAAAAATATTCGAAAAAGACAAGAAATTTCGTTAGAAACAAAAATCAAAATATTAGATTGTCTTAAAAGTGGCGCAGGGTCCACTGCTGTCGGAAAGGATTTTTGTTTGAATGAAGCCACTATCAGAACAATTAAAAAAAATGAGGATTTAATTCGAAAATCCGTTATTTCTGGATCAAACCTCAGCTCCCAAACAACATCATATAGCCGGAATTCTATCTTAGAGAAAATGGAGAAACTCTTAGTGGCTTGGATCGAGGACTTACTACAAAAAAAAAATACCCATAGATAGACAAATTTTAAAAGAGAAGGCACATAGAATATATGAACGACTGAATGAATCGGAGCCATCAACAAGTTTTCAGGCAAAGAAAAAATGTATATTTAATGCAAGTGAGGGTTGGCTAACAGGATTCATCAAAAGACACGCATTTCACAATGTAAAAATAAAAGGAGAAGTAGCATCTGCTGATGAAAATGCAGCCAAGAACTTTCCAGAAAAACTGGTCAAAATAATTGAAAACGGCGGTTATACCCCAGATCAAATATTCAATGCCGACGAAACCGGGTTATTCTGGAAAAAAATGCCCACCAGAACTTACATAGCTAAGTCAGAAAAATCTGCTGGTGGTTTCAAAGCAGCTAAAGATCGGGTTACATTCTTATTGTGCAGTAACGCATCTGGTGATAAGATTTTAAAGCCTTTGTTAATCAACCGATCGTTAAAGCCACGAGCCTTGAAAGGTAAGAATATTAAACAGCTCCCCGTTCATTGGATGGCAAATAAAAAAGCATGGATGACGGCCGATTTGTTCAAAAAATGGTTCCACGAATGCTTTGCTCCTGAAGTCCAAAAATATACGGAACAAAAAGGTCTTGAATTTAAAGTTATTTTACTCATCGACAATGCACCAAGCCATCCTATGCTAGATCATCCAAATATTCAAATAGTGTTTTTGCCTCCTAACACTACTTCGCTGATTCAGCCATTGGATCAGGGTATAATAGCAACGTTTAAAGTTTATTACATAAACAAGCATTTAAATATATTTTCGATTCAGTCGAAGAAAGAAACTTAACGGTCGTGGAAGCATGGAAAAACTATACAATCATGGATTGTATAACGCATTCTTCTTTTGCCATAAAACAACTTCGGACTTCTACCCTAAATGCATGTTGGAGAAAAATATAGCCAGAATGCGTCAAAAGTGAAAATTCTGTAACACAAACTTCAATTGTGCGTTCCGAAATTATAAATTTATCACACGCAATTGGTGGTGAAGGCTTTGACAATGATGAATTGATGACTGAAAACCCTTTAGATGAGGAGGATTTGATCGAACTTTTAACAGTTGATGCCAGCAATGAGAACGATATGGACGAATATGAAGGCGAAACTCGTCAAATTACTGCTCATATAATTCGAGAAGGTTTGAAATTTGCTGAAAGTATGGAACAGTATTTTCTCGCTAATGATCCCGACTTAGAACGTGCACTGAAATTTCAACGTAACCTCCAGATTTGTACAGCTGGGTACCATGAACTGCATAAGCAACTCGAAAAACCAAAAACCCAGCATTTGATTACAGACTTCCTAACTAAAACCAAACCAACTACGGACGACCTTATTATGGAACGGAACTCATCAATGGATTCAAACTCCTCAGATATGTTAGATATACGAGTATCTAGTGATGAAAGCAATAGTAGTCCAGTTGGCAATAAACATGGCTAATTACTAAGCAGTTATGCTATTTGCTAATAAAGCATTTTTCTTTTATTTCTCAAGTTAATTTTTTTCATGTACAATATTTACTTATGAATTTAAGTTTTCTGTTACCTTTTTTTAATAAAAATATGAATTAATTTATTTTTTAATTTATGTAACACGTGTTTAATTTTTTTACACGGTTTTTAGAACAACGTATAGGAATTTTTTTATCTAACGCGTTTTTTTTTTTTTAATTTTGGAACACATCCCTGATTTAAGTATGGGCTTCGTGCTTTTTTTACACGTTTTTTTTTACACGTTTTTTGTTGGAACGTATCTACCGTGTAAAAAAAGAGTTGGGTGTATATTATTTTTCTAATTTGATGTTATCGTCACCGGAAATCGAACCCGGGACCATCTGTGTAACAGTCCAACGCGCTGAGCATTACATCACAAAGCCCTACGTAACGTATCCGCTCGAGTAATTAACATTTTATATTTTGTAAAAAAAAAAACAATACCAAACAATTTAAGTTTTTTTTTTATAAAATATAAACTGAAATAGAACATATTTTGAATTACTCGATTAACTCGATTAATGGCGTAACGGTTAACCGATAGAATGCCCTAATATATACGTTTGTTACTATAAGAACTATACGAAGGCTTTAAAAAAAAATTGTTGTTTAAGATAGAACTTGTCAGTTTATATTAAATCTTATACCACCTGCTATTTTATTATAACTTTGCCACTTTTAGTGTGCAACATCATTGTTGTTACTTGTAGTTTAAGAAGTCATATAGGGGGTTTTTTTATATGAACAATTTGCACCAGCATATTACAACTTTAACATATCTTTGTCATAAAAATCTTCAAAATATAATTTTATAAATATAAAAATCTTTTTTATATTATTTTTTTTTTCTTCCACCCAACATCTTGGCAAATAATACATCTTAAGAGGAGTACAAGGAACGGGCAACATACGCTTATGAATTATTATTTATGCACAAAAGGTGTTAATGTCATTTACAATAAAAAAAAAAACACCAAAAAGGGATCCTACCAAAAAATACTCACACACAAAAAATATTAAAAAGTTAAATTATCCTTTACATCTGGCTTCCTTAAAGTAAATTTGGCTGTTTGAGTGTTGCTACAAAATGAAGGTGTGTCTGTAAGGTTGTCATACAATAATTCACATTAATTTAAGCTGTGAAAAGTGAAAGTCTGACATTTTAATGGAATTCGTGAATTTTCTTTCAATTTTACTCTACGGGTGGTATCTGGTATAGGCAGACAGTAGCATAAAGTTCTAGTTTAAGTAGAAAAACAAAAATGAAAGAAATTGACTTATAAGCATTTACTAGTTTTGATAAATTGTTAACAATTTTGTAAATTTAGAAAATTTTCCATTATTTATTCAAAAAAAAACAAAAACTGAAATTAATGAATACTCAGTTTCAGCTGTGTTGCTGGTTTCAATATCTTTGAAGTCGCTGAATCCGATTCTAAAGTCAGTTTTTCGGAACACATTTGGTTCTTGTGCTACAGTGGTTGTTGGCGTGGTGGGGAGGTAGGAATTAATAATATTCTACTGTTAACTAAATCAATATTTCCATCTTTAGGAGGGTCGTAGAGGGTTAATACATATGTCCGACCGACTACTTTTGCCAGAGGGATATTTTTTACTATGGGACTTATCCCCTCAGGACCCACCAACAGAGGAATATATATCATAGTTTTTCAAAATAATTCCGCCATTTTTACTTAGTAGTCCGCTTGCAATGAAATTTGGAACTGGAATAAGTGGCGTAATATCGAGCTTAAGTTTTGATATTGAGCCTCCCAGATTTTTTAAATTTTTTGATAACACACTCAAAAAAAAAAAGTTAGTGAATTCTTAAACATTTTTGAAACAAGCCCATATATTTATATAAATTTTTACCAGTACCAATTGTAAGCAGCGATAAAACACGAACGACAGAGCATAGAAAAAAATCATTGTTTTGTCTTACTAGGGCCTAGTTTTTGGGATGTCAATTAAACTTAAGTCATTGGCCTAAGATAATCTTAAAACAAAAATAAACTGAATGTGACTGGGCCTACTATTTTTCAGTTCTAGTTTAAAGAAATATTAAATTACACGATGATGCCACATTAAT
>CM037854.1:17272948-17418872 GCA_021234595.1 Delia radicum | reverse complement strand
TTATTTAGTTAAATTATAATATTGTGAAATTAATATTTTGAGTAACTTAATTAAATTAAAATAAGCAATAACGCGTATAAGTACGGCGAGGAATGTCATGGCAACTATAAATAATATGCACTTAGAAGATCACTTTTTGCAAAAATTAAAGCTTAAAAACATAGAAAGTAAAGAAAAAAAAAAGGGGCATCTCTTTTTTCAATAGGTACAGAATCTTACGATTTTCTTTCGGTTCAAGCAAGATTTTAAAATGCAAAAAATGATTTTGATTAAATCAAAATTTCAAAATCTCTCCAAATTTTTTAATTTTTTAACAAATTAAAAAAAAAAACTAAAATAAATGAAAAATATCCACAAATATTCTCTTAAAAAGGACAAAATAATGCAAAAAAAGAGCACAAAATATGTATAAAAAGTTAAAATATGCTTTTTAACAAAATGTGAAACATTTGCATTCAGATTCCAAATACATTTTAGTTAAAACATATTTTAAAGCCTTAAAATTGTATTCATAAACGAATATTAGCTTAATTTATTAACTTATTTTAAACCTTGTGTAAAAGTTAATATTCGTTTATGAATACGGTTTTAAGAATAAAATTTGTGTGTTAACATATGAACTACTGATTATTATTTTTTGTGAATACAGGGGTTTGGTCTATATCAGTTTTAGATTATCGCAAAAAAACATACATATGAGTCATTCCATGTCAGACCGCACGATATTTGCTTAAAATTTAATTTGATGTCTCCGATGTGTTTCAAAATTTTAGCACGTATTCTTCATTTAAAAATATTTTACGGCGCTACGAAATAACCCCCAATGAAATAACCCCCAACGGCCAAAAATGAAATAACCCTCAAAAAAATTGTGTAAAATTGTTAGGGGGTTTCTTCATTTTTTTGGGGATTATTTCATCTTACGGTTTGGAGATTATTTCATTATGAAGCAACCCCCAATGAAATAAAGCCGAAAGGCGCAACGAAATAACCCCCAATGAAATAACCCCCAACGGCCAAAAATGAAATAACCCCCAAAAAATTGTGTAAAATTGTTTGGGGGTTTTTTCATTTTTTTTGGGGATTATTTCATCTTACGGTTTGGAGATTATTTCATTATGAAGCAACCCCCAATGAAATAAAGCCCAAAATTTAAATTCTTTGGAGATTATTTCATATGCAATTATTTTGGGGGTTATTTCATATTTTTTGGGGGATATTTCATTTTGCTAAAAGCGAAATTTTTTTAATATTTGTTAGTTTTTCTGCGTGGCGGCCTGCGGCCGCTCTTAGGGGTTTTCTCCTCCATGGGACGCGGCAGGTGGCTTCGCTGAATAAAGTTTCCCTGCGCGCGTCACACTAGGGAAGATAATGAGACGCGCGCAGGAAAACTGTATTCAGCGAAGCCACCTGCCGCGTCCTATGGAGGAGAAAACAGCTAGATCGGTCGCAGGCCGCCACGCAGAAAAACTGAACAGTGTAACAAAAGAATCAAAAATATGAAAACAAAAAATAAAAAAAAAAATTGGGACATATTTCATTTCTTTGGAGCTTATTTCATTGGGGGTTTTTTCATTTCTTCCTTTGGGAGTTATTTCATTACGAAACAACCACCAAATTTTGGGTGTTATTTCATTTTCACCTTTGGGGAATATTTCATTTCTTTTGGGTATTTAATTTTTTTTTTTTTGTTGGGACTTATTTCATTTTTTTTGGGATTTATTTCATTGGGGGTTATTTCATTTTGTCGATTGGGTATTATTTCATTGGGGGTTATTTCGTAGCGCCATATTTTACACGTGCTTCCAGATAAAAATTAAACAATGGAAAAAAAATAGAAGCCGTTCGACTTCCATTCTAACATTTACAGGAATTATTAAGGTATATTAAGCTTTAAGAAAATATTTTTTTCAGATTTTTCGACTTCTTCGAAGATGGTGGAAAACAGAAATTAAGTAAAAAACCAAATTTTAAAAATGAAATATACAAAAAAAAAAAAATTAAAATATTTTTAAAAGAAGGTTCAAATACCTTTAAAATAAGGTATTAAACTTTAAAATCCATTCACTAGTTTTAGAAAAACATCAGTTTAGCTGCTGTAATGCCAGATGACTTTTCACGATTTTAAACGATTTTCAAATTCCCATAACCTTTTCAAAAAAAATATTTTTTTAATATTTAATACGTCTGACAAATTTAAAGTAAATCGGAAGAGATATTGTAAAAAAGGTGTTCGGTCTGACATGGACTGACTCATATTCTTGAAATTCCTTGTAATACGTATAAGTTATACTAATAGTATTAATATTACTCATACGCCTTGAATAGTTCAAGGCAAATTATTCGATTTAGTTAAATTTCGGTTTGTCATATAAAAAACTAATAATAGTATCGATAAAATATATAAAAAAATTTTGGACTATTTCAACCCTGAGGTTATTATTTTTAAAATGTAATAGAATTTCAATAAAAACTAGCCATTATTTATTATTTGAGTAGAAATGGAATAATTTTTAGCATATCTTCGACTTTGTGTGTTTTAAAGATTTTCAAGATTTGTATATCATTGTCAAACAGTTTCTTACCACTGCACTGTGTCAGATTTTAGTAATTTAGAGGGACTAAATTCTATAATTCAAAAACGAGTAGAGATAATTCCATGATTTTTGGAACACTTTATTTTTATGACCTAACACAACTTTTGTGAAAATCTTGAGGTGGGCGTGGCAATATAACGCCTACCTCTCATACAAATTTTAAAATTAAATTTTTTTTTTTAACTTTTAACAATTGATATTTAATAAAATAAACTATTTTAGTAAGAAAAATGTTTTTAGTGGGCATGGTCAGCTTTATTTCAAAAAATAGCAAGATATTTTGTTTTTTTATATTAATTAACTTAAAAAAAAATACTGTTTCATTCATCAGAATCAGTGAAATATATTTCTGGATCTTTCAATAGTGTTAAAATTTCTTTTGTTAAAATCGCTTTTTTGGTTTTAGGTGGCTTGCGCAAAATGCATATAACTGGATCTGATGATGTTAAAAGTCTATGTAGTAAATCAGTATTTGTGTGAATTCTTGATGTTTTTTTTGGTAAACTTTTCACGATCATTTCTATTGTCCTTATTTCTAGCTTCCTGAGCTTCTTCAGACAACTGTCCAATAGGAAGTATACTACTTTCTAGTATTTCCTTTCCATGGAGGATAACCTTATGAACTGTTACTGGCATGTTGTACCATGAATAGTTTTTTAAATATATATATTACTTATAATAATATATAATATATATATTATTATATATTATATATATTAATATTATATATTACAATGAAGTGAACCGCATCAAATTTCTCAGAAATTAATAAAAAAAACGTCTTCTAGAGTTAAGCATAATCTTAATACAGTATGATCCAACAGTGACTGTAGGCTAATATCAGCATAAGATTCAGTGATATTAGTATTACGTGGATAGCACAAACGCATTGATTTGTTGACTAAATCATAGCATGGTAATATCTCAGGACTAAAATATTTTAAATGTTGTCTTAACATACGGTAATTATGAGTTGATAAATCACAATCGATCATAAGAGCTAGAGCTGCGTCAGGAGAAAGCCCTACTTGATTATCTTGAATACCCCTGATTTTTTTAAGGGCAGTACCTCTTTTTGGAGAAGCCGTAATTAGTTCGTTAACGATTGCAGCCGACGAACGCTTTCCCGATGACCGAATTTTAATTTCAGCTGCCATTAATAAATTTTCATGGTCTGACGTATTCTAAAATTTTCTTTGCTTTCCTTTTTTTTGTTCTTTCGCAACAAGCTTCAAATGTTTTTTTTTTGGCCTTCCACGTGTTGTTTGAGTGTTGGCATCACAAACAAATCTTGTTAAATCAATTATAGTCCCAAGCCAATCAGCATTCCATTCCAAAAATCTCAACTGCTTTCTGTGGGCTCTTTGCCATTTTAACTTTAATTGATGGCAAAACGTACTTACAAAATTATGTAATGTAGTTAAATCTCCAATTTTTTCGGTCCCAGTACTTATATATCCACATATAAAATCAAAAACACGGTCATGTCTTTCATTTTCTCTGTCGACAACCAGACTTCGAAAATTTCACTTTGAAAAATTTGATTGGGCATGATAAGTTTTTGGGTTGGCTTTATCCGGGCGCAAATTGGCGCAGGTTTTTTTTCCTGTTCCTACAAAAACAAATGATTCTCAATAGTGTAGTCTTAAAATTTTCACTAAATGCGACTAAATACTATATTTTCTTTTCCATTTAATATTTCGTAATTATAAAAAATCTTACCTTAAATGGATGTCAGGGTTATCACTTCAAATTTAGTTTTAAACCATTTATTTTAAAACACTTTTCAACTATTGTTAATTAACTGTATTGTTTTTTTTATATTCAAAAAGAATTGTGAAAAAATAACATGAAACACCAAAAATACAAACTTTTAAAGTTTACATACTTTCAACAACCACTATAATGAGTTTTTAAGTCTTCAAAACATTCAACTTTGTGATACCGTTATATTTTTGTTGTTTACAATATTTACTTTAAACGTTTTTATTAATACCAGAGTTGTTATTAATCGTATTCAATAAACTTTTTTGAAAAAGGAGACAACATTTTTTTTTTAATTAAATCCCGCTAAAATATCCAAATCTGACACTGTGCACTGTAATAAAGAATCGAATTTTTTCATTAATAATAATAATTAGAAACATTAAATTGCATTTATAGTAATTAAATGTGCTAAAGTCCCAAAACTTATTTAACAAATTGTGAAAAGCAATCTGATGTAGGCGTGTCCCTATCCGGATTTCATTCCTGCCTAAGGAAATCTTCAGGGGACTTTGTTATTAGAATTTCTAGAGATATTTGTTATGTTAAATCACAAACTCAATGAGAATTTCTTGTCCTCGTCTAGGAGCGAGATTCAAAATATAAAATATCATAGAAAAAACACGAAGAATGTTGATGAAAGCCGTTGCGGGCTAGAAAGTTAACTCCATTCATGCAGGTGTCAAATAACTTTTTTCTAAGTGTTTTTTCTGTTAATTAAAGTAAATTATCACAAATAAAATTATAATTTTTCTGTTAATATGGAAAAATATTCATGATCTTTAACCGAACTAACCAACAACTCACAAACTATGAATCTTTTTCATAAGATTTTTTGAATTTTTCATTCACATTGTGAATAAAATTTCATAAGCTTATTGAAAATATTTCATTAAACTGTGTGGACCGATATTGCTTTCTCTCTGTGTTTACCGATATTGACCATTTTCAATACCAAACTGTTAAAGGCAGCGAGAAACACTTTCATTGCAAATAAAAAGTATAGTTTTCTTGCAGGGGACATAATCGCTATTTAAAAAGTAAAGAGTTTGATGCAATATTATTTTGATTGTAACAGCGAAATAATATTTGGTAGTCCCACCAATCCTAATAATTATTTCTGATAACCTTATTTTTCGAATAAATCGTTTAGTGTAATAAGTATTTAATACAAAATGTTCCCAGATTCAAATTTTAGAAAATACTTCTATAAGTTATTAACACATGATATAAATGCATAATAAGTTAAAATTTTCAAATCAAAACGAAAGCCTTGTCTCTATAACTTAAATGTTAAATAAAATTCGAATCACAGTTAAAATCTTACTGTCCACATACACACACACGTGTATACAATTTTACGCTTGAACAGATAATTTTTATGCCAATGAAATTCTATGGATTTTACACGTGACTTCAATGAAGAATAACAAATAAAATAACGGCAATTTACTATACCACCAATACACTGGACAATGTCCCTAAATTGACAACACTCATAAAAAAATCCCGTATAAATAGTTGGAAAATCAGCTACGACCAAGCAAGTAGTACCCGAATTTGAGCCAACAGAATTTTCAATGAAGTTCAGAATAACGTTCTGCTAAATTTAGGTGACATAAATTTTGGGAAAAACAGTAAGTAACAGTATAAAGAGGTAATGTTTGTATGTTTGTTTGTTTGTTTGTTTGTTTGTAGAAAGTAATCTCCGTAACTAATCATACGATTTCTAAATTTTTTTACCAATATTTAATTTGGTCCTCCAGGATGGACATAGGCTATATATCGTTCCGATTTTTTTTTTTTTTAAAGTTATGAGCGGAAATATAAAAATAATCTATATATATAAAATACAATGTTTGTATGTTTGTCCTCTATAGACTCTAAAACTATCCAACCGATTTGGCCCAAACCGGTTTCATTTGAAAGGTAATAGTCCAAATTAGGTTTTCGGATATATATATTTCAAGTGGGGCGTGGCCCCTCCCACATAAATTGAATAACATCATATATCTTGACTAGTGTGATAGCAAGAGTTTTGAAACAGTGCAGTATCCCATATGTTACTGATTTAAATAATCAGGAAAAAAATGGGCGGGATCGGACCAGTGAGAGTGGCAGCTCCCATACAAAGTAAATATTTAATATCATATATCTACAGTACTATAGTAGCCATAGTCTTAGAAATTTGTGCACGTTGATTATTTGTTAATGTGCGTGATCGGACCAGTGGGCGTGTCAGCTCCCATACAAAGTAAATATTTAATATCATATATCTACAGTTCTATAATAGCCAGAGTCTTAGACATTTGTGCACGTTGATTATATTATGAATAGTCATGGGAAAATTGGGCGGGATCATACCAGTGGGCGTGGCAGCTCCCATACAAAGTGATTATTTAGCTCATATACAAAATTAATATTAATATTAAATATCTAGGGTTCTATATTAGCTATATAGCCTTCAAATTTTGTACGAGTCCATCAATCACAAATATTAGTAGTCGAACTGAAAATGGGCGGAATGGGATAAATGGGCGTGGTACCAAAAGCAAAAAACAAATAAGCATTAAAATAAATTATCACATTCAAGACTTTTTGCAAGGTTATTTAATAATGTTGTTCAAAAATTGTTTTTAGCGTTCCTCATAGTCCTAGAATAAAGAAAAAAGGTAAAGAAGTAAATGAAGAAGTAAATAAAGAAGTAAATAAGAAGTAAATAAAGAAAGTAAAGTAAAGTAAAGAAGTAAATTTAGTAAGTAAAAAGTAATAGGTGACTTCGCAGTTGTTATGGCAGTTGTTTTCAGCTATTCATTTTATATACTTCAGCAAATAAAGGCGATAGAAGGACAAAGAGGCGTTGGGCTTCCCCTGAAATTACAAATTTTAAAATGATTTACTAATTTGAATTTATTGTTTTTAATTATTTATTTGCAAAACAACGTTTGCCTGGTCAGCTAATATATAATAATTTAGAAAAAGTTTTGTTAAATTGAAATGAAACTGTAAAAAATATTACTTGAGCCAGAGAAAACACTAAAATTTGTTTACATAAATAGAACATTTTTGGTCTTCAAAGTTTAGTAACGTCATGATACTTGTTAGGAAAAGACCCTAACCACGTGCTTGATTACTAAGAAGACAAGAATGGAGCAAAACTGATGATTAATAGGTTTTTGTTAAAGTTCTGCCTATTATGGAAGCTTTAGCTTTTCTTAAACTTCGGCTTCTGATTAGATCTTTAGCCAGATTAAAATACTAGTATCAACCTAGCTAATATGTTTGATTTGCTTTATTTTTGTAAATATACGGAGGTTGAAAGCTCGTTATAAATTGAAAATGAATTCAGTACATGTTTTCTGCTAAATGTTAGTTTGTTACAAACAGGTAATTAGTTCAGTTAAATCTGCTAAATTTTCAGCTGATATTGCTATCATTTTTACCAATTATTAATTTAATGAACACAAATTTATATAAATATTTTTCATTTAATTTTATAATCTTATACAAAAACACAACGCTATATAAAACACTGATAATCACTTTTATTATTTACATTCCACTATACTTTTCTCGATCATTCTTGTCATGTGTATGTAAGGGATGTTTGCATTATCGTTTGTTTGGTGTTTTCTTTCTTAATGTCATTTAGAATTTGATGAACATATTGAAGAGCTGGAAGAAGAAAAAATGAATATATGATATTATTGTAAAATAGAGATGGAGATTAGAAAAATAAACAAAAATCTAAAAATAGAATATTTGTGGTGTTAATGTTGTCACTTCTGAATATAATATACAATAACAGAAAAAGCTAAAAGGAAAGAAAACTGCAATTTAGCTGCATTAGATTCGAGGCCACACTTGGGTGTGATCGCTAAACGGTCATAAATTGGTATTGTTACGTTTGTAATGTAAAATGAGCGCAGTTTTGATTCTTACTGCCGCAGGTTGCTGAAAAATTTATCATATAGAGACAATCTGACAATTATAAGACACAAATAATAATGCAATTTAAATGAAAAATCACTGATGAGCCTGTCCACAAAAAGGCAGAATCTAGTCTAGTCTGATTTAAAAATTAGTGTTTATAATTTTTAGAGAAAAAGGTTTATTCTTCGTCTTAACCTCAACATTTCTAAATAATATTATTCACATTAGCCAATATATATTTATAACATAAAAGTTGCCATATAAGTTTATTCATTTTATATTATTTGATACTGGGAAAAATTTCTTTCTGTTTCTTTTCACTCTTTGTTTTTAACTGATGCAATAAAACAATGTTGTCTACTAGTACCGTCTACAATCGATCGCACACTAAAAATACACAAATACCATCAAACGTCTCTTAAATCGATGCCCAACAAAACACATTAAAAAACATGACACACACGCAACAAAACAACGTGTGCTTTTGAAAACACAGACGTACATTAAAAAAGTTACAAATAAATATATTAACAGATGAGTTCTCAATAATTTTTAAAAAATCTAACTATATATCAGGCGCAAATATTAGTTCAAGCACGGCTAAAATTTGTTCATGTGGTAAAATGGGATTACCAACAACTTGAGTGAAATAACAGGTTTAAACGAAAATAGCAGAAAAAACTAGCTCTATCGAATTGTAACGTTCAACAGACTTTGGAACTAACTTTTTTTTATGAGTGCATTTATAAACTGACCAAGAATAAATAAATAAATAAATAAAAAAAACAACAAAACAATAACAACAAAAATAGAAAAACTGTATTATATATAGTATACACTATGGTCCAAAAGTAAATGGATTTTAAGAATTACAAAAATTTAAAATTAAGAAAGGATATATACATTATTTCTAAATAACACTACTAGAAAAACCGAGATATTTTAAAAAAAAATTGAGATATAATTGAAAATGAAAAGTAAAATTTGACAGATTTGGATTCAGCGCACCGAAGTCTATTAAAAAAATACGAATTTCAAAGATAGGTGCTGCAAATATATGAAATTTGTGGAGTGGAGTTATTTCTTAATGATAAAGACATTCCATACAAAGTGGTTCATTATATGTGTTATACTTTTCGCCTTCAGTGTATTATACTACTATACTGATTATACTACTTTTAGAAGAAATTAGGCAATTTATTCTAAACCTATACAAAAAAAAACTTGAGAAATAACAAAAAAATACAAAACCATGATATGCATACGATACTATAAAGAAAATTGAGTATTATCCTTGTTATTCGATACCAGAAATAAGAAAGGCATGTCAAGGGAAAAAAAAGTTTGGTTTTTTAACTTGATTTTACGGTGGCTATTGAGAATAAATAGCAATGCGTGATAAGAAAACGCAACTAGCTTTAGGAAGGAGAAGGGGAGACTCCTACAGACAACGACAAAGCAACGAAAAAGGAAAACTTCAACTTAAACGAGCCTAATATAAAAGAATGACAAAAAATAGTAAAAGACTACAACAATACAATGTTTAAACCAACAGCCAACAATTGATGGCATACATATTTTATAGTACATACTCATATACTCATGCGAAATAGTGTGTGTGTGTGTGTATGTGTAGTAGTAATGTGTCAGGTGTTAGTGATAGATTTGTCAATGTTTGGGTAATAAAAACATGTTCAAATCGCTCATTTGTTAAAAGACTAACATAACTCAAAAACACGATTTTTGCCTTAAAAGTTTCAATTCATATATTCTTCGCTCGTCCCTTCCTCTATTTATTTGGTTACGTTTTTTATCAATAAGGTTTTTAATGCATTTTTCTCTTAGTGAGAATTGTGTGCGAATCCGCTAATTATCGAGAGTAGGTATCGTGGGTAGCACAGTTTCTCTTTAAAGTATGTACTCTTGGCACCCACTCTCCAGAAAAAAATAAAATATATTCTCCTCTAGCTCGAAAAGTATACATGGTATTAATATTAAATTTTTACACAATGTGAAGCATGATATAACTAATAAATATATTTCATTAGCTCAAAAATCGTGTTTTTTTGGCTTATGACAGTCTTCTACTGAATGAGCAATATCATTGTACTCATCGTTTACTTTTACATACAGTATGTAGCTTGTGTCATTACTAGTTATTAATACATACATGAACATTAGACCGACTGAGCTTGCATAGAGAAAAAAAGTGTTTTTTGTCCACTCCTCAAAATGTTCCTTAGTTTGTTTTATGATGATTTCCAAAATATTTCGTCTATGTCATTATGATCCCGATTTAGTGTCTATTATTAAGATCCCATGAGCTGGAACGTTTTTAAAAAAATACATTTTTTTTAAGTTTCTAAATAATAATTTTCAGTTGTTTGAATTGTAATACCGTATCTTTATTTTTAAATGAAACAACAGTCATTTGTGGAAGAAATTTGATTTTTGACTACAATTGAAGTTCATTTAAAAAACCAACCACATCAAATTACTGTATTATGATTTTACATTCATTTTATACCGTAGTTTTTTTTTTATTTAAAAAAAAAAAAACAAAACAAATAAATGTTTGTTTGTTTGTTTATTTTTTACTGCATTTGTGGTTCAATTTTACTACAATTGTGGTTAATTTTTTGAACAGTAAAAAACAAATGACATTGTTAGTTGCTGTTCTCAAGTGAAATTTCATTTGTTTTCAACTACAGTGGTCTTTACCTGCATAGTATTCTAAGTGCACTTTGGCTTAAGACAAAGTATACAATATTCCTATCAAATGAACGTACTTTTTAAGGAGCGTTATATAAAACATGTAAAGCATGTCCAGAAATATAATTTTCAGGGATATTCTGTAAAAAAAATAATTTTTAAGTTTTTTGTATGGAGATTTTTGTAATATAAATGTCAAATAGACATGTTTTCAACTTTAATCTATCTAAGCAAAAATGTGTTTCAGCTTGCTAAATTTTAAATTTTGTCCACACATGGACACATCGAAATTGAACTGATTTGAATATAGTTTGTACACCCTATTAAATTTCTGGTAAAACGTGAACTAGTGCGAATTTCAATAAACCTAATCCGACTAAGGATTAAAATATATGATTTTTACATTTAAATTAAAGAAATTTTGCACAAAAACTTAAAAAGAGTAAATTTTTTTACAGAATATCATTGAAAAATGTATATGTCTGCACATGCTTTGACATGTTTAATATACCGTTGGACGCGCCTTAAAAATACCTTCATACAATATTGTATTGTATACTTTGAGTTTAGTTAAAGTTCAAAATTCTTTGAAAAAAAAAAAAATCATGTTTAAAAACAGGAAGTCAATTCTAAGCATGAAATATTTTGGGGATCTCCATAAAACTAACCAAAGTAAATCTTTTTCGTGAGTGGATCTAATAAACATATAGCACACCTAGGACAAAAGTAACTCAACTCAAAATTTTTCATTTTTCAGAAATCGAAAAAAAAAAAACATTTGCAACTTTATACCAATTGAAATATAAAGAAAGACATAACTGTTCTTTAGCAGCAGTTGACAACAACAAAATAAACTGATATTTTTTTAATAGATAAACAAGTCTGTTGTGTATTGTTCAAGCATATAAAACCGAAAAATTTAAATTTTGAGTTAAGTCACTTTTGAACTGGGAGTGCGTTATATGTATTTACACTTTTATGTTCTTTTTTTTTTGCTGTAGTTAGTTATATGGTTAAGGCGAAATATTAGATTGTATAAAAAATGTTTTCGAGTACTCAACAGTTCGAGACTAATTATTGTAATTCCTTAAACAAAGGTTTCTTTTTAATAAATGGGGGAAATGAGAGTACTTATAGTTTCTTAACTTCATTATAGTGGCTTCAAATATCCTGTGTTTATTTTTCACATCTGCCCTGCAATAAAGAAAGAGAATAGGAGTTTTATTATTTTGTTTGGTTTATTTATTTTTATAAATTAACATCAAAAATTGTGATATCGAATGTGACCCCAAATATTTAAATTTGATTAATTTACAAATAATACTCAATTTTTTTTTATTTGGGCCTGTACTTATTATTTGTAAGCATACAATTAAAGGGCTTATTGTAAAAACTTGATATTCATATTTATTGTTTCATCGATTTTCGCTGTTTTCTAGACATCTATTGATAACATTTCGATAGAAGTATCGCATATAAACTTATTACAAGTACGTAGAGTATAAATTTTCTGCAAAACTCATATTTTTTGCATTATTTTAATCATTAAAATGCGCAATAAACTAAAAATAAAATGTGACATATCAAGTTTTCACAATAAGCAATATAATTGAACAGTTCATGCGAATAAAGACGAATAGACCATTTGTAGAATTTTACAGGGGACAATAAAAACGCAGGAAACGGTTAAAAAATAATATTTTTGTCAACTTTTTGGTATTAGCTTAAAGATTTAAGTCACATCTACATATATTCAAAATTTTAGTAAGTAGACTAAGTTTATAATTTGATTAATCAAATAAAACATGTCTTAATAATAAATTCGAAAGAGAACTTGCCAAAAATTGGACTTCAATTTTTGATTAAATGGAAAAAGGGCGAATATCCAAAAAAATGTATTGAAATTTGAATAAAAATATGTTATTTTGCAGAAGATTTTGACTACATTTTCATGAGACTTGCAAAACTTGACGAACTATGGTTGGTATGTGTTTGTAACACTTTAAGGACAATTAAGTACAATTTCAAATTTTAGCTAATATCAATTTTAAACTCGCAGCTAAATAATTTTTATATAATATTTTGTTAAGGATGGATATTCGCCCTTTTTGCTTTCCACACTTTAAAGTCTAATAACTCAAGAACGGTAAAATTTTTTGCCAATATAATAAGTGTGGTTTGTTCCTCGTAATGTTCTTTTAACACATTGTTACAGAAAGTAAAATTTTTGTATGTTTTTGTGTTGTATTTAATCAAAATTGTGCGTTAGTTCACTCCTAATTAAACAAAAATATAAAAATATACGAACTATTGCACTTTTTAGCCTTAAAAGTCAAAATTTCCCCAAAATTTCTGCATAGGATTGTAGGGCTCTGCTAATAAAATGCATTTATGCAAAAAAAACGTGTTTGCGAAAAAGTGGTCTATTCGTCCTTATACGCATGAACTGCTCAATTGTTTAATTCATTCGTTTGTTGTTTTAAAAAAAAAATATTTTCAGTTGAGTTAAAAATAGAGAAGATGCATTCATTTTTTAAACAAAATTTTATTTAAACATTTTAAACAGTTGTTCAAAATAATTAAATTTTTTTAGTTTCATTTAATTTGAATTTTTTTTAAGTTTAATTTAACGATTTTTTTTTAGTTTAATTTATTATTTTCATTTATTTATATTTTCATCAAAATTTAACCACAAAAACGGAATATTGTTGCTTATTTGTTTCCGTCACAGATACTAACAATTTCTATTTTTATATCTTGTTCCCTTTTTAATAAAATGGTTTGTTTATATTCTAAATTATTTCAATTGAAATTAAAAGATTATTATTATTTATATATCAGCAAAACATATTTATTATGTCAGATCTATGTTTAGATTTATAATATTTAAAACTCTTCTTAAATAGCTATTTATGTCACCCTCAAAAACTTTTTTCACTACAAATTTTTTTACACACAAAAAAGTTTTTCACCCACCAAAAAAAAATTGTTCGCCTCTGTAATGTTTTTTTCATAATTTCTTTTTTGTTTCATTTGTAATATATACACGATGAAGTATATAAAAAAAAACAGTAAAACCACCCAAATGATACCGGCAAACCACTGCTATTTTTGTAAATTGTAGTCAAAAACAAATGCAATTTTACTTGAAGAAAGAACGACTAACATTATTTCATTAAATTCAACTACCATTTGTCACTCGTTTTTACTGATCTAAAACTTACTAACAGCTGTAGTAAAAATGAACCGCATATGTTAGTAAAAAATAAACAAACATTTATTTTTTTCTCTTATTTTTTAAATAATAAAATACGACTGTAAGAAATGAATGTAAAATCATAAAACAGTCATTTGATGTGGTTTGTTTTCTTAAATGAACTACCAGGTAAGTAACAAATGAAATTTTCTCTACAAATGACTGATATTTACATAAAAAATAGAGAAACTGTATGAAATCCCAAACAACTACAAATTTTAAAAGCGGAAGTTCCGGGAAACACCATTTTTATTTTATTATATTTCACACATTTAAATATGATGTGTAAGACTAAGAACGAGCTGTATTACTGCTTTGTAAATGTTTTTTATTAGACCTAAAAAATAAGTTTAATTTAAAATACCTTTTTGAATTGACAACGTTAGGTCAATGGTTACATGTTAGTTTAAGCTAATGGTTGGACGCTATAATAATTCGACTACTTTCAAAGATTACTTTTGATTGTTTTTAATTATTTTTTTTATTTTTTTCCAAATTATGGCAAACATGTCTGAATATGTTTCCGAAGCCGATTTTTACGCAGACGACAGTATTGAAGATCCGAACGTTAATCCTACTACAAGTAAACGAAAAAGCCCATTAAGTCAGGAATCAGGACCGGCCCTAAAAAAGTCTGTGTGAATTCACGAAAAATAATTTTCAAAGAAGAATTTTACACAGAAGTAGAAAAAGTTAGTTTTAAAGATTGTAAATTAAAGCATACTATGTATTTATAATTTTTATTGTTAGATTTCCGATAAGACAACTAGTGCTAGGTGTGTTGCATGTCATCGAGTGATAATAGGAAGCGGTGAAGTGACTTAAAATTTTATCAAAGACTTGCAAGTCAAGTATAGTGAACTTTTTAAAACATACAAAAGTTATAAATCAGGTAGCCCTTTTGGCGGTAACACGCAATCTGAGTTCGATGGTCAACTGTTACATGCAATGATTGATTGTTCCTTGCCTTTGGTTTGAATAGCTCAAACATTGTTTTGACCATTACAGACAACGGTTCAAATTTTGTAAAAGCATTCAGAGATTACGGTGTGGGAAATGACTTTTTCGAAGATGAAATTAATGACGAAATGCCAGTCTTTGATAATGAAAGGTTGTTGCCTACACATCAGAGATGTTGCAGCCATACTCTGAATTTTCCTTGCAGCAACCGATTTCGATAAAATTTTAAAAACTGAGCAGCCACTGTATATCCAGCATAAGATGGTAAGTTGCAGAACAAAACGTATTCTTTTGCATTAAAAAATAATCGTTAAAATCGTCAACATTATTAAAAATCGTCAAAATTAAAAAAAATCGTCAAAATTTGAAAAAAATCGTCAAAATTTGAAAAAATCGTCAATATTATTAAAAATTTGAAAAATCGTATTCCGAATGTATTTGCTTCTCTTTATTATTTTTTTCACGTATTTTTTTCTTTTTTGTTGATTCAGGAAGTACTAAAATTGTTATTGAAGTGAATATAATTATCTATATTTTTTATACAAAAACTATCTAATTTTGTTTTATTTGTTCAGAATTTTTTTACGTTGTTAATGCAAATTTTTCAAAATAAAATGTATGTACGCAATGATGTAAATTCAAAATTTTTTAAAAAATAATCTAAAATAATCAAAAATAATCCTTGAAAGTAGTTGAATTATTTTTTGATTACTTTTGATTATTTTTGATTATTTTCTCGTAATCCTAATTAATCTTGATTATTTTAGGATTATTTGTAATCAGAATTAATTAACAATCAGGAATTGTTCAAAAGAGAATTATGTAATCAATACCATTCTTTTTAAAATGTAATCTAATTGATTGCTAATCGTAATCGAAATTTAACAGCTCTGCTACCAACCATCGCCGACGCTTTGCCAACACTGTACCGATTTATTTTTCTGCCTGGGAAACTTTAAAGCATATGCTTTTTTCATGTATTTCTATGAATTTACTTAATCTCTTATCCAATATGCATGTACGTTGTACAATACATATTAAGAAACATTTCTGTATGCGGTATTTCTTTTTTTCTGGCAAAATAAAGCTAAAAAATATTTATGGTTTACTAAAGGATATTGACATAGAGAATACCTTAATATTTCCTCAAACAAAATGTATGGGTATGAGTGACTGTATATACTACTAATACATGCGTAAGCCAAAACGTGACTGGAAAGAATGTTTAATATTAGAAGAAATTAAAGAATTAAGTTTAATATATTAAGTATAAGAAAAGGAATTTCATACTTTTCCAATGTTATTACTCAACTTAAGGTTTTTTTTTTTTCATTATAAAAAAAAATAAGAAAAACTAAAGAATTGTTAAATCTTTAACTATATCCATATGTACTTACTCTAAATTTTGGATTATGTCGATGTGATAAGTTAAGTAAATACCATCACATCGCATAATACAGGACATGCCATTTGCTGGTATTTTTTTTTTTTTTTTTGTTTACAACCACTTCTTTTTAATCACACAAATGTTAGGACTAAATGTTGGCAAAAAGACAAATATATTTGAAACCTCTTGGTTTTCTTTTAAATGTTTCAAAATGACACACTTGTCATACTCTCAACAACAACTACATACAACTACAAACAACATGAAGTTGTTAGAATTGTAGTCGTCAACATAACATGCTGCAAATAAAAGTACATTGCAACACATAATATTTCAGTCCTGAGTAGATAATAAACTTAACCAACATGCATACACGCAAACGTACGAGTAAATACATATGATGCCAAATTGGGATGTTTCACAAATATTTTGGAAACAATTCAGAAATTTCTTAGTGGCTAATCGGATTGACTAATCACACAGTCATAATCAACGTAGTTTAGATTGTTACACAGATGGTTACGGGGTACAATTGCTGGTGACGACAACATTAATGAAGAAAAATAATATGTATGAGTTTTCTATCCCTCGTATGTATCGTAGCTATCACCTTCGGTGTTACCATAGCACTTAACTCCACCGAACTGAAATACTGAATCAGGGGTATGAACCAAAAAGCTGCAATAAGTTCGCCAACTCTACTTCTGGTGGCGCGCCCAAATGTTCTAAGACTTATCATCTCAAGCAATTACAGTGTTGCCATGTTTGAAGCATTTCATCTTTCCCAACCTTTCATCTCTCCACTATCACCTTTCCAGAAAGCAATACATACATTTCATGGCAATGTGATCAGTCAGTAAGAATTGGCCGAATTATTTCCAAAATATTTGTGAAACACCCCACTGTGTGATGTGATGGACATCATTTACGTGCATAACATATCTATGTATTTTTCATTTTTTTTTTAATTTATACACTCAAAAAAAGTTTACCAAACATTAAGTAATTTGAACTAAAGTTTTTAGAAATTCGGGAATGATTTGGATTAAGTATGCAGTTTTCTTTAAAACGAGTAATAATCATTTATTAAAATTTAGTAATTTTTGTCTTACATTTTTTGAAATTTTACTTAAACTTAGTTCATTTTTGACTAACATTAAGTATACATTTTTGCTTAAATTCTTTCAAAATATCTTTAAAAATAGTTAATTTTTCTTAAATTTTAAGACGCTTGAACTTGTGCTGATGCAAAATAAATTTATTTTTATTTCATAAGTTATATATGTAGGTAGGTACAATTAAAATAAACAGCAACAAAAATTTTTTACAAGTTTGTTTCATTTTGTTTATATTATTATTATTAATTCGTTATTCTCATAAGGTACATACCCCTCAAGAATATTAGTAACTAAGTTTTGCCACTTATCACTTAAGTGATCACTTTTATGTATCTTTAACCTCCCGTTGTCACACGCAATTCCAAGTTCGAAAACCACTCACCCTTTTTTCTAACACATTTACACTTTTGTCACTTGCGACTCTAATTATAACGCAATTTTGATGGCAGTGAATTTTAGTACTTGCTGCAGTTAGAGAAAAAGCAGTGTTATCACGTTTTCTACCAATTTACTGCTAATTAGTAAATTTTCGTAAGAAGAAATAATAATTATGACTGATTATGTGTATATTTAAAAAATAACAAAGGACACACCGACAAATCGTATTAATCATTTATAATATTAATTATGAGTTTTTTGTATAAAACAATTTTACAACAAAATTTTTCCCTGGATGTGATAGAATTTGGAATGCTTGGTAATACTGACTTCTGTTAATTGAGTAACTCACAGGAAATAATGTAGACACTCGAAAATGTTGCCTGATTTTTTGAAAATTTCGATGATAATACTTGCGACGGTTTTCTTACATGTTATGAATATAGACAAAATGCAAAGGTCCCAGGTTTTTTCTATGCAATTTGACATTTGATTTGACTTCAGTGAGAAATAAGACTCCTTTTATTTTCTTGTGAGTGATTTAAAAAAATTTTAAAATAATACTACTCAACTGCCAAAAAGAAGCTGGCTTTGAAACACATATTTTTAATACACCTACATATGTACGCTGAATCCAAATCTAAAAACAAATTCTCATTTGCATTTTTTGAAATAGCACTGTTTTTATATTTACATCATTCATTAAATCTTCGGTGAATGTTGCATAAATTTTATACCAAAATCATGAAATTTTTTTCAAGTACACTAGAGCCCCGACTTGCGTCGTCCCGATTTGCGTCGTTTCGATTTGCGTCGCTTTTTAAAAATTGGAAAAATTCGATTTGCGTCGTTGCAGTTTCAAGTTGCGTCGGTCCGAGTTGCGTCGTTTTGACCCCGATTTGCGTCGGTTCGATTTGCATCGTTTTGATTTCGATTTGCGTCGTTTTGTTTCCGATTTGCGTCGTTTTGATTTCGATTTGCGTTGCTAAAAACGGTTTAAATTTTTTACTGCAGCTTTGTGGATGACCATTTTTAGCATTTGTAGTGCCTGATTTAGCATATTTTCTGTCTTTTAGCACTTTTACAACTTCTGGCAACACTGATTGTCACCTGTACGTTAAGAAGTTTTCAAATTACGTGAAATAAGGGGAATTCCCTTTTCTTTGTTATATAAGTGGTGCTAAGAACAACTGTCTGGTTATGGTAAGAATTTAGTGTGTGATTTGCCAAAATACCTTAAGGACGTAAAAAAGGCTTGGATGACCGCAACCCTGTTTAAAGATTGGTTAGAAAATTGTGGCGTTCCTGAGTTTAAATGCTATGGTTCCTCTCAAAAAATTGAGTTCAAAATGCTTTTGTTAGTCGATAACGCACCAGGACATCCAATTTTTTCAGATGACTTATCGGAGCATGTAAAAGTTGTTTTTGTGCCGCCTAACACAACATCACTTATTCAACCTACACACAAAAAAATATTTCTTAAATTGCGCCAAGTAAACATTTTGTTGAATAAAAAAAACATAATCAATTACTTTTTTAATTGACTCAATTACTTTTTTAATTGACTCAACTAAAAAGTAATCAATATTTTGAATAATATTGATTACTTTAAATAAACAAAAATATTGATTACTTTTTAATTGAATCAATTAAAAAAGTAATTGATTATTTTTTTTTATTTAACAAAATGTGTACTTGGCGCAATTTTTTTTTTCTGTGTATGGACCAGGGCGTAATTTCAAACTTTAAAATGTACTACTTACGCCTAACTTTCCGGCAACTTCTTGATTCAACAGACAAAAATGATAAACTCTCTATGAAAGACTTCTGGAAAAACTACAACATAGTGAAAGCTATTGAAAATATACAGTTATCTTGGGAAGAAGTTAAGGCATCCTAAATGAAAGGGAGTTGGCGGCAATTATGGCCAGAACTTATTAATGGAGACGAAGATGGTGTCGATGATGTTCCAAACGTTAGTAATGAGTGGCTTATTTAGCTAGAGAAGCAGAATTTTTGTTATGTTTTTTCTTAATTTATTGTTTTGTTATTTCTTTATAATAATTATAAACATTTGTTGAAGCAAATGAAATAAATAAAAATGTATTTATGTATGTATTTATTTTTTCAAAATTTCACCCTACGGGTCAAAAGTCGGGACATCAGAATTCGTTTTAGAGGTATGGTTCCTTCGGCAAAGTTTCTTATTTTGGTCCCTAGAATACGATTGTCCGTGAACGTTGAGCGATTTTTAAATCGACCCGCCCTAGTGCTTATTCTCTACAATAGGGGTAAGCTAATATTGACGAAAATAATTATAATAAGATTATTTTCGTTAATACTTAATTTGTATTACTTAACTTTTGCTTGACCGGACACTTATATAATATTATCTTTGAACCAAATCAGAATTATATGGGTTTAAAAATTATAATCTTCCTAAAGAAAATTTTTAAGAAGTTATTATACGTAATTTTTAGAAATTACAAATTTTAAACTAAATTAAAGTGTGTATTTACTTTTAGTTTTTAATGCAATTGGAAGTTTCTTAACTTTTAGTTTAATACATTCTTAAAGTTTAAGATTTTTTACTAAAAATAAATATATTTGCTAACATTTCTTAAGAATATTATCCTAATACAAGAAAGGGAAGTTAAAGAAAATGTCATATTATTTTTGAACTAATGGAAAATTAACAGAGATGGCAGGCATAACCGCTAATAAAAATTGTCATCGAATCAAAACCCTTTCAACTGACTATCGTTATCCCTAAAATACCGTTACCGAAATAATTGTATTTCAATTATCCGTCATATACCGGTACCAATATAACTGAAATGCCGATATCCTTAAAATACAGTTATCTAAATAACTAAAAAAGTGTTATAGTGGGAGACCCCTTGAGAGTACAGAGCTTTACGTACAGAGCTAAACATTAAAAGCGAAATATTTAAGCATTTTTCTTAACTTTTTTAATTAAACTATTTAATTTTTTTTTTAATATTATTGTTTTTTTAATTTTTCTAAATTTAGTATTTTCTTTAAATCATCAAGAACTGTTTTATAAAATTATTTATTTGTTGCCTACTGTATTTTGACTAATTGTATATTAATCTTTTATATTAGTCAAACTTTTTATATGCTACATTTGTGATTAAAGTTATATGTACAGTGCTATAAAAGACTCGTTCTTGTTGCACTGTGTACCAAATAAATAAATAAATACAAATACAAAAAAACATACTTTCAAAAGTCTAGTATTGTAATATGGAGGTAATGATGGTTTAGACAACATGGAGGGAGGCTCGAGTTGAGATACTACTTTCAGAGACGTTTAAAAATATGTGTAGGAGTGACCAAATCGGATTGAAAATTGGCATACGGGGGTTTTATGGTCGCTGGACTCGTATCTGACATCAGATTTTTAAAATTCAAAATGCCAGATCCAATGTGGCGGATGCTTTAAAAATATTTGAAATTTGCTTTTAAATTGGTGCTTAATAGCTTTTGAGATCGCTGATTACGAATCTTACATTAGATTTTCAATATACAAAATGACTGATCCAATATGGCTGATAATTATTTTTTGAAAGTCATCGGATTTGTATAAAATATTTTTTTTTGGAAATTTTAAGGGGCCGCTGCAAAGTGCGACATTTGGCCAATCTAGTTGGACAAAAATCGAAAAATAAAAGTTGGCGCATTGTTATAATTTAAATGAATGTGACAGAAAACAATCCATATACTATGGAAATAATCATAATATGACGAAAGAAGTGCTGTTTCATTTGATACAGGATTTTAAAGTCACATCTTGTAATAGACTTTTGAGAAATAAAAGATATTTTTGAGCACCATCCCAACTTCAAACATTTATTACTTTTTTGTTGGTGGAGTTATAAGTCCATTTTTTTTAAATACATCATTTTAATCTAGTTTTTAAATCCGTGCTCATTTTTCAATTTAATCGAAAACTTATTGTTGTAATTTATTAAAAACAAAAATTTAAAATTTAAAAAAAAAAAAAAAAAAAACGGAAACTTCGTTGGAATAAAACTATAGTTTCCTCACGCTCCCTCACACGACCTATACATGTGGCAGGTGTTGGAATGTCTCTGGTAAGAGATTAAACCATGTTTGCTAGCGATTTTTTGCGATTTATAGAGAATTTTAAAGTTTAGTGAACGTCTAAAATGGACTTTTTGCTTGATTTTTTTTTTAATTGCAGAGACTTTTAGTTTTAAACTATATGAAAAATACACTTATATTGCACATAAAATTGAAGGATTATGTAAGAATACATTATAATATAAAATGTAATGTATTATTACACCAAACCCTTGTTTAACGGCATTGCATTTTTTTAACGATGTTTAGTTTTTGTATAAAATATGGGAAAATTGGATAATTGTTAAATTCGTAGAGTTCGCAATGGAAATAAAATAATGAAAGCCAAATAACTTTACTTTTTTGGTTTGAAATTCTAAAATATGAGTGATACAAAGTACACGATTTCAATAAATTACTGTACTGCTATTTCTATTTTAGTTTTAATAAGTTGCAACGCGTTTGCTGTCAAGTTTTGAGTCTGAACTTTTTTTGCATTTACATAAATGTTTTTATTCAATTTGTGTTAAGGTTTTGATAACAAAAAATTACTGATTTACGTAAGAATTACAATCTAGCCCAAGGTTGTCATACACTGCTTAAATATCTGTTATAAAAAAGTGGGCGTACACCGCCCATCAATAATTATCTTCGAGGTTATTTGTACAATTTTTTTTACAAAATGGTACACAAATAATAATTTTTTTTACAAAATTTCATAAAAATTCTTCAAATTATTTAAGCAATTTCTTAACTAATAGTTAATTTCCCAAAAATGGGCGTGGCAATTGTTCGATTGTTCCAAATTTTGTTGTCAATATTAGTTATGTCCAACATTATTATCAAACCAAATTTCAAGCCATCATCTTTTAAATTCGATTTTTGTCAACCTAGATTGGCCAAATGTCGCACTGTGCGCTGATTGCGAATCTGAAATCATATATTAAAAACTACAAATGGCGGAAATTTTTTTGTAAAGTAGTCGTTTTGTATAAAATATTTTCTTGGAAATCTTTGGGGTCGCTGAGTACTAATCTGAAATCAGGTTTGAAATATTTAAAATGGCGGATAATTTTTTTTTAGATAATCATCGAAGTATATGAAATCGCTGAATACGAATCTGAAATCAGATTTTAAAATTTCAAAATGGCGGAGAACTTGATACAACACTAATAAATTTTCAGAAAAATTATCCGCCATTTAAAATTTTTAAAACTTGATTTCAGGTTTTCATTTAACGACCTATAAAACTTTTATAAGAAATTAGATCTGTCATTTTGAATTTAAAAAATCTGATTCCGTCACGCCTTCACATAGCTTTAAGCGTCTCTGAAAGCAGTTATCAACTCGCAACTCCATGTTTGTTAAAGGATATTGCGCCACTCGATTTCTGAAAATATAGATATGGTCTCCCGTTCTCAAATAATGCCCCATATTTATACATTATTTGGAGCATATAATATATTCTCTTTCAGTTTGTATATTATTGTTATCCATAAAATATCGATAACGAAATAACTAAAATAACGTTACACTTTAAAAAGCGTTACCGAAATAAATGAAAATCTGTATTTTGGGCAATATCGCTACTGAATAACTAAAATAACGTTATACTTAAACTACTGCTACCGAATTAACTGAAAAAACCGTTATCCCCTAAAATTATGTTACCGAAATAATTAATTTATTTATTTATTTATTTATTTAATAACTATATAATAATAAATTATTATACAGTTATGGTTTTTTTGAGCACTAGCTGCTTGGGCCATCAGCTCATATTTTTACAATGCTTAATTATTATTATTAGAGATATTATTATAATTAGTACTATTTATATATTTACAAATATGTTTACAAAGTGAATAATATGTATATACATTTTTTTTTTTTTAAAATATATTTTTTTTTTTTTTTTTATCTATTTCAACGAGAAAATTCATAATTTTAAACATTTTAAACAAAATTGTTATTTATTTATTTTTTTTTTTTTTTTTGGTGTGTTAAATTTTATTGAAAATATTTAATTCTTTTAAAAGTTTTGAAAGTTTGTTAATGTTGTCTTTCGAAACATCAGAAAGTAAGTTAGAAAGACAGAAATTATGTTTATTGCAAATGGATTTAATATAAATACATTCATTGACCAAATGATTCATTGAAACATGCGAGCTTCGGCAAAAATTACATTGAGGTGCAGGCTTTTTTTCCATAAGATGCTGGTGCGTTAGTCGGCTATGACCTAATCTCATCCTGATACATTTCTGTAAGTGAGTTCTTGTAACGTTAGGTGGGTATAAAGGTGGCTTTCCATCTGGATTAAACTGTTTGTAGAAATGAGTGTAGTTATCCCAAAAAATTTTTTGATTGTTATTGAAGAAGTTACCGATTGCTGAGTATATTGATTTTTTATTTTGAGTTGAGGTCATTATAAGGGGTAGTTTTAGAGCTTCTTTAGCAATTTTGTCTGCTGTTACATTACCTTTGATGTTTGAGTGGCCTGGTATCCACATAAGTTTTATTTTATTTGAAAATCTAATTAGATTATCCCTAATTTGGCTGACAATATCGTCTGTGTTTGAAAAGTTTTGTATTGCTGTAACGCATGATTAGAGTCTGTGCAAATGATGTGTTTTAATCTTTGTTTTTTTGCCCATAAAATTGCATTTAATATCGCTTGTGCTTCTGCATAAAATATTGAGTTGTTCTGGTTTATTATGCCATATTCGATTGTATTGTAGTTGCTGTCAATCAAAGCAAAGGAAACTCCTATGTGGGATTTAGAGCCGTCGGTATAGCAAAACTTCCATTTATTTTTGATATATTGTTCCTTCAACTCTTGAAATTGAGCAATGTATGTCTCAGGTGATGTTGTTTGTTTTGGATACGTCATAAGTGAATCTACAATACTCTCTTCAGTTAGTAGCCATGGTGGACGCAGACAATTAAATTTTTTCTTTGGTGTAGGGTCGATATCAAGTATGCGCACGTATTCATTCATTCGTTGGACGGCTGATTTTAATTTTTTATTGCAAGAAGTTTTAGGGTTAAATTGGAGAATTTCTTTTTCGGTTGGTAGAAGTAGTTTTGTAATTAATTTTGCTGTGTTTATCTCGATGAGATTGTCGAGGGAAATTAGCCCAGTTTCTGTAAGTAAATTTTTATTGGTGTTGATCTGAACGCCCCAACTGCAAATCTTGCGGCTGAGTGGTATGTGGATTGAATTTTATTTAATTCTACTTTTGCAGCGTATCCATAAATTGGAAGGCCGTATTCTATTTTGACACAAGTAATGATTTAATGATATTAACTGTGGTTATTGGGTGTGAATTGCAATTTAGACTTGAAATACACTTGATAAGATTTAGTCTTTTTTCCAGTGCTTTTTTAAGGTAAGATATATGTTCTTTCCATTTATATTTTGAATCAAAAACCAAGCCTAATATTTTCATTTCATCTACAAGATTAATTGTGTGCGATTGTATGTTTATTTTAGGTTTAGTACATTGGATTTTGCGACAAAAGTGAATAGCTTTAGTTTTATCATATGATATTTTGGCACCGTATTTATCACACCAATTTTTCAACTCTACAAACAAGTTGTCAATTTTAACTTGATCTATTGACTGTTTGTGTTTTATAATAATGCATAAATCATCTGCATACATACAGTGATTAAATGTGGGGTGTTTAAGTAAGATAGAATTAATTTTTTCGTATGCAATTTGGAATAGTAAGACCGAAATGGGTGACCCCTGTGGTATGCCATTTTCAAGTGGAAAAAACGGGAGAAAATGAATTGTTTACCTTTACTCTAAATTTTCTATTGGTTAAAAAAGCAAAAATAAAGTTCAGCATTTTAAAACCAATTCGCCAACGTTATCACTACTACGATATCGATATGATATCGGTATTTCAAAATAAGTAAAATACCGATCACACTAAAAAAACCGTTACCGTAATAACTGAAATATCGTTACCCCTGAAATACCGTTACCGAAATAAAAAAAATAACGTCACCGTCAAATCTGTTACCATCCATTAAAATTAACATAAATTAAAATATAGTAAATTTGAATTATTGATAAGTAATAATATTTACTTTAAGGAACATTTTAAAAATGTAATTAAAGTAATTTTCCTTCACACTTTTTTTTTTGAGTGTACGCAAACATGTATTGACATTTTCTATAACTGTGTATGGATACGTGTGTGTGTCAATGAAATCTAGTTTTGATATATGCACCCTTCATGTTTTATGTTGTGCTTTTCTTCTCTCCACTTTTAATTTTTGAAAAATGCGTTGCTCTTCATCATTCAGATACATCATCAAAATCCTTATTTTATACTTTGCATGTTGTTTGTACAGATATTGGTATGTGTGGTGTCAAAAAAGGGGTCATTTACAGACACATTTCCAAACCATTAATTTACAAATAAACTTTGTCAGTTTATTTCGCTTGTATGTTTCCACAAATAAGAAATGTGTAAACATTTTTAAAGTGTGTACATATAAGTTACAAAGAACTGTTGCAAATTGACAGTGATAAAATATTTTTGATTGAAATGGTAGAAATTTTACAATTAGAAATGTATATGTATATACATATACATATTTTAAAACTTATTAAAATAAACTAATACATTTTTGAAAAATCAAATGTTTATGTGCTGTTTTATTTTAAACATTGCGTTTTTAGGATTTGTACGCATGTAATAACAGGTATTTAATGAGTATATTTACTATTCAAATAAGCATTTCTATGCACGATTTTAATAAATTAACAAATAATTTCATTTAATTTTCACTCATATACAAAGTAATTTTACACACATATAGTAATTTTAGCCAATTTATAGTAGGATTACAAATTCCTAGATTTTGGGTAAATTTCACAAGAAATTAATTAAAGTGTAGTAACTATCCAAAATAAGCCTTTGTTCCAAATATATTTTGTTTCCTCCCACTTGAAAAATACAAATATGTGACTTTTTCTCTACTGCAAACTAAATATTAATCTTAAAATAGGAACATAGAGTAGTTTTTCTTGTTGTCTTTTTACTTCTTGTACATTAACTTGTTTTCCATTTGTCAATTATCATAACGGAAATTGTTTTTAAATTGAGATCAGATGAGTTTTTTTTTTGCTTCTAAAAGAAAATTTTATTTTTCACATAAACAAAAATACATATTACTAGCAAAGCAAACAGAAAAATTTTCATGTTAACCCTTGTTTACCACGCATTTTTAAAAGAATAAGTATTAAAAATATGATAATGAAGTAAAAACTTGATATTTTGCTATAAATATGTTCATTGGGGATATTTGTCATTGAGAAACAGCCATTTTATGTACAAACTGTGCATCAGGGCAATAAAGTCGCGATTTCTGTTAACAAACTCCAATTTTTTTTAATCAGCCTTTATCTCCGAAAAAAATGCATTTGGTGTATCTCATAAACTAGCAAAAGCTAGAATCTCGATATTTGGCACGTAGATTATATAATCACCAGAACAACTTTAAAAAACCATTTTTGGGTAATTCCAATGTTAAAATGGGCTGACAATTAAAAAAAAAAAAAATGGATTTTCTAACCCATTTTTTTGGTGGGTAGGAGAGGCAGGAGCCATACATGTAAACTTTGTTCGTGCAAATTTAAAGACCACTACCAACAATCGGAAGTCAAAATAAGAATATATCCACAAACAAAAAGTCGGTAGTGAAAGTGTAAAAATACATTTTGACAGAAGTTTGCACAAAAACGAGAAAAATATAAATTTATGAAATTTTATTCAAATTATTTGAAATTTTCTTACTGAAAATGATAAGTTAGATTAGATTTGATTTTTAGATTAAAAAACTTTATTTACTTTTTTTTATTATTATTTATTTATTTGAATATTAGTTATTAACTAGCACAACAAGATTTATATCTTATAAATGACAGTGCTTGTAGTGTAGTGTAATTTTGAATGCATATTTAAAAATTAAATTTTAAGAAAAAAATAGAAAAACAGAATTATATTTTTAAGAATTAATTATTGAACGAAAAATAAAATTAGTTTAATTAAAGTTGAGAAACTCAATTTGATTATGACAAGGTTTACGAGTTTATGACAAGTTAAACAGATTTTGTAACTCCTTTTTAAACTGCAGTGCATTGCTTATGGTTTGAATTATATAGGGGAGTTTGTTCCAAAGACTACACCGAAAAAATTATCAATCTAAAATATCTAATTAAAGATTTGATTTGAATTTAATTTGTTTCTCAACAAATATTTAATTTGAATCAATTAGTATTTTAATTGACTTTCAAATATATAAATACATATTTTATTTTAAACGCAATTATCATATTATTTTTTCACACACTGTAAGCATAAATGGAAAATTTTCAGTATAACATACCAAATACATTTGAAGTTAACAAACAAAACAAGCACACATACAAACAGACTCAGCATTGTAAAAAACACACATACCAACGTATAGATCACAAACTTTTTTGTGAGTATCATATTTTTTTTTTTGTAGAAGTTATTTATCACTTTTTTTCCTTCTTAATTTTAATAAAAGGTTTAATTGATAGTATCATTGTCGTGACAGGTGCAAAATCAATTAAAATATTAATTGATTCAATAATTTTTTTAATTGTTTAGTTTTTTCTGTGTATCTCTTGAAATGAAGAATTGTCTCTTTTACATTAAAGTTTTATGTTTTTTCTGGACATTTCTTTTGCCACGGGGTAACCCACAAAATTTTATTTTGGAGAAGAGGTAACTTGGCTGTTAATATAATTGATTTGGTGCCAAATTAGTAGACTCCTGACATTTAGTACAGCACGAAAACTCATATTAAATAAGCGATAAGAGAAAAGAGGTATGCTTGCTAAGAGAAAATGTATGCTCTTGATATATACATAAATGGCTATATTGTTGTAGGCAACATTAAGATTATGAAAATCATGGGTATCACAATTGGCAAAGACTTCTCATCCTTATAAGAGCATATGGATGAGATATGTCTTAGCCAAAACGCAATGGAATATCAAAAGGGGTTGACAGTTGTACAGACCACAGATTTCTTAGCATCCCAAGAACCCTACCGACGAAGCATACGTTTACTTTTTGAGATGAATATGCATTTTGATTTGGCAGGATTTTGGCATAATACATTATCCGTTGCCCACTGGTAAAATTGTTTAAGTCGTGATTGATGCTAGAGACACAGGTGTTAGTGTTGTTAAATTTAGAACTTGCATATAACTGAACATCATCAGCATACATCTGAAAATTGCAATTGGTACAGACAAAAAAGCAGCGCCCCAAGTATTGAACCTTGAGGTACACCTCTATTTATGTTTAAAACATTAAAACTCCGTCCATTAACGCGAACCAACTGGAAGATATGACTTTATGAGATTACATGCAGAGCGGGAGAAGAAAAAAGTTTTTCGAGTTTTAATAAAATTAATTTAATTAGTTTTAATAAAATATTTAAAATTAAACGTTTCAAAAGGCTTTGTCACAAAGTCGTCGGACTGTAATACAACATTACAATTTCAAAATATGTTTTAATAATAAATATATGATTGTTTTTATAGCATTCCTATGTAAATACAAAAGCAACAAAAGAAAATAACAAAGGCAAATATAAGAAGGATATATCTCTGTATTTTTTTTTATATTATAAATACCGAGCTGTATTGAAGTTGTCTTATTATTTATAATAAAATTTTTTACTAATAGATGAGTCTTAGTTTTCATGCAAACAACTAAAAATTTAGCTAAAATTTAGTAGATTTTTTTACACTCTTTATTTCACTAATATTTAGCAAAAAGATTCTGCTAAATTTACTGATTTTTCCTGCAACGTAATATTTAACTAATTTTTATTAACTTTATTTGCTATTTTTACAGAATTATTTGTATGAGTGTAGCCTCATTGTTTTAACTCTAGTAAGTACATATACCACTAATTATTTACTAATTTTTGTAAGCTGTAAGGTAATGACATTTGGTGCAAGTAAGACATTTATGTTTTTATCTATCGAGTATAAAATGTCGCGAAAACTCAGATGATAGAGCGGTTGACAGACAATCTGGAGTACCAGATTCGATTTCCGTGAAGATACATTTTATTAAAAAAAAATTTTTTATAAAAAATATTTTTTTGTTATAATAAGTTTTTCTAAAAATTTATTGCTAATGAGTCATTACTTTATAAATTAAGTTTTCCCGAAAATTTATTTTTAGACTCATTACTATTAAGCATATATGTAAGTAGATACATATTTTCCGATTTTTTGTAATGTGTTTAGTACACTCATACGAATTTTGTTATAATTATTTTTACTATTAAGCATATACAGTAGTGGTCAAAACATTTGGAACTGAGATCGCATTTGTTGTTTTCATTGATTTAGATTCTTCAAATCACACTTAGTTGCTAAAATTTATTTTTTACATATTCTTCATACATTGTTTTATGTTAAACAAATAAAAAAAAATTAATTATATTAAATTAGAACAACAAAAAAATTAATAATAATAGAGGTATTCAAAATGCAGGCGTTCAAAACATTTTCAACTCTCATTATTCTTACTCTTAACGCAACAATTTATACTAACAAATGCTAGGATATAACGGTAATCGCATTCCTTTTTAATATGAGATTCAGGCCGGTGCATTTTTTAACAAATTTATTATAATTATTGTTCTTTAATAGTTGTAATAAGATGTTGGAAGCATAAACATCGTAAGAATAATTTTTGTAAAAAATGTCAGGAAATAAATAGAATTCTGATTTTAAATCAAAAGTTTTAAATGATTTTCAAAATGGACTTTCCCAAAAAGAAATTTCTATAAAGTACTCCGTTCCAAATCAACGATTTGCCGCATTGTTAATAGTGGTAACATCCACACAACTCATAAAGGTGGAAGACCCCATATTACAACTGTAAGAGAAGATCGGAAAATCAAAAATTTGTTTACGAAATATCCCAAAGCAGTTCCCAGAGAAGCTAAAACTGAGCTTTTAATAGATGCCAGTCTTCCAACCATTAAAAGAAGAGCTCGAGAATATGGTCTTAGAAGTTATAGATGTACAAAAAAAACCGTTTTTGTCGTAAAAAAAACCGAAAAGCTCGGCTTGACTTTGCACGCACCCATTTGAACTGGACTCAACAGCAATGGAAAAATGTATTGTAGTCAGATGAGTATAAATTCAACCTCCGGGGATCAGATGTAAGAGCCAATGTTCGAAGACCACGAGGCGAAAAGTTTAATCCCAGATACACAACCGCCCCAGTGAAGCACGGAGGTGGAAACATTATGGTGTGGGGGTGTTTTTCAGGAAATGGGATTGGCCCAATTCACTGCATTACTAGCACAATGACGGCCACAATCTATAGAGATCTTTTGAGTTCAGTTATGCTTCCGTATGCTGAATGGGAAATGCCACTCGCATGGAGCTTCCAGCACGACAACGACCCAAAACACACGGCGGGGGTTGTAAAAGTTTGGCTACAGGAAAATTAAATTTATATCATGACGTGGCCGGCTCAATCTCCCGATCTCAACCCGATTGAGAACATGCGGATGATTGTAAAACGGAATATCGGCAATAAAGTATTCCGAAATGGTGATGAACTTTTCGTCGAGTTGGAGAAGCAGTAGAATGAAATTTCTGAAGATTATATTAAAAAGCTCATTGCCTCAATGCCAAAGAGGTTTTCAGAAGTTATAAAAAATAATGGCTACGCTACAAAATACTGAGCGTTAAAACCATTGTTTGTATTTCCTGTTAATTACTTTAAGAGTAGCAAATGTTTTGAACACTGCACTGTCGACTTATTTTGTTAAAATTACTTTTTTTTTATTTTTAAGAAGTTGTGAATAATTTTTTTGTATTTGTAAAATAATATGCTATAACTGAATTTAATAAAAAAAAACAAAAACTTATACCACAAATCTTTTTGATCACAAAAATTATAATTACCTAAACCATGATTTCAGTTGCAGATGTTTTGAACACCACTATATGTAGGTAACAATATATTTTTTTAATTTTTGTAATGTGTTTAGTACACTCATAATTATACATGTACAAAAATACGAAAACAAATGTCAAAATAACAAAATTTTCGTAAAATAAACGAAATTTTGTGAATTTTACCAAAGTTTTCGTTGTTTTGACATTAATTTCGTATTTTTATACATGGGTTTTTATGAGTCTACTGATCCCTATGGGGAATGAGGAGTCAATTGGCCTTAAAAGTGACTGGTTAAAGAAGGACTTATAAGAGGACTGGTATAATTTAATACTGAAGTGGGTTAAGCAGTGTCAATAGGCCTAAAATTACCAATCCTGTGACTGGTAGAGGGAGGACATACACTCAAAAAAAAAAGTTTGTAAAATCAGCAAAAAATTTTGCTGAGTCAGCAAAATTTTAGAAAAAAAATTTGTAGAAAAATTGTAATTTAGTTAATTTATTTGCTGAAAATCATAAAACATATTTTTGTGATTCTTTTAAAAATATTTTTCTATAATAACGAAATATAAAAATTTTCATTTTCCCACATTGACGACATGAATTAATTTAATATCTGAAAATATATAGAAATAAATATATATAACATAACATGTCTTTCAATTACTTACATCAATGGTTGTCTAAATGATGCTATCGCAACTGCCGAAGATAATTATAGAAACGAAAAAATAAACAAAAACCAACGAAACGAAAAAAACAACCCTTTTTGCAATAAGAAAAAGGAACCATACCTAAGATCTGTGTCTTTGTCTTTCACTTTACTCTGTCTACATTTCTGTATATGTTTGTTTGCAATTTGACCACACATATAAACATTTAGTTTAAATAAATACATATTTTATTTTGTCTTTTATTTAATTAATAGACAATTATTTTCACAAGCCGCAAAATTTAAGTTATTTTAATCCTCAATTTTGTTTTATGTATGAAAAAGAGATACAAAAACTTCCATGGTTGATTTTTTTATATGTCTTACTAGAGTTGTAATTTTTAGTATCATTTTCCTCTTCTCTACTACATCTTGACATGCCGCGACACCTACTTCATATTGCGTATATCTTTCAATCTGGTTGTCGTCCACACTATTAATGTGCTTATCAGTACAATTTTTTTTAGCAAAATTAATTGGTAAAACATTAGTATATTAGTAAAGCATTAGTATAAAACAGTTAAGTGCTGAATAAGTATAACAAAAATTTTAGCTGAAAAACACGATTTTAGCAAAAAATTTTGCTAAAAAATAGTGTACCTGATTTACAAGACGTTTTACTAACTTTTCTACTAACTTATTTTTTTGAGTGTACCACTTAACCAGAATGCTTATTAACAAGAAAAAGCCAGTTGGCCAAGATTTCGATTATTTTTATGCCCATCTTTATGCCCAACTTTGGTTAGTCCTGTGGCATGCCACTATGTGGTTTAAAGCAGGACAAATGACCCCCTCCTCTGACAAGCCCATGTTAAAGTTGCCAGTTGTTTACATAGGGTAGGGTATAGCAGAGGACCGGTCTCTGGCATGAAGGGACCGATCCTGTGGCACACGCAGGACCGGTCCCATTCCCCATAGGGGATATGTCATTATTTTTCGCAACATCCACATATTAAAGTATTGACATTTGTAATGACAATTGTAATGACAATTGTATGTACATTTCATTGTATGTACATTTAATTGTATGTACATTTCATTGTATGTACATTTCATTGTATGTTCATTTCATTACCACTTATATGGTAATGCTTTTCCACACTGGGAATTCAAATGTTCAACTAAAATTTCTCACAACCTTTCCATCATTTAATATTAATCAACATATTGTTTAAAATATTTATTTTATACATTTTAAATCAAATTAATGTATTCATCAGCATAAAATTATTCAACATAAATTTTTTAAATAAAATGTGCATGCAAATACACTTATTTTAAATATGCATTAATATTTCTGTTTTGTTCTTATTAACAAAAACACATTTTAGTTATGAAAACATATTCAAACTTTTTCATAATTAAGTCGTAGTTCTAATTCCCTGCAGTTTATTCTGGTAAACAATACGAAAATTTATAAACAAAATTCTGAACATTAAATAAAAGGGAATGTTTGCTAATGTGGCCCTATATATGGGCTATAAAAAATAGGTTAAGTTGCATATTCCAAATGACACAATTAAACCAGGAAAAACGTCTGCAATCACGTCTAACATTTTTTAAATAGAGATAGAGGAAATTAAACTTGATGACAGTTGACAGTTTATACATATTCATATAAAAATACGACAAAAACGAAAATTCCACTTAGCGATCAGTCCAAATAAGCGAATATTCCCTTACATAACATTGCTTTTGTTTTAGTTGTTGTTTGTTGCTATTGTATACATGAAAACTCCCTTTTTAAGGAGTAAAGCAAAACAGTGAATTTCAATTTTAAATTGATATGCAACACTTCACATGTTGGTCCCTATGTACCATAACATGATTTTGTTGTATGTGTTTAAAAGAGTGAAATGCCATGTAATAAGCGCTGGGATGAATGACATTATAAGAAACACGTACTATGCTAAAATATTTGAAACCTTGAAAGTCTTAGAGACTCAAAACAATCATTCTTCATGCATGCCATAGCAGTACAAAAGTTAAGTTAAAAATATATATATATTCACAAAAATACATGACTTGTCAATATATTTCTGGTATCATGCTCGTTTGTTCTAACTTGGAATAAATAGTTAGTTGTTTATATGTTACAAAATATAATATTCTAAAAATGTTTTCTTTATTTTGCCATAACAAAATTCGTTTGCATGCCATTTTCTTAGAAAATCATAATAAATCATCAGAGATATACAGGGTGTTATTGTAATACATACACTATAACTGTTGGGATTAAATAAAGATTGAAAGGAATTTTCAAAAAAGAAAAAACGGATATAAAAATAAATGGAAATGAAAATTTTATGAAATAAAGTTTATGGTAAGGGCTCAAAGGACTATGCAGAGGAGAAATATTAGAGAAAGTAGAAAATCATTTTTGAGTCTTTAACTGCATAATAGGAGCCATTTTTTGACCACAATAAGAGGTGTACATGTGAGTTTTTGATGTTGATGATTTTAAATAAAAAAATTTAAGTAACAAATTGTTAAAAATGGTTAATTAGATTACCAAACGAATGCGCAAATATACTAAAATTTATTTTATTAGCTCTTAAAACATAAATAATATTTAGCTAATTTTTAAAAATCGACATTTTTCATACAATACGATTGTCATTTTATCATATTTCATTTTAAAAATCGTCAAAATGCAGACAAATCACCAAAGTTGGCATTGCTTAATAGAAAAATAACACTGATTAATAAAATGACGGTTAAATAGACAAATGTGGTGATAATGAGTAATAAGCAAATACTAAAAACAGATAAACTTCGTTTAGTTAACTAAGAAATATTTATAAATAACACTATATGGCACAAACAATGTTGATGAAGGTCGAAGCTGAACAGAAAATGCATTCCATTCGGCAGATGTATAATTATTTTAGTAAATTGTCACAAATAATTTCCTATCAGAAAATGCTATACATAATAAATACATAATAAAAAAAAAAAAACATCGGGAGGTTATTTTTGCGCCACCTTATATTAAATTAGAAAAATTTTTATGATCTTTAACCGAACAAAAATAATATCTGACATACAATTTAAAAATCAACAATAAAACTTGATTTTAATTTTAGGACAATTTAAAAATTATGAGCACAAAAAAGCAACATTTTCAAAATAGGCTCCTCTGATTTTAGTAAAACTTGGTGTAAACATTCTCCTAGTAAATATAGAGTTTACATTTTTTTTTCTTTTTCTAAAATTCGTTATAGTTCGCGTTTAATCGCTGCTTAAAGTTGGGGGGTGTTAATTAATGTGAAATAAATATACAATGTTTTAATTATCATAACTTTTGAACGCGTCAACAAAAATATTAAAAATGTTCAGTTATTTTTAAGACGAAATTCTCTTTTTTAAACAGTGCTGCATAAATATTTTATTTTTTTATGGAAAAATGTCATTTATTCGGGAATATCTCAAAAAAAACTCATTACTAATTTTTATAAAATTTATTTTGCAATTAGCTCAAAGGACCATTTAAAACATATACCAATTTCAAGTTGGCAATCAGAGATAATACCCAACGACAAATAATACCCAACGACAAATTTCAATATTGTTTGCCACACATGGTAAAATTGATATGGCTTTTGAACATGAACCAACATGTAGTTAAACTGCGTACTCAAATTTTCGTTATCACTTCCTGTATAAAGTACATTTAAAGTTAAATTTTTAAAAAATTTATTTAAATATTTCTACTTATTCAGATGATTTGATTTTTAAAAATGATATTTAATTTTATGTTTTAATGTATGGATTATTCTATAGGAAGTGACTGGCCCCTTTCATATACAAGATCTGGTCCATGAACCGGTCTCTCTTACCAAGTCACGTGACGTGTTCTGTGATCGGTCCATTTAACACAGTGACATGTAGTTCACATTTGTTTAACTTTCATGTAGAGAAGACGTCTTTAAAATTAAATGTATAGTTTTTGAAAGAGAAAATAAAAAAATTTGAAAAATGAAAAAAGTAAAAAATTGTTGTTTTTCCTATGGAAACACGATGCAACCTTTTTTCAATAAATCTTTAATAAGAGATAAACCCTGGGAACCATATTTTTTTTGTAATAATTGCATATCTTACAAATATGCGTCTTTTTCAAATTTGAAAAAAGTGCATTCAAAAACAAAATTGCATAAAAAAATCATTTCTTTTTACCGCTGAAAAAAAACCTTATTCCGCAGAAAAAAGTAGGGGCTATACAAATATAGTGCAATTTAAATGGAGATAAACAGATGAATACAAAATAAAATACGAATATTAAAATTTACTCACTTTTTTGAATTTTTTTCCATTTTTAAAAAAACTAAATTGCGCTGAAAAGCGTGGATTTTTCGAAATTTGAAAAAGTAAAAACGGCAATCTATATGGGTTCCATTGAGTTTTCTAAATGCAAAATTTAGTTGAAACCTGAAGACCGAAAATCAAAAACTGTCCTTTTTTGCCTGGTCTTTGGTGGAACGGCCGATATATATTCAAAACAATCACAAACAAAATTAAGATTTAAATTTTAGCAAAATAAATTAACTTAAGTAAACATTTTGTTCTTAGTTTTTTTTTTTGTTTTTTTTTAATCTATCTACTAAGCTCCAGCAAACACTTTAGTTGATTTCAACAACTCGATTTTCATTTTCATGAACTAAGTGTCAGCAAAAATATTTGCAGATATTAGCAATTTTTCTACAAGGATCCTCCCAGCATAAATTTTGCTGACGCAACTAACTTTTTTGCTAACTTTACGGACTTTTTTTATTTTGAGTGTATACATACAAATTTGTTGATTTCAACAAGCAGATTTTAATTTGCGTTGAGCAACGGTCAACAACAAATTTTGGTGAATTTACTAATTTTAAAAATCAGCTCATTGATATTAAGCGAAACACTTTTGCGGACATTAGCAATTTTTCTGCAAGGAACTTCCCAGCAAAAATTTTGCTGACTCAACTAACTTTTTTGCTAACTTTACGAATGATATTTATAATTTTAATATAAATATAATACTATGGTGATCAAATCTAGTAAACCGAGTGAGACGAAAATTGCTTATAACTCCAATAATAAATATTTTCAAATTTAAACATTTTTAAACACGTTGTTAAACCTATCAAATCAAACTTCTTTTAAAAGACATCGATTTTCTATAACAATTCCTTATACTCGATTTTTACCCTTATGCGGAAAATTGTTCGAGTAGTAATTAATCGAACAAAATGCAGTTTTATTCATTAAAAAACGCTACTTTACAAAAATTTCTTAACTAATAAAAAAAACTTTAAATATAATTATTTATTTGAATTGTTTCTACGTCTTATTTATGTTGCCAAAAGTTTAAATTTTGATATTTGACGAAATTACTCGATGTTTACTCCCTTAATCACCCTAGTAACTACAACGGAATAATGTGATAATACACGTGTCTACCAAAATTCGATTGTCGACAAATTCGGTTGCCACAACGATTCTGTTCTGTGTGTGTATTTACCCGATGAAAAAAGTTCCGATATAGGTATATTAGACCAACTCACCTTGTATGGAAAAAAAAAGTGTTTTTTGTCCACCCCTCAAAATGTACCTTGGTTTGTTTTGTGATGATTTCCAAAATATTTTGTGTTTGTCATTAATATCCCGTGAGCTGGACCGTTTTTAACAAAGGTATTCTCTTAGTTTTTCAAAAGATTTAGTAGTTTATCTAAAGACAGTATGTACAAGATTAGTATCATATAAAAGGGTTTTTTAAGGCGCGTTCAACGTCTGTAAAAAAGAAGGATTTTTAAGTTTTTTCTACAGAAAGTTTTGTGATACAAATGTCGAATTGACATCTTTAGACGTGTTTCGTCTTTTTTCGAAATCCGCAATAGTTCTCTTTTAAGCAAAAGTACGGTAGGGTAAGGAAACTATGTTCTATTCAATTCAATTACGATATTAATATTTTTTTCCAAATTTAATATAATTTTTATTAAGAAATAAAAATTATGTTTTCTCGGCCTTTAATTGTGCAATGAAAATGAAAATTATTAAAGTTCGAGGCCATACTCTATATTTCTTTAATAGGATATTGTCCTAACAAATAAACTATAGAGTTTTTGTTTTCAAATTTATTCTTTGACCCTTTCAGGAATGTGTTGATAGATCTATTTCGGGAATTTTCTAGGTTCCCATCATCAGAACACGTTTTGAAAGCGGTAACAATCCCATGCCAAACATCAAATATTCATAAGTTTACTCACTACATGAGAACTAATATATGAGCTTGAAGTTAAAGACTACAACCATTGATCAAAATATAAATTGAAATCTTGTTTGTTATGTGCAAGGCCCACCTCTGGTGGATATTCAATACACGTTTTTTTTTTTGTTAAGTACATCTCATCTATATGTGAAAATAATTTAAAATTTTATAATTTGAATGCATTTTTCACGCTTGTCCAAACCAAATTTTCAAACAAAATTTTAATTAATCGAGTCTGCCAGCCGATTGAGTTTCTAATTGATAAAAGGATGAAAATTTAGCTTAAAGAAAAAAATTCCACCAAGCGTTTTTTTTGGCGGCATCATTTTTTGCCGAATGCCATAGTAGCTAGTGCTCGGTTAGGGTAATAGTATATAATTTGTAATTATATGATTATTAATTAATAAAAAAAAAAAAAAACGAGTTTGGATTTTTTCTTTCAAGCTACATTTTCATCCTTACATCAACTAGAAACCGAATACATTTGCAGATTGGATTAATTAAACTATGTTCTCAAAATTTGTTCCACAGCGCCGAGGAAAATGTACGAAATTTGCACAATTCTGAAATGTTTCCATACATTGATGATATACTTGCCCAACGGAAAATTTTAATACCGGTATTGTTATGACTAAAACATAGTATTCCCACCATATCGCATTTTTAGTAAAACGCGAACTAGTGCGACTTTCAAAAAAATATGAAACATGTATTTGCTTAAGTCGACTAAGGCTTAAAATATGACAAAAATCTCCGTACAAAAACCAAAAAAAAACTATTTTTTACTGAATATCCCTAAAAAAAATGGATATGTTCGGACATGCGTTAACATGTTATGTAAATTTTGAGGGGTGGACAAAAAAAAACTTTTTTTTTTTGAGTCGGTATATATAACCATAAATAATATTCATTATTACATCATATCATAGCTGATCCGAAGTATGACATACATAATCTTTTCTCATGAGAACCCAACTAATATAATTTGATCCAAAAAATTGCTCTAATTTGATCAACTTATGTATAATTTGATAAAATTTGATATAACTTCATAAAACTCTTGGAAAATCCACCCTATTATTTTGTTTCAATTTCCAAGTAATAATGGACCGGAAATTTAGTGATTTCGATTTGACTAATATGTGATTTATTTATATGATATATGTTTAATATACATACATAATTATAGGCAAATTAGCTAGTAGTAGTAGTAGGCAAATTAGCTTTTTAACTTTTTTAAATGTTTTTGTTTTATTTGGATTTTCCAGTTTCGAGCATTAAAATAGCCTTTTCATAAGATTTTTGGAAAATTATTTACCATATTGACTTTGAACTTTAGTTTTTAAGTGTAGATTTTCAAAAATATATATTTGTTTGTTTTGTAATACAGTTTCTTAATTTTTAATGTAAATGTCAGTCATTTGTTGAACAAATAAAATTTTTTACTAACCTTGTAGTTCATTTAGAAAAACAAACCACATCAAATGACTGTTTTATGATTATACATTAATTTTTTACAGTTATTTTTTTTTATTTAAAAAAAAAAAAAATAATTGTTTGTTTATTTTTTACATATCTGGTTAATTTTTACTACAATTGTTGAAATTGAAATGTAAGTCGTCCTTTCTTTAAGTGATATATCATTTGTTTTTAACTGTATTTGCAGTGGTCTTTATTCAATACACAAAAAAATTATCAACCTAAATATCTAATTAAATATTTAATTTGAATTAAATTAAATTTGTTTATAAACAAATATTTAATTAAATCAATTGACGTATTAATTGACTTTTAAATATATAAATATTTATTTTATTTAAGATGTAATTCCCAAATTATTTGTTTATACAATGTATGCTTAAAAAGAAAATTTTCAGTATAAAATACGGAAGTTTACAAACAAACCAAGCACACAAACAAACAAACAGACGCAGCATTAACAAAACCACACATACCAACGTATGGTTCATAGACTTTTGTGTTAGTATCATATTCTTATTATTTATTTTTTTTTTTTTGTAGAAGTTATTTATAACTTGTTTTGCTTTTTAATTTTCAATTAAAAGTTTAAATTGATATTATTATTGCCGTGATAGGTGCAAAATCAATTAAAATATTAATTGTTTCAATAAATTCGTTTAAAAAACTTGTGGAAAGAAAATACCAAAATAGTTCTTAATTTTGTTTTTGGTATTTGGTTGCACAATTCAAAATTAATAATTTGACAATAAATGGGCTGTTTGAAAAGTTCTCGGCCTCCAAATTAGGATCTACCGAAAAAAATTGTGTTGTTGGTACGCAGCTTTCCGGAACTCTCAGTTATCTGAAAGCATAACTAGGAATTAGCATGAATAATTTTATCGTCTTATACTCAATTATAATCAAAATAGCTGCAGTTTGAAAATAAAAAATCGATATTTCGCTTTTTTTTTTGTAGTCTAGTGTAAAAAATAATAGCAAACAATTTTATGATATGATTGAGCATGGAACGATAGCCACGTTAATTCTGCGTCGATTAGGCTCTATATCAATAAAATCGGTTCAGTAGAACTTCAGAAACACTGCGTTTAAGTTTTAAGTTCAATTTTCTGACACACAATGAATGCCACATTTAGGCAAAAACATTGTTTCACAAAAATTGCTGTATCTTTCAAACTATTTCGCATTTCCAAAAAAATGTTTTAGGATAATATTGAAAAAAAATTTCCAAGCCAGAAAACGCGCTAAAATACTGTCAGTTAATTATATATGAAAGTGAAAGTTTTTTTTTGTTATACAAAAGAGATATACTTTTTTTTTTTTTTAATTTTAACACATATATTTATATAGAATTTTATGCATTGATAGAATTTGTTTGGTTACATTTCATCATATATACTTATATATATTTATAGATAGAAGTATATGTGATCTCGTATTTAGGTGTATCAAGTATATATGATGAGATAAAAAGATCAACTTTAATATAACATGATAACTGGTAACCACTTAACCAGAATGCTTATTAACAAGAAAAAGCCAGTTGGCCAGAATTTTACCCATTGGAAGCTGTTTAGTTTTCGTTTATTCTATACGAAATGGCCTTTTTGCGACAGTCTTGTGGTATGCCCATATTTGGTTAATCCTGTGGCATGCCACTATGTGGTTTAAAGCAGAACAAATGGCCCCCTCCTATGACAAGCCAATGTTAAAGTTGCCGGTTGTTTACATAGGGTAGGGTTTAGCAGAGGACCGGTCTATTGCACGAAGGGACCGATCCTGTGACACACGCAGAACCCGTCCCATTCCCGAAAGGGTATGGCCACATATGTAATTATATATAATTATATCAAGCCATATATGAGTATATTTAAACTTTTTTCGTTGGGCATTGAATTATTTAACCTTGAAATCTAAGTCCTACAAAGCTTTATTTCTTTCAATATATACTTATTGTAAGCTCATAACAAGCAATTTTTTGCTACACTTAATGCCTTACAATAAGCATACTCATAATAATTTTTTATCAATCATATTAAGCAGCTTAACTATCATTGCATTATAACATATAGGAAAATATATTGTTGATTTTCTGAAAATAAAAAAAAATTCCTAAAAGATAAGCTTTGAATCCTTTTGTAAACCAAGAAAAAAAACTAAGACCCAAAAGAAAGAAAAGCGACAACATACTGTTGCATGACAATAAACAGCGATAAAAGGCAATAAATTGCATGATTATGATTAACAAAGAAACCCACCAAGTAGTAGTCGGTTGTAGTCACCTCAAATATAATATAAATATAAATTTATAATATTTCGTTTTTCGTGCATGTATAAAACGAAACAAAATGAAAAGAATTTGTTTCTACAAATAACTAACAAAAAGATTTATTTTAAGAGGCCTTTTAAACGAAGAAATTAATTGCAGGCAATTTTTGAATTCTCTTTTAAAGTTGATTCTAAAAATCATTTGCATTTAAACGAGGAGTTTTTACATGCAATTTTTTTGACGTTTATTTTTCCAATCTTCTTTAATTGTTCATTCGTTGAAATTTAATTTATTCGTAATAATTAAAAATAATATAATTTAATAATATATATAAAATAAAATAATATAATTTAAAATAATATATTAATAGTTCTTTATTTCACATTATTTATTTATTATTTTACGAAATATTTTCGATACACAACACTTGAGAAGCCGAATACGAATAAAGCAAATTAACAAGAATACGAACGATAGCAAAAAGAAATGTCAAAAAATATCTTGAAAACGAAAATCGTGCATTTTTTGCTACCCCGCTTGCTTCTCTACCCCCGTTTGCCTACAAACAATAATTGCAGGCAACGTGCAGGCAACAAATTGCTCCGTTTAAATGGCCTCTAAGTCGCAAAAATGAAAAAATAAAACGAAAACAAAATAAACGATTGTGTATTAAATTTTTGACTTATGAATATAATAAATGATATAGTTTCATATATATGACAATAAGGAAAAAAGAACATACCATCACCTACTCACCCCTTCTCTTACTGTTAACCACTGACACTACTAGGGCTAACCATACTAAACGAGGCTTAATTGATAATTTATTGGAAAAGTGCTTATTTTTTCAACCTAACTATAGATTGATATCCCACTTTTTGTTGAAAAACTAATTTTAACTTAGGTGAATTAAATTCGAATGAAGTTTATGCACTTAGAGAACGGATTTGTTGCGATAACCAAATTTAGGTAGTCACATGTATTATCACATTATTGGGTGGCACCTACGGACATTTGCAGTTATGTCTACCATATTAGAAGAGCATATTCAGTAAATTAGACCTAATTTTTTGCAAAACTACATACGAATTAAATCTAACACTGTTTCCGACATGATTCAGTTTTATTAAATTTTTATATATAAAAACAAAAAAAATAATTAGTGCATGATATAAAAAATATTAATGTTGAAAAATACAAAAAAAATAAATAAATTAAAAACCTAAATTATCATGTTAAATATTTACCTTTCAAATTTTCAGCCGCAAAATATCTTATTTTCTTCTGAAATGGCCTGCATACTGAGATTCTATAAGTATATTCATTTAATTTTCATGGATTCCTTTCAATATTCTCGATCTCTGAATTCCGATACAGTTTTTAATTTCATTGGTTGAACAGAAAAAAAATTTTGGTAAAATACTTTTTTAAGTCTACTTTTATTCAGCAAAAATTTTGTTAAATTTTAGCAAGTGTTTTTTATCTTTAATCCACTAAGTGTTAGCAAAACTTTTGCCGAATCTACTAATTGTGTTGCTAAAAATCAGCTCCTTGTTTTTCAGTAAAAGATTTTAGCAATTTTTTTGCAAAGCACCCTCCTGACTGAATCAGCAAAACTTTATAAACTCAATGAAAAAGTTTCATTAAAAACCAGTTTCAGAAAAAGTATAAGGCTTTTTATTAATTGTAAGAAAATTTTCGTTCTATTTATAATGAAAAGTTGCATTAGTTTAATGAAAATGTTCACTTAATTTCGTCCACTAAAATTCACTCTGTGTACCAAAATGTTTAGAAACACAGTGATCATTATATATGCACACAGAGAAAAATGTAGCTATTTGTTAACTGAAATTCAGTTACTACGACTCAAATTTGGTTATTACGAATTTCAGACGGTTGGCACAACTTAACATTAGTTTTCACAACAAAGTGCGGTTAATTCAACTGAATTTTAGTTGCAACACCCAAAATATTCATAAATCTAATGTAAATATCGTTGTACTAACAGAATTTATAAGTTGTTACTATTAGCATCCACTTTTCAATTCGGTTGGCACTTTATTTTTCTGTGTGTGGAAATCAGCAAATTAATTAGCTATTAATTAGCGGCGAGATCGGAATTTCATTAGATATCTTTGCCTACACACACTAAAGAGTTTTGTAGTTGCAACGGAATTTTTTGCCAACCGAACTTTTATGGTTCACTATTATTAAATTTTAATAATATTGTAACAACCGACATTTATTTACAAATTTCGAATTTTATTGTAACAATTGAACATTTTATGTTTATGGGCTATAATATTATACAAATAGATTCACATGTGTTCAACAAAATTTCGTATTATTAATAAAAAAAAATTATATGCCTCGATCTGGGCTCAAACCGGCGATCCTCCGTTTGTCAGGCAAGTACTCTACCTCTTGAATATTTCAACCTTGAATATTTTCTATTATTCTAAAAATAGATTTGTATGCGCAATTGAAATTCTTCGTTTTCTATGTCAGGTACTAGAACAATTAATGCATAAACAGATGAACATCTTCTTAAACTCAAATAATTTTATATCATTAAGACAGTCAGGATTTATTAAGGGAAGAAGCTGCATACCAGCTTTGGTAGATGTTGTAGAAGACTTTAGAGCGAAACTTGATAAAAACATGGTATCATTTCTAGTACTCCTTGATTATAGTAAGGCATTTGATATGGTTGACCATTCTATTCTCGTAAAAAAACTTGAAAAACTTTTTCATTTTTCAAAAATGGCTTGTAACTTAAAATCATCATATCTACATAACCGGACTCAATCAGTACATGTAAACGGTCAGGTATCTGACGCCCATTATGTCAATAGAGAAGTTCCTCAAGGGTCCATTCTTGGGCCTCTACTTTTGTCTTTATATATTAATGACCTTCCTGAAATATCCATGACCTGTAACATACAAATGTACGCTAACGATGTACAGTTATATACAATTACAAATGTTATTCATATTCAAACGTGCTTATCAAATATGAATCAGGACTTGCATAATATTCAGCGGTGGGCGAGAAATAATGGATTATGTCTTAATCCATCCAAGACAAAATGTATATTTATTTCCAAAAATGTTCGCACTTTGAACATTAACTTTGATATACGAATCAATAACACTATCATTAATGTTGTACAGTCTTCAAAAACATCGGTATTACTTTTAATAATCAACTTACATGGGCCAATCATATTAACATTGCTGTTGGTAGGATGTTGAGGAACCTATGGTCTGTTCAACATTCCACACCTTTTAAAATAAGAATGCTTTTAGCCAAGGCCTATCTTATCCCTGTTCTTTTATATGGCTGTGAAAGCCTAGCAAATTGCAGTAGTGACGACTTTAGTAAAATGAAAGTAGCATACAATAATATTGCACGATACATTTTCAATAAAAGTCGGCGTGTTAGTCAGCTTTTTCTTACCGTATATTTGTGATTTATTAAAATTCAAAAGCCTTGTTTTTCTCCAAAAAATAATAGTCTCTTAAAAGCCTTCTTACCTTTATGAGAGGATTAGATTCAGCGGATCGAATCGATGCAAAAGAATTATTCAACAAGGAATTAGAGCTACTTATTTCAAAGATTTAAATCCCAATAAAGCACCGGGATATGATCTAATAACGGGAAAGGTTTTAAAAGAACTTCCGGAAAAAGGCTTGCGCTTATAATAATATACATAATAAATTCATCAATTCGATTAAAGTATGTACCGACTCAATGGAAAGTGGCAGAGGTACTAATGATACCGAAACCAGACAAAGATCTGCATAATAAATCATCATATAGGCCAATTTCCCTGCTGCCAACAATAGGAAAAGTCTTTGAAAAACTACTTCTAAGTAGGTAACAACCAGTACTTAATGAAAGGTCGCTTGTCTCTACTCATCAGTTTGGTTTCCGAATTAATCATTCGACAATTCAACAGGTGCATAGAGTAACGCATACGATAGAAACAGCATTTAATTCCAAACAAATCTGTGCCGGTTTGTTTATAGATGTAGCTCAGGCTTTTGATAAAGTGTGGCATGAGGGGTTAATCTACAAACTTCAAAGAGACTTACCAAATGAATATAGTGCAATACTTAAATCATATATCACAGATAGATATTTTAGAGTAAAACATGAAGGTGAATATTCAAAACTGAGGAAGATAAATGCTGGCGTACCTCAGGGTAGCGTGTAAGGATCAGTTCTCTATATATTATATACTAGAGATCTCCCAATGCCTGCCGAATCAAAAATGGCTACTTTTGCAGATGATACTGCAATATTAGTAACTGACTCTAATATTACTGGCGTTACATGAAAATTACAAAAAGCTACAAATGAAGTTCTGGAATGGACAACGAAATGGAGAATAAAATTAAATGAATCAAAATCAACATACACCTTTTTTACAAACAAGAGAATACCCCTACTTCCCATATATATGAACAATAAAATTGTACCTTACGCAAACACTGCAAAATATCTAGGTTTTACTCTCGATGCTAAACTTAAATGAAAAGAGCACGTGAGAAAAAAGCTACTGAACTAGATATAAAATTTAGAAAAATGCATTGGCTTCTTGGTCCAAAGTCAGGAATGACAATAGAAAACAAACTGTCACTATATCAGCAAATACTTAAACCTACGGTGTTCCCATAGCACTTAACCCACCGAAGTAAAATAATGAATCAGGGCTATGAAACCAAAAGCTTCAATAAATTCGCCAACTCTACATCAGGTGGAGACCAACAACTGTTCTAAGACTTACCATCTCGTGCAATTACAGTGTTGCCATGTTTGAAGCCCTTCATATTTCACCACCTTTCATCTCTCCACTATCCCCTTTCCAAAGAAAGCTACACATTACTTAATAGGAAGAATTTCCTGAGTGTTGCTTCTCTTTAAAAAAAAAAAAAAAAAAAAAAACAAGGTATTAAGATGTATTACAAACTGTCCCTGGTACATACGAAACGATGACCTCCACAGAGACCTGCGTACAACAACTATTGTTGAAGAGATTTCAAAACCAGCTTCTAAGCATGATGCAAAACTACACCAACATTGCAATGAAAAACTAAGGCATATCGTACAAAATCCCATTGTACACAGAAGGCTGAGAAGGACGTTACCCCACGATTTACTACTGATTAACAATCAGAACGATGACCATCCTTAGGAATAACCAATGGGTTATATCCTAACCAAAAGAGAAAAAAAAATGAGATTATTATATGAAATTCAAATTACTAGATGAGTATTTTAAGCTCAGTTGCATTTAATAAAGAATATTGAAAAAAAAAAAAAATGTCGGAAAGACAGTTTTTTATATATACCACTCGCCTTTGGAACGATCTTTCCCATAATATTCAGAAAATTAACAATGCAATGTATTTTAAAAAAGAGCTTTTAAAATATTTTAAAACATCCATGTTAGCGTCGAACCAGAATCAAATTATGTCGCGTAGGGCGTAACGCCCAATACATTTCTCTGGTTCGACCCTTAACATCGACCCTGAACATCATAATTGTTTTTAACTGATGTCATTTCTAAAAATTTTGTTATTATTGTTTGCTCTTTTTAATGATTAAGTCTAAATTTGTTAGGTTAAAACTATTTTTTTTTTTCTCTTTTAAGTCTTTAAACTTTTTAGAAATTTTATATAATGTTATGCTAATTGTATCTTTAAATGATTATTTTACGAAATTATTTACTAGCACTGTAATTTAGAAGATGTCAATCTTGTTGTGCTAGGATTTTCAATTTCAATTAAATTCGGTTGATAATTTCAGTATTGTATTGGAGTTAAAAAACCTATAAAAAAATTTATATCACTTTAAAATTATTCTATTAATAAAAAATTTTTCTCCTTGAACTGGGCTCGCAGAGGCGACCTTCTGCTTGTCAGGCAGGGCCCACACCCAATTTGAATTTGCATTTTCTAATTTCTATCTTGAATATTTGTTTCTTTCAAGTTCAAATATAAATGTCTAAAAATAGATTTGTATGTACCACAGAAATTGGGTTGCTTATCTTAATATTTGATTAGAGTTACCGAAACTATTAAAAAACTTTATATTATTTTAAAATTGGTAACGAAAACTTATATTTTAGATAGAGTGGTTGATTTTTGTGCAGGCGAAACTAATATGCGATTTTAACTGCAAATATTTTATTCAAGGGGTAAAATCTCTGAAAATTGGTTGATTGTTGGTATTAAAGGTAATGTAGAAGTTAATATTGTTTCAATATGGATAAGGAAAACCAATAGTTTGAATGATGTGACTGTGTTTTGGTTAATTTTATATATTTTCTATTTACAATATGGTTTAATTATTCTGATGATAAATTTTAAGTACTTACAATTAAAATTATTGAATAATGATTAAATTTTGTTGGTTACAATGGAATTCCAACCAAATTATTCTCTATGCGTATAATTACGATCAAAATTGTTCAAACATTTTTTGGTTCCAGTCCTTAAAGTTAGGTGCTTTGTTCAATTTAAATTTTATTTTCACTTTTCACTTAACCCTCGTTAAAACAAACTATAAAATATAATATGAAATGAAAAATATGTGTAACGCCACATTATGATAAAATCTAAAGTGGTTGTTCATACATGCAACACTTTTTTTGTTTTTATTTTGCCAAATAATACCGAAAACAAAACAAACATAAAAACAAACCAACAACATAAAAGTGGGCAAACAAAAAAATTATTACCAAAAAAATGAGCCACCTTATGGAAATGGCTTTAAATCACGCTAACAATGTAAATAATCTTAAAAATAAAGATACTTAAACAAAACTCGTTACCGTACTCATTTATGGAGCATTTCGGATGGAGTAACATGAAATGGAGTAGAGTTTGGGTTGGGTTTTTTTTATTTCTTAGTATAAATATATAAAACACATAATTAGTGGCACGATTTTAAGACCGCACACGATAATCACACACACTCTCACAAAAAAAAACATTCACATTTATACAATTTACAAAAAGACATTTGTAATATGAGAAAAATGCAAACCGGATATAATGAAAATTAAGTGAAAAGTCGCGCCAGACACATTAAATACGTTTATACTACTCATATACACGCAGTTTCATACACACACAACAAACACACACTTAAACATACAAATACAAAAGTGATACTTCTAGCAATGTTACTATAGCACAAGCATGTGAAGGTGTGTGTGTAGATTTCTGTTTTAAATCCCTTAACCACCATAAACTTTAATATTAGCGACCATTAGTTACATTTTTATACACACATCATTAAAATATAAAATTCTTATGAAAAAATACCGAATGAAAGAATTAAACAATATAAAAGACAAAAGAAATGTTGCCTTGGAATATGTTTTTTTGTGGGTTACTGAGAATTTATATTCTTGTTTGGTTGTGGGGTAGTATTGAAGTCTGAAATGGTTTTGTTTTGAAAAATTGTGAAAAAAGGTCAGTGTTACTATTTAATTGGTATTAAATATTTAACAATACATACAATTATTTATTTTATGACATGTTGTGTATACCCTACATCCATAAGTTTGATATTCCCAACAAAAACACACATTACCAAGTAATTAAGCGTATAAGTAGTGCACAAAGGGATTCCCTAGTTACCAGGTTAGTTAATCGCTTGATTACTTTTGCTCGCGATGACCCAAAATGCATGATTGGTCATTACCCTCTCGCTTATAAAAAAAAGGCAGAATAATGGGTTACCTAATTGGGTTACTGATACACTTAGCAAACTATGTAGGTAAAGACCACTGCAATTGTAGTCGAAAACAAATGAAATTGTACTTGAAAGCGACTTACATTTCAGTAAATTTCACTACACTTAAATCAATAAGTTAGTAGAAAAGTTTGTAAAATGTCTTGTAAATCTGGTATACTATTTTTCAGTAAATTTTTTTGCTAAGATTATGTTTTCAGTTCCACGATCTCGACCTGTTCCACGATCTCGAACAAGAACCTAAGCGAACGCAAGCTAGTCACTCGAATTCGAATTAATTTGGGTTTCTCTATTTCGAAAGCTATCTTTCGCCTATACTTACGTGTGTCAATTATTGTGATTTATGTATTTACAAATCATTCTGTTACAATTTCCTATAAAAATAGCAAAAATACTACTAAATTGTTTGAAGATAAATACAACATTACTTAACAGTGATCAGCTGTATTTGACAAATAAATAAATAACCCAAAAGAAAAATTAATAAATCAAAAGAAGAAAATCAAAAAAGTACACCAGCGTTTTCAGATGTTCCATTAAGCTGAAATTTAAAGTTCTTAAAAAACTATAAATATTCGTGTTATTTTATTCTTACCCTTTGTTATCCATTCTTTTTTTTAAAATATTTTTAATTTTTTATTATATCATTCATTCCAGCAAAGAACATTGAAAAATGAGGATTTTTTTTTAGGTTCTCCGAGAAATAAAGTGCCAACCGAATTGATAAGTGTATATTAATGGTAACAACTTATAAATTCAGTTAGTACAACGATATTTGCATCAGATTTCTGAATATTGTGGGCGTTGCAACTAAAATCCAGTTAAATTAACCGAACTTTGTTATGAAAACTAATGTAAAGTTGTGCCAACCGTCTGGAATTCGTAATAACCGAATTTGAGTCGTAGTAACCGAATTTCAGTTGGCAAATACCTAAATTTTTCTCTATGTGCATGAATACTCTATAGTCCCACTAGCACAGATCTCGAAATTTGTAAAAACTCGCGATTTTATGCACGTTTTTAATTTTCATAAATTTGATAAAAATGGTAAAAGTGCTTCACTTTGAAGTGCCATAACTTTTTAATTGTATATCGCATCTTATTAATTTAAGCGATATTTATAATATGCACTTGTCTACTATATAACTGGACTTTTTTAAACAAAATTATTGTTAAAAAGTGCATACAAACTGCAAATGCAATTTTCTAATGTATTTTTCAAAACTTTCTCCCCCTACGATTTTCAAAAAAAGAATACAGTTTACTAAAATATGGAGTCTTACCTTAATATACAAATACTGATTTTTATGAGACAAATATGCCTTCTATTTGTAATAATTTTTTTAAAAAAAGTTTATTCTTATATTCTAAAACACGGAAATATTTTTATACATTTTATATCGTTTTTTACAATATTTTTTCACCTAGTTAAATTTTCGATATGATGTCAAAAAATTTATTTTGGATTCAAAAATGAAAATATAACGTAGGTACTTAGATTATTTTCCGTACAGCAACCCAGTCAAAACTTATATTCCCAATTACTATTTAAAAGATTCGTTACTCATATTTTTTTAAGTGCCAATAAGTATACTAGTAAGATTAAAGAATAAATTACAAGTTTTATTTGAATCGTTTCTCTGATTTTTGTTCTTTCAATATTTTTTTAAATAAATGAATATTTTTATAAATATAGGTCTTCAAACATGTTACTAAATGAGCACGTATTTTAAATTTATCACAAAAAATATGAAATACAAGAATGTATGAAAATATTTCCATTTTATATGATATATTTTTTTGAAAATATTTTGTTACTCGAAATCGAAAAAAGCAAGTGCCTGGTTTTGTCATTTACGTTCGCACTGTTGACAAGTCGTTCGAGATAGAGAAACCAAATTTTGTATGAAAACTGTTACGTTTTCATTCGACTTGTACTTCAAGTCATCGTTCGCATAGAAATTTAGTTAGAGAAACCCAAATAAATTTTCTTTCGCTTAGAAAGCGAAAGAAAGCATTCTTTCGAAATCGAGAAACAGGCCATTAAGCACTTAACTGTTTTTAACTAATTTATTTTGCTAAAACAAATTTGCTGATTAGCGCATCAATAGTGTGAACGACAAGATGAAAGATATACGCAGAATGAATTAGATGTCGTGGCATATCAAGATGTAGTAGGAAATGTTACTAAAAAATACAACTCTAGTATGAAACATAAAAAATTTAATCATGCAAGATTTTTGTATCTGTTTTTCATACATAAAGCAAAATTGCGGATTAAAACAACTTAAATTTCGCGTCGTCACCGGCATGTGAAAAAAATAATAATACAATAAAATATTTAAATTTAATAAAGATTAAATGTATATTTGTAAACTAAATGTTTATAGAGATTAAAAATCTAGAGTTATCAAATTGCAAACAAATATACAGCAGGTAGATAGACTAAAGCGAAAGACAAAGATATGATTTCTTTTTAATATTGTGCATGTTATAGTTTGTTATTTTTTCGTTTCGTTTCTATAATTATCTACGGTATTTTCGTTCCTTTAAAAGATTACATAATTTAGACAACCATTGATGTAAGTAGTTGAAAGGTAATTTTGTTTATGTTATATATAATTATTTATTTTTTTCTTTTAGATATTTCATTTACTCATGTCGTCATCGTGGGATTATGAACATTTTTATATTTTGTAACGTATTGTAAATTATTTTTAAAAGAATAATTTTTTTTTTACAAATCTTTTGAGTTTTTTTTTTTAATTTACTAATATTCAGCAAAAGTTTTAATAATTTTTAGCATACGTTTTTTAATTCCTAATCACTTAAGTGTTAGCAAAATTTTTGCTGAATCTACTAGTTTTGTTGCAAAAAATCAGCTCGTTTATTGTCTGCCAGTGTATTTTGCCGGACTTAATTATATAAATTTATATGAGGGATTTGAAAATGTTAGACACTTTGAGGCAAGAGTATTTTTTAATTTTTTTTGGTATTACAGGAATATCAATTTTTACATGCATTAGCCGATGTTTAAGCATGCCTAATCTTTTATCTTAAACGGCTCAAAAATTATGTGTAAATTATATTTAAAATAACAAATTACAGTTTGTAATTAAAGTTCTATAAATTTATAAATTTCACTGTATTTATCATATGTTAAAATATATATTACTCCACTAAAAAAGATAAGAATACACTCAAAATTTTTTTGGTCATATGTTTAAACTCAAAAAGAGAAAGTGATGCCGAACTATGATCTGAAGCCATGTTTTTTTAAAAAAAAAAAATTTGTAAAAATAATAAAATTTCTCAAAATTTTTAAAAAGTTCATTAAGTTTTCGAGTTTAAATATTTTAAAATACCTTCAGAAGTGCTGTTTACTAAGAAACTCAATTCACGTAACTTGCTAACAAATTTCAAGTGCAAATGTGAATGTCAGACGCAATAATATATATGTTTATAAATAAAAAAAAAGTACGCACTAAGGATATTATGTACGTAAAAATTGCAGCAATTGTAGTCAAAAACACATGAAATTTCAATTGAAGTAAGGACGACTAACATTTCATTAAATTCAACAACAATGCTTCATTTGTATTTGCTGTTAAAAAATTACTAAAAATTTTAGTAAAAATGAATCATATATGTTAGTAAAAAATAAACAAACATTTACTTCTTTTATTTTTTTTTTAAATAACAAAAAAAAACAACTGTAAAAAATTAATGTAAAATCAAAAAACAGTCATTTGATGTGGTTTGTTTTTTTAAATGAACTACAAGGTTAGTAAACAATTAAATTTGTTCTACAAATGACTGACATTTACATTAAAAATAAAGAAACTGTACCCAAAACAACTACATATTTTAAAAGCAGAAGATGTACACTCACATCTTATCGAAAATGTTGATAGTTTTAATTTTTTTACACATAAATTTAGACAATATTGGAAAATTTTGTTAAGGTTCATCGCGCAGATTAAAAAGTAATTCAATTTGAAGTCAACCTTAAGTTTGTGAGAATGTCTTCTAGAGACAAATAACTAATACCTAAAAGTTGTGCTTTTCTACGAGTTCTTAATGCTAAAGAATTTACTTAAAACTTGGCACATAGAATTTTTAGACATTAAAGAACAGGGCTAACTTTGTGGAGATCCAAATCCAACTTTAATGTGTCATATTTGAGTAATTTTTGACATAGAGAATAAAAAGACTGGTAAAGTTAAACAAAATTCATATTGTTAACTACCTATACGTATGAGCAATGTATTTAGAGTACATATAAAGTATACGTCTAGTAGTTTATACAAACAGAGAGTTGTGGTACAGCAGATTTATGTTTCAATTGGCATATTTTTTTTTTCATAGGGTATTCCAAAGTCAAGTTGTTTTCTCTACACACTCAATTTAGATATAAAAAATATATTCTCTTAAAGTACATTTATGTTTAAATCGCATGTATATTGGCACTTTTGTTCCTTTTTATTCTTCCGTAGTTGTGCAAATAATTTGTTTGGCTTTGTTGGCAGATTGTTGTTAACACACACATGTAGATTAAGATAAGTTAGTTAGTAGCTTGTATTTGTATTGTAAAAAATATACAAGAAGGGATTTTTGTCCTAAATTATTATGATTAATTGCAGTAATTTAAAGAATACATGAAACAAAAATTATTGAGGTTTTATTTAGAAAATTTTTAAGGGGTTAAAATACGCAATTAAAGCTTATGACAAAAGAACATGCTAAAGCATTGAAAGGGGAAATAGTTAATAATAAAACGCAATAGATAAAAACAGAGATATAATCGTAAATATAATTAGGATGCAGGTTAATATCATGAGTAGGTTTACTCATGCCTTAAAGTTTTACCTTGAATTTAAACATTTTATACTTGATACCTTATATTCTTAGTTTCTCTTCAATTTTCTAAAAACATTTTATTTTAACTTTATATTTCGATGTTTCTAAAACAGTTCTTTTTAAAATATTTGTTTAGTTATGTAAACATTCTCCCAGCGTACATGTTACTGCAGTATAAAAACATGTGCAAAACCATAAAAATAAATAAATGTTACAAAAATACAATACAATACATAACTACTACCACAACAAAGATATATAAAAAAAAGGTCAGGTCATAAGGAGCCTAAGGGTGCGGTAGGTATATAAAAGGTGAATTTGTTTAATATAGTTAAAAGAATAAAATTTGTTCGTTTAACTTTGTTTGTTTGTTTTTTATTTTAATAATAACTCTATTTGAAATATGGAAATATTAACAAAAAAGTAAACAAGAATAACAATATTAAAAAAGTTAATAAAATTTAAGAATTTTGATTAGTTTAAGAAAATAAAAAATACAGAAAAGCTTGGTCAGAATGTGTTCGCCATGGAAAATTTCAAAACAAGCTAAAAATAAATATTAAGAATTTTGCCATCGAAATGTGTATGAGCTACTTCAAAATTTTTTAACATTTGCTGAAACTGACTTTAGATGCCTCTTAATTCTCAAGATTTTTTTGAATCACTCCTTTCACAACCGAACTTAAATTGATGGAAAATTTCCAATAAAGTCCAGACAAGAAAAATTATACTAAAAACCACATATACACCCAGAGGAAACCAGGAATAAGTTTCATAAACTTTCTATCAATGTAACAATTTATAAAGCATTTCATAAACATCAAGAATTGTAATGACCATATCATGGTCTTTGTGACTTTTTTTCTACACACAAATAATAAAATCCTTACTAATACAAAATAAAATTCACATATATAGTAGAAGATTTCATAAATGTGATGAAATTGAGATTGCTTTTTCTGAAATGTTTGATAAAAACGATAAAACGTTACATTGGATGAAAATCTATGAAACATTTCATAAATATGATGAAGCTTTTCCTTTTAGTGTATTGTAAGACATAAATATAAAAAAAATCAACTGTCGAAGATGTTTGTATACGTGTTTCATATATAAAACAAAAAGACGCCAACAATGTATATAGTACATATTTATGGAATGTGGCTAAATTGCAAACAAATATAGAATCAGGTAGACAGACTACAGCGAAATACCAACACACACATTATAGGTTATTTTTTTAAGTTTCCTATCTCAATTTGCAGAAAATGGGTTGTTTATATATATGCCATTTTTTTTTTTGTGTCTAGATTTATCAGCGGAATTTTGGTTCGTTTAAAATTGTCATCATTTAGGCATTAATGGATGTTGAAATATACTTTTGTTTATGTTATATATAATTATTAATATATATTTGCAGATATTTAATAAATTCATGTCATCAATGTATGGACATTTTTATATTATTTTATGTATTTTAAATTTTTGTTTTAAATTTTCTCTGTAATGCGTTGTGCGATTTGCCGGTTTAGAAATATGATAAATAAAATGAGATATAAATATTGATGTAACTTTAATTAAATTCTAGTAAAACTTGTAATTTTACTATTATTAATTTATGTAAAACTAAAACCGCAATAATTTTTGAGCCGTAAATATAAATGATAGTCGCGGATGAATTTAGTATGCTTACACATTAGAGTACGCATAAATGCAAAGTTGTTTTTTTCTCGCTCCACGCGCATTTTATGATAGATTGGGTGTAAAAAATAAGATCTGCTCTCATTACGCGATTTAATGCTGTTTTGACGCACCAGGAAGAGCAGAAGCAGTTTATCATCCATACAATGAAAAATCATTATAAAAATGTACCATCAAACAATTTTTCAAAAAAGAAATTCATAGAATATTTAAGTCAAACTGTAATCAGTGATATACAACTAGTAATAAATTAAATAATTATAAAAATCTTAAATAATATCAAAAAATAAATTTATATTTACAAAAAAAAAAAATTTTGAAGTCGAGTCGAGAAACAATTTTCTTATTTTTATTTAAAGGTTACTTTTTCTCATTTTAAATAAAGTTTTAGCAAAACTTCATTTTAAGTAACAAACATTTAAAACAAATTTTGAATGTTGATGGTCATAAGTGAACACTTTGTTAGTGTCTGTATAGCATTCTAGAGAATATAAATAGAAAAAAAGATTTTTTTTTTCCATAGTATGGTTTTTGTCATTTGTCATGGAATAGACGATATATTTGAAAAAAAAACAAACTTTTCCTAAAGCTACAGTTCATACTCTATTAGCTGATGTATAGCAAACAAATATATCGTCTAACGAAAATTAATAAGAGCGGCTTAAAAAAAAAAAAATCAAAAATTTTGATTTTGACCGCGAAAAACATCACTATTTTATGTATTTGTTTACGGGCTACTTATTTTTGATGTAAATAAAACAATCTATTTCATCGTTTTTCTCAACGTTTCGTCGGGTTTGTTTCCGACTTCCTCAGGAGAATATTTATTAAATAAATTCTGACAAATAGAAATAAATTACAAAATGAATTAGTGTTTTATTCTTAATCCTAGTATCACAATTAACTCACGTTTATTTTCCTTTCACATCGTTTTGAAAATTTGAAAAATATATAAAAAACTGGACTTCACGACACAAATAATTTAATAATTTTAAAAAATAATCAAAAATTGTAAATATCACAGAAAAAAAACTTAAATTAATCTTAACACTAGTATTGTAGAACTTAACACGTCAATTTATTGCAACGGAATAATGAAGCTTGGTGCTATCTATATCATCTTTGGTATTTAATGTATTAATTCTCTGTTGTATTCTTAAGCTCTCAATCATATACCGTTTATTTTCTCTTTTTTCTCTATCTAATATTTTCACATTATTAAAATCTACTGCATGTTTAGTCTCTTTTATATGTTGTGCTAAAGCTGTTGATTCATTTCCCCTCTTAATGTCTGCTTCATGTTCCGATAGTCTTTTTTCAAGAGTTCTCTTCGTTGTCCCTATGTATACGCGATTGCATTGTTCATTTTCGTTGCCTATTTTTCTTATGTAGGTAAAAAGTATGTGTGAGAAAAATAATTCTTGTTTTATTCTCTATAATAACACTAATAACACTTTTTAACAAAAACCGATTATTTAAAAACTTGTAGAGCAACAAAGATATCAACCATTTTTAGTTCATTTTTGAGGTCAAAAGTCAAAATCTCATGGCCTGTTTGTGCAACAGAAAAAAAGTTTTTTCGCACATCTTATTTTGTACACCCAACCTATCATAATATGCGCGCGGAGCGAGTAAAAAAACAACTTTGCAATTTTCATATGTTTCATAGGTACTCTATTATACATAAGCTAAAATATACACAAAAGATTATACATGTCATAGAAATAAAAAATTTTAAAATAGTTTGCCTCAAAGTATCGAAAATTTTTGAAGTTTCTCCTATTTTAATAAATTGTGTTAAAAAAATTATTTAAAAAGCAACAAAAAAGTTTTTTTTTATTCATTTCAATAATAAATAAAATGTATCAAAACTTAAGCACGTTTTTTCATTAGAATTTTTACAATTTATTCCCTTCCCTTTTCCTTACCTTTCCTACCCACTTCGCTTTCGCCCTTTCTATTATAATAAACGAAATATGTAGAGGTAACCCCCTCTACCTGTTTTATATGAAGTATTAAATCAAATACCGTAAAATTGTTTTTCACTTTTTTCATCCCAAAAATGTATAATTTAAAAACCATAAAACCATTCAAAAAAAAAAAAACACACACCAAACTAGGCCTCACTTAAGAATGATTTAATTTAAAAGATAAACGAAATTGAGATTTTTTCCCACAAAAAAAAAAAAAAACATTTCCATCATTTTTGTAGTTCATAGAATAAATTTGTTTTTTTAGATAACAAAATCTCATTTTTACATTTACATTCTGGTTGCCTTGTGTAAATGTTTTTGTTACTAAACTAAGGTAAACTTTAGTTAATATAGAACTGACATATTTCTTTTTTTTTCATTTTGGTTTCATTACAGATTATTCCTGCGTTGTCATAAATTCTACTTCAGTTAAATTCTGGTAAGCCAATGAAAAATACAATATCTTTGTTACGTACACTACTTATCTACTTATTATGCTTTTACCGATATTTTTTTAAATTACAAGGAAGGTATTCTAAATGAAATATGTGGAACAAATCAGAATAAGATGGTTACCATTATCGATACAAACATAAAGTTTTAAAGCCTCCTAATCCATGTAGAGTTAGAAGTTAACTCTAAACTAAACTTTCGTAGAATAAGAAGTTAACTCTAAACTAAACATTCACATTTTTGGATATTTTTATACAGGTACAGTAAGAAGTTTAATTTTTCCAAAATTTTGATTTTCATGTGATGTTCATTACGCCCAAAGAGTATACACAAATAGCGATACTACACTTTCTACGCCTCCCAGCAACAAAATACCGAACTCGGGAAAGCAAAAGAAACCATTTTTTTTTAATTGCAACATATTGATAAAAAATTGTTGCTCACTTTTATTTTGCTTATATTTTGTTATTTTCTATTAAAATTTTATATATCTTAATGTTATATTGCACACAGAGAAATAAAGTGCCAACCGAATTGAAAAGTGTATTTTAATGATTACAACCATTGATATTAACTTAAGATTTCCTAAAATTTTGGGTGTAGCAACTAAAATTCAGTTGAATTAACCGAACTTCGTTGGACAACGAATGTTCAGTTGTGCACACCGACTGAAATTCATTATAACCGAATTTGAGTAGTAGTAGCCGAGTTCCAGTTGGCAAATAGTTAAATTTTTTTCTGTATGTGCTTATTTTATAGTTAATATTTGAAATAAATAAAAATTTTATTACATGAAAATGAAAATTATTCAAGTTCGAGGCCATACTCTATATCTCTTTATTAGGATATTGTCCTAACAACTAATCTATAGAGTTATTGTCTATAGACTATTTGTTACGACATTTATCCTAATAAAGAAATATAGAGTATGGCCTCGAACTTGAATAATTTTCATTTTTATTGCACAATTAAAGGTCGAAAAAACATAATTTTTATTTTTAATAAAAATTATATCAAACTTGTATTTTATTAAATTATTATTTAAAAATATGATAAAAATTAATTTAGACTTTTAAATTTCTGCAACATGTTTTCATTTGATCGGTGCGAGTTTACGAACAAATAAAAATGGGGCAGATTGAGACAGACTGAGTTTGATAGAAACCCACTGGTAGAACATATAACCAAATTTCAGGAAAATTGGTTAATGTCTAAGTGTTGTACACTTTGACCACTTTTTCACAAACTAGTTAAATTTATAATATTGAAATACATTAGAATAAGTTAGAAGAAAAGTTAGTAAAACGTCTTGTAAATCAGGTATACAATTTTTTCAGCAAATTTTTTTGCTAACTGATGTTTTCAGCTAAAATTTTAGTAATACTTATTCAGCACTTTACTGTTTTCAACTAATATTTTGATAATATTCTACTAACCTTTTACTTATTTATTTTGCAAAAAAAAAGTTATGCTGATAAGCACATTAATAGTGCGGAGACGACAAGATTAAAAGATATATGCAGATTGAAAGATATATGAAGTAGATGCCGCGGCCTGTCAAGATGTAGTAGAGACCAGGAAAATTATACTAAAATGTACAACTCTTGCAAGACATATAAAAAAAATCAACCATGGAAGATTTTTGTACCTATTTTTCATACATAAAACAAAATTGTGGATTAAAACAGCTTAAATTTTGTGTTGTTAACGGCTTGTGAAAGTAATTGTCTATTAGTTAAATCAAAGACCAAATAAATTATTTAAATTTAATAAATAATAAGTGTGTGTTAGTAAACTAAATGTTTACAGAGATTAATAATGTAGTGTGGTCAAATTGCAAACAAATTTGCGTTCATGTAGATAGACTAAAGCGAAAGACAAGGACACACATCTTAATAAATTTTTTGTTTCCCTTTACTTTTTTTTTTTTTTTTTTATTTTGTTTTATTATAATTTTGTTATTGTTTATATTTCGATTCATTGTTATAATTTCTATTCATTTCTTTAGTTATAATTTGTCTTCCTTTAAAAGATTACATCATGTAGACAACCATTGATGTAAGTAGTTGAAAAATAAGCTTGTTTATGTTATATATATTTATTTCTATATATTTTCAGATATTACATTAATTGATGTCGTCAATGTGATAGTATGAACATGTTTATATTTTGTAGGATTGTCAGCATATAAATTAACTAAAGTATAACTTTACTACAAATCTTTCGAAATCTTTGTTCAGTTTTTGTTGACTTTTAGAAAATATTTTTAAATTTGTAATCAACTAAGTGTCAGCAAAACTTTTGCTGATAACTTTTGAGCAAAAGTTTTTGCTCACATTTTTTTGCAAGCACCCTAATGACTAAAATTTAGCTGACTTTACAAAATTTTTTGCAGAATTTACTAACTTTGTTTTTGAGTGTACTAATGAGCTTCCTAATCCTACAAAAAATAAATTTGTGTGCTAAAATAGTTGCTGAGGTTTTAGTTGCAGTTGGTGTAAGTATCACATTGTAAAACGACAGGAGTGGTGGTCGAAGTGTGTAGTTTTTACAAATTTCCCGGAAAAAATTGACTAGCGCATTATAAGAAGATATAGAATTTCAGGGGTCACAAAAAAGATAATCGTTTCAATTCTTCAAGGAGTGCAGTAGACAAGAGTTTAACCGCTAAAATATCTTAGGTGGTGTTTCCAGAACATATCTAGCATCATACCAACGAAAATACTATAACAAAATAAATTCAATACAAAAGCAAAATACATGCAGTCATTTGTCTCACGAAGAATGTCTTAAGTAAAACCCATGTTAAAGCACAAAATAATACAAAAATTAACTGTGTTACCATACTCTTACAAAGATATTGCCAAACTCAATGAAAACGTCTTGCTACAACATTCCTTTCCATCATCATCACTTAGTCACGAAAAGACCGAGTTTTGGCATCCAGCATTCAGCATAGAAAAATTATTTTCAAGTTACTTTTCGAAAATCGTCCTTATTTGGAATAAAATTGTCCTCAATCCCATGTTAGTATCAAAACTGTGAACGATAGAGTGGTGTTTCAGTGAGCAGTAAGGATTTTGAGAATTTGCTTGTCAGACCTGTTGCTTTGATAGGCAAAAGTTTGAAATGGGTTGTCGGAAGTGGACCAAAATTGGTAATGTGACAACATCACACAGGACTGATCCAAGGGGCATCTACCAGATTTTAAAGGGAATCTGAAAGACATCTTTAATAGTCGTCTAAAAGAAATGTAGGAATGGCTTTTTTGAATGAACATATGCTAGAGTATGATAAGGAAAATGCGATTAAAAACCCTATGGGGAATGCGACCGGTCATGCGTGTGCCACAGGATCAGAGACCGGTCATCTGTTAAACCCTACCTTATATAAACAATTGGCTTGTCATAATAGGGGATCATTTGTCATGTTTTAAACCACATAGTGACTAACCAAAGATGGACATAAAGATGGGCATAAAAATAAACGAAAACTAAACAGCTTCCAATGGGTAAAGTTCTGGCCAACAGGCTTTTTCTTGTTAATAAGCATTCAGGTTAAGTGGTTACCAGTCATCATGTTATATTAAAGTTGATAATTTTAGGACAATTCAGTATTAAATTCAGTATTAAATTATACCAGTCCTGTGGTAAGTCCTTCTTTAACCAGTCACTTTTAGGTCAATTGACTCCTCATTCCCCATAGGGAATATACAAAAACAAACCGAAAAGTAGGAAGAAATCCAGATTGAATTAAAATTTTGATTTGTAATTTAGGGGACGTAAATAATCCCTATGCACAATTTTTTGAATAATAATTGTACCTAACGTTGGATTATCGTAATTTTTCCTACAAAAGTTGTCAAAATGTGCAACCCCTAAATGTTATCCAATATTCTTGAAATTTGGCATATATTACTTTTGAATCACAGAGACTCGGGACGAAAGCAAAGTCTGCAAATATTTTACGTTTTTTCTTTTTTTTGCCTTACAGAATTAAACCCCCTAATGTGCTGTGCAGAATCTAAAAATCTGTGTAATAAACCTAAGGGTACCTTCCTCGTGCGTTTTAGTTACATCCTGTCGTTTTCTTCATCTACTGAAATTACGGGTGATGATTACTGTTCATCTTCTTTGTGATAGCGTTAAATGATACGAATAGTTCATGATGTTGAAAAAAAACAGCAACAGTTTATTTACCTTATGTCATTTTCTCATTTTCTTATTATGTTTTGAACTCGTTTCGTCAAAATGAGATTTTCATTAGCATAATTTATTACACATCGATAAGCAGGAAATACTCAAATTGCTATTTGTGGGCTTTTAATAAAAAAAATGTGTTTTTTTTTAACTATTTCCAATTTAATACACAGCAAAATATTTAGTTCTATAGAACAATTTATTGTCTTTAAACCTATTGACAGCCAAATGTTTTTAGTTAAACGGATTCGAATTTTTGGCGAAATTTTTAAGTCGTTTAAAATTCAGAATTCGTTAGAAAAATTATTATTTACTACATTTAAATTAAAAATTTGTAAAACTTTTTTATCCCACTTTACGTTTTAGTACTTATTATTAGTATAATATCCTAGCGAATGCCTGAACTTTAAATTTTTCATGCATAAAATGAAGAAATTATAGTCAAAACTACAAAAATTTTCGTAAAATAAACAAGTTTTCGTTTATTTTTCAAGATTTTGCTTTATTTGACATTTTTGTATTTTATGCATGTGTCAGTGTTATCAGTGTTCAATCCAAATTCAAATCTGCTAGCTCAAGCGGTTTAGCCGTTTCACGGAAACACTTTTCTCCTATTAACTTCAATTAAACCAGATACTTAATGAATTTTTAAAAAATTGTTTTTTAAATTCACCGGGGACTAAATTTTAAGTTTTTACCAAAAGGGTTAGGGGAAGAATTTTAAGAAGAGGAATTTTTCGTCCCCGTGGGAATTTCCACAAATTACATCTTAGTGGTTGCCTAATCGGAAGGAGGAATCTGTATTTCCTAATTGAACTTCCAATTTTACTACATTCATACCGAAACTCTAAAAAGTACCTCATCTGTGACTTACCGAGCACGCCAATTTTAATGAAATTTGGATATGTTGCACATTAGCAAAAAAAAAGCGGTAGACGCTAGTGAAAACATGTCAACTCAATCAAAAAAATGGCATATTCGACTGCACCACCCCCCGATTTCATTGAAACTCACCATAACGGGATTTCTCTGCCCAATGCAATTTCTAAAAATGAGGTGGTGTTTGTATAGGTAAAATGTAGCTGTGTGCAAAATTTCATTAAAATCTGAGAGGGTCGGGTTCAATGCATATCGGTTTTGATATGAAATTCTTCATATGCAAATTATTTTAGTGGAAGGGTCAAAGTTATTTATTGGGTCTCATGAATTCAAATGCCGATATCTCGAAATGAAAAAAAAAAATAATGTGCTTATTATATGTCTACCTTCATGTTTGAGCAAAAATTCAGTGTGATGTGCGTGGACCTAAGTATGATTTTTCTATTTACTAAAAACAAGGTCGATTTTCAACTTTAATCACGGTTTTGGCTTTAACTCAGAGACCAATGTAGCTACTAACCTGAATTTTTTCAAAAATTCAGAGGATTGTTCTATAATAAGCATATATTAATTTAAGAACTAAAAAAACTGCGCTTTTTGAAATATGATCATTAGAGCGGAATTTATTTGTACGAAGAAAAACTTTTTTTTGAAAAATTTCAATATATTTGGCCTTATTACGGTTGTCGTAGTCGAATTCGAGAGTAAGTCGAATTGGCTGATAATTCATTAAAAACAAAACTTTTGAACAATCTTACAACTGAATTTATCATAAATAACACTCCCATTGCAGAAAATATTTAATCTGGGTTTAATTTTTTTTATAATTTTCAATTTAAGCAAAACCATTTTGTATGGAGTCGAAAAATTCGACTACGAATTCGACAACCGTAATCAGGCTGATTGTTTAGATTATTATATTACTACACTCAGGGAATTTCTGCTTTAAAAATATGTAGTTGTTTGGGTTGTAGTACAGTTTCTTTATTTTTAATGTAAATGTAAGTCATTTGTAGAACAAATAGAATTTTTAACTAACCTAGTAGTTCATTTAAAAAAACAACTCACATCAAATGACTATTTTATGATTTTACATTCATTTTTTACAGTTGTTTTTTGTTTTTTAAAAAAATAAATGTTTGTATATTTTTTACTACCATGTAGTTCATTTTTACTACAATTGTTAGTCATTTTTTGAACATTAAAAAACAAATGACAATGTTAGTTGAATTTAATGAAATGTAGGTCGTCCTTTCTTTAAATGAAATTTCATTTGTTTTTGACTACAATTGCAGTAGTCTTTACCAACATAATTTCCTAAGTGTAGGTCTCAAAGTTATTTTTTTTTTTTTTTTTATAATTTAACCAATACTCAGGGGATGCCCCCTACTCATGCAGTGCATTGTATTGATCAGGAAAATAGGGTATGGGAAGGAGGAAAGAGGGAGTAGTGTTTGTGGATATTTGATTTAAATTTTTCTAAATTGTCAGTAACAGGAAAGACTTCTGCGGGAACTTTGTTCCACATACGAATCATTCGACTAAAAAACTAATTTTCTCTGTAATGCGTTGTGCGAAACACAGGACAATCAACTACAAACGGATGTGCTCTACTAGATAAGCGAGTATTACGAATAAAAACTCGGGCTCGTGGAATAAGTTCACTTATCTCAGATGAGCATCTTCCATGGTAATATCGATAGAAAAGTGTCAAATTTTAAAAAAAATTGGAAAACTATTGGATCTAGTGCTACAACAATAAAAGTATTGTTTAATGAAAATCAAAAAATCAAGTAACTTCAATAATCATGTGAAGGACATTTAGATGCATAACAATTTTACTACCCTGTTAAAAATCGACATATGTATATGGATCGATTAACACATGATTCATATATTGAGGTAATATTTACATATATAATCGTATATGTCTATACATTGCCATACATGGTCACATGTGTACATTAACGAAAATTTATGTAATATTTATATCAATGATCTCATATGACCTCTTATATGATTCATGGTATATGAACATTAGGGTGACAATGGTTTGTATGTAAAAAAAATTTTTGTTCGAATTTAAAAGTTTTTTCAACGGAATATTGTGCTAATAGGTCCAAGAGTTTTGTGCCGAAAATTTGAGCCAAATCGGACAACGTTTTCTGGACGCGCATTCAGGTCAAAGGTCAGGTATTTGCATATTTCACAGCTAGTATGAAATAAAGTTGAGAAACTCATATATTTTCTACTTTATTTTACAAAAACATCTGGATTCTGTAGACTTTTAATAAAGAGGACACTCAAATAGTTTTTTTGGGAACTAACTCTCAAATTTCCCTTGCGTCAAAGTGATCCACAAACTATTTTATTTCAAAAATGTTTAATATATGTATGCCATTATTGGCAATGTATATAAATTCTGTGTACTTTTGATAAAATAACTTAAAAATAATGCAGGAAAAATTTTCAATTAACATAAAGTTTTTACATTTCAGGATGGAATATGCATATATTTTCTGCTGCGCTACCAGCGTCGACCGCATTCAATGGTCAATCTACTACTTTTTCTAATTTTAAAAACAAAAATTATGATCGGTGATTTGGTAGGTTTTTTTTCTTTTAAAATCTACAGACCAAAATCTTTTTGCAGAGAATATAGATTAGCATTTTTTGAATACAGCTGCCTATATTTTTGTACCACCTGTAAAATATTAAACCATGTCAAGAGAAAAAAAAATTAAAAAAGTTATAATATATGATAGTTACTTTCATTAAATGTTGTTTCTGTCCCTCATCTTTTGTTATTTTGTCATGGTATTCTTGAATTAACTGAATGCCTCTTTCAGCACAATCATTAACAACAGCCAAGTTTTGAATAATTTGTTTCGCTCTTAGGTACTCTCCTGTAACACTCCAAGAACGTGGATCGTTGCTGAAAAACTCTATTGAAATTCCAAATCTCTTGAAAACTTTTTTGGTATTTTTTGAAAACAAATCTTGTAAAATATCAGAGTTGTCTCTGAAAATAAAACTTTTTAAGTTTTCCTTCTTTATTATTAGCTTCTTTGCTATCTCTTCATCCTCATTTCCAGATATATCTACAGACATCTTCGCTACTAGCTTGCTTCTTGTTATGTTGTCTATCCTTTCGTCAAACAAAGAAAAGCCCACACATTCTTCGCTTAAGTAATACAGATGATTTAATACCTTTTAAATGGCTTTGGCCGCAATATTTTGATTGACTCTATTGTAGTTTTCCAATTTTCTCAAAAACATAATATCATTTAAAGCAGCTTTATCCGCTTTATTTGAATCAAACCAAAAATTTGAATAACAACTTACAATGAAACCTGTTACTTCTATCAAAGCACTGATTTCAAAATCTGTCACTTCAGGAAATTGATTGCGAAAAATCACTATCTTTAAAGAGTATATAGCCTTGGCCATCCATCTTGCGTAGTGCAGTGCACCGGGTTTTCTGAATTTTATTCCTGAAGGAGGATTGCCACCAAGGAATATAATTACTAACTCCAAAAATTCTTTATAATCATTTCTCGGGAATGAATCGTTCATTTTTCCTAAAGCAAAATCTAAAAGTTCACCAACATTATCGCCTATAATTTCCATAATTCGTGGATGAGCTATTCCTGGCACAAAACTATCTGTATTTATTTCTGGCCAATGTTTTTTGAATTTTTTAAAAATCGTTATGTCCGGTCCAGACGACACTCCAACATTGGCCTCCGTAAAAACTGCTGCCAAAACAATTTCGAAAATATGGTGTCTGCAGCCTAGAAATAGAATTTCTCTTCCAATTGATCTCTCCAAAAGCACACATGCACCTTTCAATCTACCAGTGTTGGATGATGTTGTATCAAAAACAAACGCTTCCGTTCGTTCCAAAATATTTTTGTCTTCTAATGCATCATAAACTGCAGAAGAAATTTCCGCTCCAGTCCCAGAGGGAATATCAGGCATATCTATAATTTGCTCTAGGCCTGGAGCCGTAGCAATTATAGCCAAACGGTCTTCTGATTTTCCTGTTATTGTCGATAACAGTTTAGTGTCCGAATGGATGGTCAAAGGTTGATCACTTGCAGTAAACTTTTCTATAATTTTTTCACTTTGCGTTAATCTTAATTGCGCTCTTTCCCGACTTATGGAGGTTCTATTTAAAATATAATCGGATGTGTTAAGTCCGACGGCGTCAATAACTGCAACCAATAAGTGTACAGCATCTCTCTGACTTATTTTTAACTTGTCGAAAACTGCAGCTAGTCTTGACGTTAAGACACTTTGCTTTTTCGTACAAGAAGTACTGCGAAAACGTTTTGCCTCAATCGAACATTCAGAATATTCTTCCTCTGATGTTGCAGCATCTTCAGACGCGGAAAATTCAATCATATTGCACGCTGAAATAAATTTTGTCACAGTTCAGTACTTCCAACAAAAATTTAAAACAACGTTATTTAACATTTAATTAAATTTTTACCTGATGAAGTTGATGGTAATTCGTCACTTAATTTTTTACGCAACTCTTCTTGTTTTTTGCGATTTTTTTTTTCTTTCCTCTTTTTTTTTAGATTACAGTCGACTCCCAACATACAACCTTCGCGACCTTTCATTCTTTGTTTAATTAAAAATTGCTTGTCTTCTTCTAAATCTATTAGTTCCAGTGCATCGGTACGAGCAATATCGAAGAGATCGCCTAAATTATCGCTCCACAGTTTTCTTCTGTTTTTATGAATGTCGGACACTCTAGATATATTTTTTTTTTAAATCTTTCCATTCCTCATACAGACGCAACATTTTTTTTGTACACCAGTGCAAATCGTGAACAGGAATACGGGCCTTTTCCCAAAAAATTATACACTCTCTTACCACAAGATCAGCACTATCTTTTGCAGTTAATTTCGTTGTCCTCATATTATGAAAAAAAACTTTGAGGCAGTCCCCCTTCGAGGGAAGTTTAGAACCAACTATTTGTTGTTTTGAATAGCCTATTAAAAATATTTCTTCCCTTAACGAGGGCATTGTTATATATTTTTACAAAATTCACAAAAAATCTCTAACCAAAAGCACTTTACACAAGTAATTCAGACGACTGAATGCAATTTATATAATTTTTGGGGAAATACATAATTCAGTCGTATTTTAAAAATCTAGTAGGCCTTGAAATTTATTATTAGAATCCGTTAAAAATAATGGTTGTTGTCTAGGAAATTAGCAATTTTAAAAATTTTGCCATGTAGATGGTGTGATTTAATACAAACAAACAAATGTGTTTTTGTAGTTAACGTTTTTGAATAAAAGCATCTATTAATTTCCTGACATAAAGGAAAGGTTAATTACCAAAAAAGTTCTTTTTACTATTTTTTTCACGAAAATATATAAATCCACATTTTTTCATTAAATATTGAAAAAAAATAAACGAGTTCAAAAAATTTATTTCGTATATATTGTAAAATATGAAAATACCTGACCTTTGACCTGGATGCGCGTCCAGAAAACGTTGTCCGATTTGGCTCAAATTTTCGTCACAAAACTTTTGGACCTATTGGCACAATATTCCGTTGAAAACTCTTTAAAATTCGCGAAAAAAATTTTGGCTGTCACCCTAATGAACATGTATGATCTCGAATCACTTCACATATGAGCGTGGATGAGTTCATACGTGTTCATATGTTGATTTTTAACCGGGTATAAATGTTGATTTTTTACCGGGTATGTAAATTATCTGTTTTTCCGAGATATTTGTAGTGAAATTTATAAGTTATACTTCAACCAATATTAACATAGTTATATTTAAATGAAAAGTCATTTTGTCTACTTTGCTAGTGTAAAAACAAACAAAAAATTAAGATTCATTTTTAAAAGTTTTTTTGAGTGTAGGCATAAACTCCATTTTTAGTAAAAATCAAGTCGCAATTTTAAAATGTTTAGTCCGATTTTAAAATGTTTAAATATATGTGCTTAGCATGCCAAAATTAACTGAAAATGGTGTGTCGCATGACATATTTCTATTAAACCAGTTTAAAAAAATTTTTAAAAAATCGGGTCATCTATTTTTCTCAAATTCGCACCATCTAACTTTCAGACCTAGGTCTACAATAATCGCAACAGTAATTGGTATAAATCGAAAGTAGAGAAAAATGCCACTGTAATGGGCATTTGAACTCATGATCCACAAAAATTACCATTGACCCTTCCAAGAAAAAAATGTATATGTACACACAGAGAAAAATTTAGCTGTTTGCAAAACTGAAATGCGGTTACTGCGACTCATATTCAGTTATTACGAATTTCAGTTGGTTGGAACAGCTCAACATTACTTTTCACAATAAAGTTTGGTTAATTGAACTAAATTTTAGTTGCAACATCCAAAATATTCAGAAATCTAATGTAAATATCGTTGTACTAACTGAATTTATAAGTTGTTACCAATAAAATGCACTTTACAATTCGGTTGGCGCTTTATTCCTCTGTGTGAAATATACCATTTTAAAGGGTACATTTTATCTTAAATAAATAAAGGCAACACGGATACGGGTCGGGATACCTTCCTTATTAGCACATATCTCAGAAAGCACATTTAACATTGTGAAGTAAAACTACTACACAATCTATTTCAACGGGTGATTACTATTTTGAAGTGTTATAGTTTTAGAGTTTCTAAATGAATTAAGTTCAATTAGCTCTTAAAATAATGTTCACAAGATTTTAAAATTAGATGCAAAAAGTAACTCCGCAATTTTCTTTGTTAGTTTCAATGGAAAATTTAAAGCTAAGGTTATAGGATTATTGCACACGTTAAGATTTCTGTATGCTGAAACTTAACTACGTAGTGCCAAATATAATAAGAGAATGTTCCCTAACGTGGCCTGTTCCCTAAAGAGGACCTTCCTTTTGTTCGTGTTGCTGCATGAATGTGACAAAATTGTCATCTAGTTTAATTTCCGCTATCTCTATTTGAAAAAAATAGAATATTACCGAATATATTAAAAACAGATTTTTCTCTTGCTGATCTTATCTATATTACTTATATTTAACAAACAACAAAATCTGCTAGTTTCAGCAGTTTTTCTTACAAAGTTTTTTTTTTTTTTTATTAAGTAATAATCATATAATTACAAATTATATCTTATTACTCTAACCGAGCACTAGCTACTATTTCCTTTTCGTTGTAGCAAAACAGACCAGCGCCTCTGGTGGGAATCGAACCCACGACCCCCGCACTGATAAGCCAGCACGCTACCAACTAGCCTACCGGGGCGCACATCTTACAACGTTATTTTGAGCTTAATTGTAGTAGTTACTTTAGCTATTTTTACAGGTCTATTTCTATGAGTATTTAAATTTAAGAATATATAAAAAAAATTTATCACACCATTAAAACAATAAATTTTCTCAGCGGTGTACCATAAAAATATTTTTATATTATTTATTATCACAAACATATTTTCCTAAATATTATTCGAAAAAAATTAAGAAAAAACCATGTAACAAAAAACATGCGGTATGTTTTAAAATCCGCAGTAATAATGTTATATGTATTCAAGTAAATACACAGAGAAAAAATCATAGTAATTTTTTATTAGTTCATGCACTAAAAAAGTGTGTTTTAGGTGCCTATAATATGCATAAAGAATCTTAAAATATGCACTAAATATTAAAAAAAATATGCCCTTAAAATATTTAAAAACCAAAAATATATAAAGTTTCGAAGAAAAATAGCATAAAACGTGAAAAGAGAGGCATTTTAAATTTATGTTTTTCATGTTTTAAAGTAATTTTAATAAATTTTTAAGTTAGTTTGTACTGTTGAAAATATTTTCTGCCTACGTTTTGCACAATCATCACATTATTTTAATGATTTATATTGGAAAATGCTCGTTTAAAAAAAAGGGGGAAAAAAGGTTTCTCTTTCATTTAAAAATTAAGGGAACACTTAATTTGGCTTAAGCAATTTGGATCCTTTTTAGTATTTATGTCCGTTGGTCAATTATGAAATAAGATTAAAATAGATTTCTTTATAAAAAAATTATAAAAAATTGCAATTAAAGCCAAATAAATAAAAATATGCATTTAATGCAAAATAAGTAAAAATATTCAATAACAGTATGCATTTAAAGCAAACTATGCAAAAATATGCATTTAATGAAAAATATGCAAAAATATGTATTAACAAATAAATGTCATTTTAAAGGAAATTCTTTAATTCGCAAAGATATTTTGCTTTTTCTGTTCTCAGACTTAAGGAAAAAACATGCATTTGCACGAACTTCCGGTGCCTGGTTATTAGTTATTTTTTCATATTTAAATTAATGAAAATGTTTAATGAAGTATGAATCTATTTAAAGTAAATATAACTCTAGTTAAAATAAACTTTCTCATATTTATGTTAATAATTCAATACTAAGATCTCATTTAGGCTTTATATAAGAGTAGAAACATATTTCAACTAACAAGGTCCTACATGAAATAGTCTGCAATTTTGATGAAATTTGTATATTTTGTAGAGAACAAAAAAATTGAATACACTGAGAGAATTACATTCACTTCAGCAATGAATTTCCTCATAGCTATAATGAAAATTGTCACTGGAACTCGTCCATTGAAATTTTTCATAGAATCTATGAAACAGGTGTCATTTACTTTTGTGGTGAAAAGTGAAAACAGTTTTTCTATGTAGATATAATAATACTATTAATCAAATGGAAAACTTTTTTTTCAAGGCTTTATATTCTTTTCTTGTAGCCATAATGTAAATTAAGATCCGAAGGTCTTTTTGGTCCCCGGCCACTAAGGGTTAAACATTTTTGGAGTTAAAGTAAAGATAATAATAATAGTCTAATAAAATTTAAGTGCTATTGTTCGATAATTATTAAAGCTGTTTCATTACTTCCGATAAACTCTTCAACACTGAGGTATTTTATCGAAAAAAAAAAAAATATGTGTCTGTTTAAACTAAATAATGATCAATATATGTGAGTTTGACAGTTGTACCACTATATATGTCCATTAGGGTGACAATCGTTTGTATGGAAGAATATTTTTGTTAGCATTTTGAGGGCTGCGGGTCCGAATATTGTGACACTTGGTCTTAAACTTCAGTGCTGAAAATTTGAGCCAAATCGGATAACGCTTTCCGGACGCGCGGCGAAGTCAAAGGTCAGGGTAATGACTATGATGTTTATACAGATGGAGTCGTATTATACCTTAAATGAAAGCTTAATATCTTGTTTATAATTTATTGGCTGCGTAATGCACCCTTAATATGTGTAATTGTTTAAATAAATAGGGTGTTTCATAAAAAACGCAAAAAAAATAAACTATTTTAAGCTGGACAAGTATTTTAATTATCTTTCCAACGGTGCTTAAATCGTTAAGATTCATTCACAACTTTTGACTACAATTGAAAAACAAAACTTCAACTTTGAAAATTGACCTTTGACCTCAATGTGCGTCCCGAAAGCATTGCACGTTTTAGACCTAGTGTCACAATATTCCAAACCGCTGACATAGAAATTCAAAAAATAAATCGGCTGTCACCATAATGTCCATATAAATTACCCCAAAAGATACCAGAAGATGGCTTTTGAAAATTCTTACTCGAAAATGTAACATTAATATATACAGTAGAACGCGGTTAGAACGAACAGCGGTTATAAAGAACTTTTTTTATAACGAACGATTTTTCGGATTATAACGAACGTCGTTTTTACGATTTTCCATATAAACTTTTACTCACTTTAAAAAAATTGAGATGTTTTAATTGAAAATGCGGTGCAAACTTTAAACACTTCAGGTTTTACTTGAAACTGCACCGAAAAGAATTAAATTTTGTATGAAACGTAATTTAGTGAAAGAATTGTTTCAAAAACACAAAGAAAAATGTCAAAACAAGGGAAACTAAACAATAATCCTTACATTTTATTAATTTTTGGAAAATGTATAAAAAGCTTGTATCGAACTTCGTTTATAATGAACTAAATAGTCAGTTTCCTACGAGTTCGTTAGCCCAAAACTAGTTCCAATAATATCCAAATTTCATCAAATCATGATAAAACTGCATTGCAAACAGAAAACAAGCTTTATTTGATTTCAAAGCTGTTTTTTTTTCTTAGTGTACACATATGCAACTACTACAGACGACAAAAGACAACTAACTAAAGTTACACCATTTCCAATAGAAACTTAGATTTTTTTTTCTAAAACAACTGAGATTAGAAATACAATTTTTTAGTTAAGATTTACTACGTAATAAATTGATTTAATATTTTTACGAAATACAGTTTTTTTTTTAATTTTCTTGGAAATGGTGTACAAGTGTAGTCGAGATGTGGTATATATTGTATGTATGATAAATGTTTTAAAACACACACCATTTAACACGTGAATATAGCATACGACAAATAGACAATATTTGTCCAAGAAATGGGTGGAAATGTAATTTTAAAATAAAAGGTGTGACAATTTAAAAGTTTTTATTTCCATACTTTATGGAAAAACAATGAAACTGCATGTAATATTGAAGACAATATATTGCAGTTTTCTGTGCTGCCAATAATGATTTATATGATGATATTAAAACCATAAAAAAAGAAAACTAAAACCATGCATGACAATGTGGTTAAAGTGGTTTAAAGGATAAAAAATAAAAAACTTAAATGCTTAACAACGAAATAAAATATTTTTTTTTTTAATTCAAATAATTCTCTATAGAATTATTGACAATTTCATGATAAATGTGTCTGTTTTTATTATTATTTTTGATAACGTTTGATATGTAAATGATGAAAATAAAACTAAAATATTGACCACAACACGTCATAGTGTGGTTGACCACAAAAGCCTGCCTCAAACCATTACTTTTTGGTCGTCGTTGCTGAATACTGACTGACTTAATGACATTTATGTTGATATACTCTAGTAGTAGTATTTGAACTTATTATTTTCATGATATCCACCCTCTACTATATATATATATGACATACAGTTGTATATATGTATCTGTTTGTGTGTGTGTAAAGGACTATGTTAATCATCATTTTATTGTAAATTATGTGTAGAAAAGCAGTGCTGATGATGTGTCGCATGTTTATTAAATATTCCAAAGCCAAAAAATTAAAATTACTAACTGAATATGTTGACTTATGAAGTTAGTTCGTTATATTTGAATGTGTCATAAAGTTAAATTTAATTGAAACCAATAAAGTTGACAAAAAAAAATTTGAAAATACCAACAAAAAAACAATGTCAAACAAAACTAATGTGTATGTTAATCAAGTATTATTTACACTTAAGTTAGCAGACATAAGGACAAACAAATTTTCAAAATACTTTTAAAGGAAGGTATGCTGAAAATGAAATCGGATTTTTAAACTAAATTAGTAAGAATAATTTGGAATTTTTGAAAAAAAACGAAATTTTAATTAAAACAAACAATTATATATAATAAGATGGTGGCAGCAAACATACGCCAAATTTAAAAATAAAAATCGCAAACTTATGTTTAGAACTCGTTCAATGTTATTGTTATTCTGTAAATTTCCTAGTGTGTATTTTTTTTTTTTTTTTTTTTTTGCCAAAAGTATAAAAGTTAACCCTACATGAATCAAGTTACATAAATTATTTATTTTTTATCAAGTTTAGATTATTATTTTTATCAATTTAAAATCTAGATTGCAACTTGTAGTCATAACTACAATTAAGCTTCATGGATCTTTTTTGTCCCCAGGCTACTAAGGGTTAAATATTTTTCGAACAACAGTAAATATAATTATAGTCTTATGGCGTTTTCTTTTCGGGCAAAAATGTCACATTTTTTTGCACTTTGCCCTCAAATTACGTTTTTGTGTTCTTTTCTAAAATAAGGTAAACACTCTGAGAGCGTGACGTGTTTCTTTCTAAAAATGTTGCCTCATAAAAGGTAAAAAATGCAACATTTTCTGCCCTCAAAAAATTTACAGGTTTGGATGTTGTGCTGTTTTTTTGGTTTATTAATCTCATGTGTATATATTGCAAAGTTTTTGGCGAGAAAACTTTCACCTTGGTGGTGTGCTGGCTTCTGACACAGAAGATCCCGAGTTCGAACCCATATTGGTATCACATTTTTTTATATTTTTTTTTTAAATTTAATTTACGATTTTTTTAATTTGTTTTTGCTATTTTTTTTTAATTTTTTTTTGCTATTTTTTTAATTTTTTCTTTTTGTAAGTATTTAATAATTTTTTTAATCTGAAATTCGATTACAAACAAAATTATAAAAAAAAAATTTAATTAAAAAAATGTATGGAACTAAATCCAAATTTTTCAAAAATTTGAAAAACAAAAATTAATTATTAAAAAAACATAAATTTTTTTTTAAAGTTTGCTGGGCTTTGAACCCGAACCTTAACAACACTAAAAAACAGATTTGTTTAAATAAATGTAATATGTGATGAAATTGTATTCTATTCTGATTGTAAAAATGCTTCATTTTAATGGGGCGAGGGCAAAATTTTAAAAATGTTGCACATGAAGAAGGCAACACTTTTTTCCAGAAAAGAAAACACCAATAATAAACTTAAAATTTTTCCGAAAATTGTGCAACCTTTGAGGAAAACATGAAAATGTTGTAAAATTTTTCACAAAATACGCTATTTTCATAAAATGCTCCAAATACAAACTCGAATTATCATTTTTTTCCATTTTTTATTTAAGAATAACTATTATATTATAAAAATAGCAATCAATATCTGCAAATTATGCATTTTAAAAAATCTTTAAAACAAATTTCAAAAAAGACGTTTCTGCATTTTTATCAAATTCGTGGTTCATTTTGGATGGCTAGCTAGCCAATGAAGTCAGAATTCCATATCTGAATTATTTTGAGTATACTAAATAGATAATTGAAATAAAAAATAAATTTTCTCGAATTTAGAGAATTTTCAATAATTTGCAATACAACTGCCCCGCAGTTGTATTGCAAATTATTGAAAATGAACGAAAATCGACAAAGCGTTATTTTAAGTGACATCCTTATGTGTATGTATGATACAATTTTAAAATTTTCAAATGAAAATACTTCCAAAATAAATACCAAAAAGAAATATTCAAAATATCGCTAAATAGCATAAAAACTCTTTACCTTTTAAAAACAACTACCTAAGAAAACAATAAAAGCAAGTTATTGTTTTGGACAGTCGCACCAAAGCGTATTTTATATTTTATTTTTGCCTGCATTTTTAATTTATAAAAATATTGTTTTGTACAGTAGCGCTAAAGTGTATTTTATTTTTGCCTGCATTTTAAATTTTCATATTTATCAAGATAGCATTCATTTAGTAAAGTTTTTAAATTTTATTATTTATATTTCTTTAATCTTCACAATTAGTATGTGCACATTAGGCATATAACATTTTTAATAGAAAATAAGGTCAAAATTGCATTCAGGTTATGAATTTTATTTACCGGCATTAAAACAAGAGTAACTAAAATCATAAAAATTATTTTAAATAGTGCCATCAAAAAAATCCTAATTTCAAACTTCATCGCATTTGGTTAGAAACCTTTTTCAACGATCGCGAAATTGTAAAAACGCCAGTATTCATATTTTTCCATGGAAAAAAGTTTTCCAGCCTTGACTGTTAAATTTTGATATTTGTAAAAAATTTCAGAAGTTATAGGACTAGTGCACATGCGTGCCTTTGTTTGTTGTATAAAATTAAATTAAATGAAAGCAACGCAGTTGCATTTTGTATAATGGTTGTCATTGTTTGTATTTAATCTTTTCTCTCTACTTCGTCCACACAAGCTGCGGCATTTGCATCTAGTCTTCTTAGTTGTTCTCCATGCTATAAATGTGTTTATAAGCACAATTTTGGCAGCAACATAAATTAGTTAAACATTAGTTCAAAATTTGTTTTTTTGGTAAAAGCTTCTAACTAAAATTTAAGCTGATACTGCGATGTCAGTTAGTAAAATATTGTTGAAAGTTAATTAAATATTTTAAATAGACGTTAAGCAAAATTTTTAACAAACATTTTTTTTTTTTTGAGTTTACTTTTAATCAAATGCATTAAGACTTGAAATCAATGTGTTGCTCATTTATCTTTTTTAAATAATTTTCCAAAAATCAAAAGTTTGCCAAGGGTTTCCTTCCCTGTTATGTTAGTTCAACCAAAACTTCTACTAAATTACATTTTTATTCGCCTTCTTCTTGTGTGTTTGTTACTAAATTTCAATTGTAGGATTTTAGAGGTCATGTTTTAAAAAAAATTATTGTAATATTATATGTAATTGTAATTTAATATGGTTGCTAGATTTCAGTTTTTTTAATTTTAACATGATTGTTTTTAGCGTGAAAACATATGTCAAATCAATGATACGATTAACCTTTAACAGCATTTCGTAGGTTTCCCCTGTTAATTGCAATATTTGCTGTGTGTGTGTAACTTTAATGTTAAGGTATCCTGATTATATTGTTTACACAAAATACAAATTTCATTTTTTTGAATTCGCCGTTTCAATTTCATAAATATGATTATTTTTTTATTATTTTGTAATCATTTCTACCCAGTGATTTAGAAAGTTTTTAAGAAAATTGTTTAGTTGTGGTTTAGTGTTGCTGGCATTATTTTTAGGGGAAACTTTATTGTGCAAGTAATTTAAGTGGAGTTGTACTTATTATTTTGTGGATTTTTAAGAAGAAGTTTGTTACACAGTAGTGTAACTAGAATTTGTTGGTTTAAAAAGTTTTGTTTTCAAAAATTCAGAAGAAATAATTTCGAAAATTCTATGTGGGTAAACATTGATCTTGATGATACGGTGCACCTAAAAAAGAACAGGATTTTAAACATTTATTAAAAAAAAAAACCCTCCTAGTCATCTTTCTATCGGTTAAAATTAAAAAAGATTAAACTGAAAAAAGATTTAACTGAAAAATTATTAAAAACTTTTCTTTGTTAATTAAATAAAAAAATTATTGTCAAATGAAGAAATTTTTTAATTCCTTTAAGCTATACACCAAATTTTCTTCTTTGGGAACTAAAATAAAAATATTTAAAGTGAAAAATTTTTTACTAAAAATATCTTAATTTAACAGGAACAAATTCTTGGGTAAAACAAGAAACACTTGCATTGAATTAATGACAAACTATTTTGTGTATATTATTATTTATTGTAGGGCATTTGCGAACAAAACTTACTGCACATTAGAGCACCCATAAAGTATATGGAATGTTCAAAAGTGATATTTTTTCCGCACCCCGCGCATTTTCCAGTGCATTGGGGATAAAAAATAATTTCGGTTCAAAAATGTTTCCTCTCGGATGCAAATAGACCAGTCAAAATCAACTTTTAGCCCCAAAAATTTACTGATATTAGACATTTAAATAGAAAATTAGAACTTACTAAATTGGTGGTATTAGAGAAAAGTGCTATATAAGCATTTGTGTGCAAAATAAAATGTCAAACTTTTTGTCAAAAGTATTTTCTACCTATCAATGACGCGTCAAGATGTTGCAAGCGGTCAAAATAAAAATTTGTGTTATAGCTTTTTTTCAAACGGCTTCTGTATATTAATTTATAGGTTTCGCCAAATTGTACGGTATTACAAGTCGTTTTAATAATCCAGTAACATTTGAAAAATATATAGTTTATTCCATGACACACTTACCAAAATCTGAATTTCAAATTACGAATTATTATGTTTTGAACACATCAAGTGTGAACGTGTCAAACCTTTCAGATATTTGAATCGGTAAAATATTTATTCGGACATGAAACTTTGCTGTTTAATTGAAAAAAAACTAAAAACAATAACAATTGTATGATAGTACGATGTACAAATTAAAACGTAACTTGCCCATAGCGCACAGTGCGACATTTGGCCAATCTAGGTTTACAAAAATCTAATTTAAAAGATCCTGGCTTGAAATTTGGTTTGATTAATGTAGGACATAACTAATATTGACAACAAAATTTGGAACAATCGAACAGTTGCCACGCCCATTTTTTGGAAATTAACTATTATTTAAGAAAATTTCTTAAATAATTTGAAGAATTTTTATGAAATTTTGTAAAAAAAAAATATTATTTGTGTACCATTTTGTAAAAAAAATTGTACACAATAACCTCGAAGATAATTATTGATTTGCGGTGTACGCTCACTTTTTTATAACAGATATTTAAGCTGTGTTGGACAACCTTGGGCTAGATTTCATTTTTTGACTTATGTACATTGTAAAATTAACAGATTTTGTAATTCATTGTAATTCTTACGTAAATCAGTAATTTTTTGTTATCAAACCTTAACACAAATTGAATAAAAAAATTTATGTAAATGCAAAAAAAGTTCTGACTGAAAACTTGACAGCAAACGCGTTGCAACTTTTTAAAATTAAAATAGAAATAGCAGTACAGTAATTTATTGAAATCGTGTCCTTTGTATCACTCATATTTTAGAATTTCAAACCAAAAAAGTAAAGTTATTTGGTTTTCATTATTTTATTTCCCTTGCGAACTCTACCAATTTAACAATTATCCAATTTTCCCATGTTTTATACAAAAACTAAACATCGTTAAAAAAAATGTAATGCCGTTAAATAAGGGTTTGGTGTAATAACATATTACATTTTATATTATAATGTATTCTTAAATAATCATTCAATTTTATGTGCAATATAAGTGTATTTTCATATAGTTTAAAACTAAAAGTCTTTGGAATTAAAAAAAATCAAGCAAAAAGTCCATTTTAGACGTTCACCAAACTTTAAAATTCTCTATAAATCGCCAAAAATCGCTAGCAAACATGGTTTAATCTCTTACTAGAGACATTCCAACACCTGCCACATGTACAGGTCGTGTGAGGGAGCGTGAGGAAACAATAGTTTTAATCCAAAGAAATTTCCGTTTTTTTTTTTTTTTTAATTTTTAATTTTTGTTTTTAATAAATTACAACAATAAGTTTTCGATTAAATGAAAAATGAGCACGGATTTCAAAACTAGATTAAAAATGTTGAATTAAATAAAAAAAAAAATGGACTTATAACTCCAACAACAAAAAAGTTATAAGTGTTTGAATTTGGGATGGTGCTCAAAAATATATTTTATTTCTCAAAAGTCTATTACAAGATGTGACTTTAAACTCCTGTATGAAATGAAACAGCACTTTTTTCGTCATATTATGATTATTTCCATAGTATATGGATTGTTTGCTGTCACATTCATTTAAATTATAACAATCCGCCAACATTTATTTTTCGATTTTTGTCCACCTAGATTGGCCAAATGTCGCACTGTGTAGCGTTGCTAAAATACTGTTACCAATTAAAAACCCTTTCAACTTTACACCCTTGCCCACCAAATACCAATACCGAATTAATCGAAAAACCATTGTTCTTAAAAAAACAGTTACCCAAATAATTAAAATATCATTATCCTTAAAATACCAGTTAATTTAATGTTTATATTCAGTAGTATTTACGGAAAAAATATTGTGAGTGTATTTCTAAAGGAAGTCATTTGATAATTTGTTTGTTTTGTATACGTATTTTAAGGATAACGGTATTTCAGTTATATCTTTAACGGTATTTAATATATCATCTATTTAATGAAAATGAAAATTATTCAAGTTCGAGGCCATATACTCTATATTTCTTCATTAGGATATTTTATTTTTTTTTTTTATTTTATTTATTTATTAGTAAAAACAGTACAACAAGAATAAATTCTTATACATATTACAGTACTGCAAATATATTGTTATAAATATTGTAATGTATAATAAAAAAACAAATGATATATTTAAATTAAATGGATTCATAACACCTAGTGGCACCATAATAAAAGTTTTGGCAATAAAAACAAAATTTAGAACTTAACAATTAATACATTTAAAAAATTAAAAAAGAAAGGCAAAATTACAGACTTTGATGAATGTGTGTTATAAATCAAAAGTTTTAAAATGTAAACAATAAAATATTAATTATAATGTGGAATTAGTTAGCAAAATGCTTATATATTGCAATTTTAAAATGCTTTGCATTGCTAAGAGTTTGGATATTTGAGGGTAGTTGGTTCCAGAGTCTTATTGCGCTTATGAAGAAATGTCTTTCGGATATGAGTTTGCGATATCGTAACAAGTTTATCTTCTTGCCTCTATTTGACCTTGAGAAATTTATTCGTCTGTAGAGATAATAGGGTTGTTTCGTATTTATTAGTTTGTGTAGTAATACCAAAGAACGGCATTTAAGTAAGTTCTCAAATGAGACATTGAAAATTAGTTTTGAGTAATGTGATATTCTATCATATCTTCTTATACTAAATACATATCGAGCGATATTATTATATGTCACAATAAGTTTTTGTTTACCTTGTGAATCACAGTTCGTGAACAATTCGCAACCATATAGAAGAGTTGGCAGTAAATACGTTTTTGCTAGTAACATTCGAATATGTAATGGCGTATAATATTGTGTCATCCAAAGATTTCTCAGCATCGCATACGTTTTACCACATGCAGCATTGATATGATCGGACCAATTAAGATTCTTATTAAATATCACGCCTAGATTTTTGGCAGTTTCCACTATTTCGATTGTTGAGTTATTAATAGTTATTGCTGGCAAATTCGTTGAAAGGGAATCAACTTTCCCAATTATCATTGCCTTTGATTTTGTTGCATTCAGGCTAAGTCCATTCGCAGCTGCCCATTTATAAACTTTCTCAAGGTCATGATTAACTTTGTCTATACATTCTGTGACATCAGCTGGCACACAACTTATATAAAGTTGTACATCATCTGCATACATTTGTATTTCACAATGGTTGATTTGAGAGGGTAGATCATTAATATATATTGTAAAAAGTAGAGGACCAAGTATTGATCCTTGAGGTACGCCTCTTAATACCGGGCGTTTGTTGGATTTATCAGAGCCATGGTATACGGATTGGGATCTATCACACAAGTATGATAAAATAAGTTTTTCAGCTGTTGGTGAAAAATGACACATGTGCCTTAGTTTATAACACAGTACAGAGTGGTCAACTGTATCGAACGCTTTAGAGTGATCAAGCAAAATCAGGATAGAAGTCATATTGTTATCAATTTTTGTTCTTAGCTCTTCTGATACATCAATGAGGGTAGAGATACAACTGTGTTTAGGCCTAAATCCAGATTGTCTCTCTGTAAGTAGAGAGTTGTCATGTAGATAATGGCTTATTTGGTTGTGAACTAAACGTTCAAAGACCTTTGATAAATATGACAGAATTGCTATTGGTCGATATTTCTTGTCAGGTTTCAGTATAGGTATGATTTTGGCGTGTTTCCATAACGATGGGAAAGTAGATGACATGATAATAGTGTTAAACAAATGTGTTATGAATGGCAGTATATATGGCAAAATAATTTTTGTAAATTTAGGATGAATTTCATCGTATCCAACAGATTCGGATTTAATACTTAAAAACGATTTTAAAACATCTTCCTGTGTAAAGTTTATAAAGTTAAAACATAAATGATGATTGGGGTAGTAATTATTATCATTGTTGTTAGAATAGTAGTTATTATTGTTCGAGTTAAGCATATTTACATTACTCGAACTGTAAAATGTTACGTCAGCTACTGGCATTGGTATATTGACAAATTCACTATTTAATACATTTACATCAACTAAGTTATCAGTGTTAGTATTACTATTCACTACACCCATTGCTCGAATTTCTCTCCATTTCTTTTCAGATCCAACTGCTGACTTAAATTTTTCTTCATAATATAACAACTTGGCACTTCTAATTTTTGTGTTCACCTTTCTTCTGCAGATTTTAAAAATAGTATGTAGTTCACTCGTTTTGAACTTTTTCCAACGCTCATATGCTTGATTTCTTTCATTTATTAATGATTTAATTTCAGTAGAAAACCATGGTTTGTTGTTGCATATTTTCTTTTCTTTAACTAAGACATGTTTTTCGAATAAGTAATGTATATTACATTGTAAAAAAGAGGTTTGTTCATCTACTGTAGGCAAATAGTAAATCTGGTTCCATTGAATGTTTGTAAGATCCGTTTCCAGTGATAGATAATCAATATTTTTAAAGTCTCTGTATGTTAGAGTTTGCTTTTCAGTTTTACAGTTGAAATCATAAGATAAGAATATAAGGTCGTGTTTTGAAAACACAGATGCGGAAAGCTGGTCATAACGCAATAATCGGGAATGATTATCAGTGAAGATGAGATCTAGTAGGGTACTTGCAGTAGAAGTAAAATGGGTTGGTGTTAAGCAATTTACCGGCAGAAGTCCGATGGCACTCATATCCTCCATTAAACTCTTCTCTACAAGTATGTTTGCATTGAAATCTCCAGTTATAATAACATCCGAGTATCCAAGTGTAAGTGTTGCTAGCTCTTGAATCAAGGGGTTGATATCAATGTTTTTATTAGGTCTGTAGACAATACCAAGTAAAAGCTTTTGATTGTCGTTAAAAATTTCCAAGAAGAGATATTCTGGTTTGGCAGAGTTTACCATTGCATTTTCACCGTTTGAAATCACTTCATCATTCATGTCTTCGTCAGTAGAATTTTTACATTTAAATTTACATCGGATTGTAGTTTTAACGTAAATAGCAACACCACCTGCATGAGTAGACCTGTCTGATCGAAAAAGTCGATAGCCTCTTAGATTATAAATACTATCATGAACTTTAACATGAAACCAAGATTCAGAAACACATATAATGTCAATGCCAGATTCTTCAAATACCAAACGAAATTCATCCATCTTGTTGTTTAAACTTTGCGCGTTTATATGACAGATATTAATACCTGTAGTTCCTTTTGACAGTATTCTAATCATATCATAAAGTTTTTCTCTGGAACCATACCTCTCAGTATTATTGTTTGGAAAACCCATTAGTAAAAACATATTTTATAGCAATGCAAGCTGAATTATAAAATTTAAACAATTCCCACATTATATCTACATAATTATTAAAAATAGTGCACTTGATGGTAATAACTGGATTAAAGCTTGTAAACGTTAAAATAATTTTTATAAATAAATAAATTAGAAAAAATAAGAAAGATAAAAAATTAATCGATGACAGCATCACCATGATTTTCATGAATATCTTCGGTTGGTATCTGCATTCGGTTATCAAAAGCGGATTGAGAACGAAAAAGTTGATTCAGTTTGTTGATATCATCTATGCAAATCGGGTCATCATTTGTATTTATTCTAATGTAAACAAGGCCACGGTTTATAAATAGAGATGAAATTTCTTCCTGCCTTTTGAGTCGGCGGGATTCCAGAAAAATACGATGATTTTCCGGTGTTAAATTCTCATTAACGTAAAACGGCTCCGAACTATCATACCCAATAAGGCTCAAACGTAGAACATCATGTGAAGCTTTGATATATGTGGTTATCGACTTCAACACAAAGTTTCTATCGTATGGACTTTTAAATTTGATTATAATTGGTGCAATATATTCTTTTTTTTTATTTTGATTATTTTTATTGTTTTTATTTAAATGATTTTTGTTAATATTTACGCGGTAGATCGCTTTCACATTTGGGGGAGATATATTGACGGCTTCACATATTTTTAAATAAGAATCAAAGAGATTTTCATTTTTTTTATTGGGTACATTGGTTATGCGAATGTCGGAAGCAACAATTGAGTTTTCTTGTTTTCTAGTAAAACTTTTTAAATATGCGATTTCATTTTTTAAATACTCAGTTTCATTTCGCAATTCATTAATTTCAGTTGCAGTTGTTAATTTCAAACTATGCACAATTGTTTCTAAATTTGCAACTCTCTCGGTTGCTTTATTAAGGTCATTTTTTGTTAATTTTAATCTTTTATCAATCTCATTTAAGAGTCGATCCTCACTTTCACGACACATAGTTTCAATCATTGTTTGTAGTTGGTCAGTTAACTTATCAAACCGTTTATCCATTATTTGAACAAATCTTAGAGGAGAATCTGCGTTCGATAATCGGGGAGTTTTTGCAGCATTTTCGATGAAAGAATTTTGCATAACTTCTCGTATACGTTTATTTGTAGGTGTAACAAGTTTTTCCATTATAGTTGTATGTTGGTCTTCTTGTTTTTTTGTATTGTTCTTTCTGTTTTTGTTGGTTTTGTTGGTTTTATTGGTTTTGTTGATGTTTTTGCTTCTGACCTTGTACATTTACTTAATTTTGTTTGCTGGGTAGTGTACGATTTGAAATTAACGGCTAAAATACACAGTGGCTTAAATACACAGTGGCCTTCAAACTGTTTTGACGACTTGGTACCACTTTTTCACAACCAGTATTTTGTATGAACAGAACAGCTGGTGATGTTTATGTTTACAATAAATTTATTATTTTATTAGCGTGCAGTTGTCTCTTTTGATCTGAGTGATTTTTTTTTTAGATAATTTTTATAAATTTTGTGTTAAAAATTACTTTTTTTAAAATTGAAAAATATTTTGAATAAATGCTGCAGTTAAAAATGAGTTATACTACATCAAACACAGCACACAATATAATTTATTCCTTGGAGTTTTAATGGATTGTAAGTTGTTTTAGTATTTTTTTTTTTATTAATTTCTTGGAGCCGACTAGAAAAAGCGTCTGTACACGAAGAAATTTGTAACTCAAAGTCCTAACAAATAATCTATAGAGGTTTTGTTTTCAAATTTATTATTTGACCCTTTCAGGAATGTGTTGATAGATCTATTTCGGGAATTTTCTAGGTTCCCATCATCAGAACACGTTTTGAAAGCGGTAACAATCCCATGCCAAACCTCAAGCATTCATATGAACTAGTTTACTCACTACATGAGAACTAATATACATATGAGTTTGAAATTAAAGATTATAACCATTGATCAAAAAATAAATAAATTGAAAACTTGTTTGATGTGCAAGATCCACCTCTGGTGGATATTCAATACACGTTTTTTTTTTGTTTCTCTCTCATTTTTTATATTTTGTTAAGTTAGTTAACAAAACAGGGAAAGTAAACTAGGCGGTACTTTGCCTTTTTTCACAAGTTTGTTATAATTTTTATTAAAAATAAAAATTATGTTTTTTTTCTTGCACATCAAACAAGTTTTCAATTTATTTATTTTTTGATCAATGGTTATAATCTTTAATTTCAAACTCATATGTATATTAGTTCTCATGTAGTGAGTAAACTAGTTCATATGAATGCTTGAGGTTTGGCATGGGATTGTTACCGCTTTCAAAACGTGTTCTGATGATGGGAACCTAGAAAATTCCCGAAATAGATCTATCAACACATTCCTGAAAGGGTCAAATAATAAATTTGAAAACAAAACCTCTATAGATTATTTGTTAGGACAATATCCTAATGAAGAAATATAGAGTATATGGCCTCGAACTTGAATAATTTTCATTTTCATTGCACAATTAAAGGTCGAAAAAAACATAATTTTTATTTTTAATAAAAATTATAACAAACTTGTATCATCTATTTATTTTGGTATAGGTAAGGTTAATAGTATTTCAGTTATTTAGGTAACGGTATTTAAAATATAACGGTATTTTGGTTACGATATTTTAATATCAACGGTATCCATTTAAGAGTGTTTTTTTTATCGATTACGATATTTTACCATACAATCGGCACAGTGTTGGCAAAGCGTAGGCAAAGCGTAGGCGACGGTCGGTTATGTGTTGGCAGAACGTAGGACTACAGTATTGCGAACTTGCCACCATTGGCATAAAGTTTTTAATTAAAAATTGCGATGCCTTTAAAATAGCTTAAATTAAATTATTGTGACAAATATGTATATTAAAACACGTTGAAAACACAGCAATACTGTTCGGTGGTAGCCTTGTGCATCATATTTAAATGTGTGAAATATTATAAAATATTTAAAAAAAATGCTTCTAATTTGTTGCAATATTGGTAAAAACAATACTGGCAAAGCAATTTGCGGATAGTACTGGCAAAACACATGCTTTGCAAAGAAACCCATGTTTTCTTAGTTCAATATTAGTTGTACCTTTGGTAAATTTTAGCGCAGTGGGTTTTACAAATATAGACAGTACAAATCGCACACCTAGTTCAAAAGTGACTCTACTCAACTAAAAATTTGAATTTTTCGGGTTTATATGTTTAAACTATGCATAATACACTTGTTTATCTATAAAAAAAAAGATCAGCGTATTTTGTTGTTGTTAACAGTTGCTAACAAACAGTTATGTCTTTCTTTATGCTGCAATTGGTATAAAGTTGCAAATATTTTTTTCGATTTCTGAAAAATGAAAAATTATGAAAAAATTGAGTTGTACTATCGTGCAATTGCTATTGTATTTAATTTTTTTCAATTATCTAGTAAAGTTTAGACCCCGAAGAGTAATTTAATTGATTAAAATATCAAAAAAAATTAGAATCGTTCACACTTGATGTGCTAAAAATACAACAAATTGAAATTTGGATTTTGGTAACTTTTGCCATGGAATAAACTATATAGATTTAAAATTTTATTAGATTATTTAAAGTACTAATAATACCATACAATTTGGCGATACCTAAACTGAAATAAGTTTGTGAATTAATATACACAGACAAAAATTATCAACCTAAAATATATAATTAAAGATTTGATTTGAATTTAATTTGCTTCTAAACAAATATTTAATTGAATCAATTAATATCTTAATTGACTTTTAAATATATAAATACATATTTTATTTTAGATGCAATTATCATATTATTTTTTCATACACTGTATGCATAAATAGAAAATTTTCAGTATAAAATACCAAATAAATTTGAAGTTAACAAACAAAACAAGCACACACACAAACAGACTCAACATTGGGAAAAAAACACATACCAACATATATATCACACATTTCTTTTGTATCATATTTTTTTTGTAGAAGTTAGTTATAACTTTTTTTTAATTCTTAATTTTAATAAAAGGTTTAATTGATAGTATCCTTGCCGTGATAGGTGCAAAATCAATTAAAATATTAATTGATTTAATACATTTTTTAATTGAAACCCGTGTTTATTAAATTACTTTTTATCCCCAATGTACCGGAAATTGCGCGGGGAGTGGTAACATTTAGACTTTTGCACATATTGGTGGTCTACTGTGCATTCAATTGTTACATGTTTCTTCACTCATAGAAATAAACCTGTAGACATAGCAGAAAAAGGTACTAAAAATTAGTTAAAAATTAACTTGCAGAAAAAACTGCTTAATTTAGCAGTTGGTTTGTTAAACACCCTCCAGAAATAAATGGCGCAACTTCTAAATAAATCACTTGTTTCAGTTCAGTGCAATCAGCTGACCCGGCAACGTGTCATATTTTTGCTCTCGCGTGATTTCTAATAAAATTATTCGATAAATCCCTTTTTCAAGTTAATTTATTTAATTTTCTTGACCGTTTGCGATGAATAAACAAAAGAGAAAAAGATTTGGGGGTAATAGTCCCAAATACAAAATTCCTAAAACCACCAATGGTCCTAGCACTAGTGCTAATAGGTTTCAGTTGTTATCTGATTACGACGAATCAAGTGATGAGGAAGGAGAGATAAGGTCATATAAGGAAAAGGTTCCCCCTATAATTATGGATAGTTCACATGGTTTCACCCTAGTTTTTAATCTGATTGGAAATAGATATACTTTTAAAAGAATTTCTATTGGCACAAAAATAATGTCAGAATCCCTGACTCTTTATGAAGAAGCTCAAAGAACACTTAAAAATAATAACATGAACTATTTTACACATCAGTTAAAAAATTCCAAAAATTTTAAAATGGTTTTGTTTGGACTGCCCCAGCTAGATATCAAAACAATCAGTGAAGAATTTGCCAGAGAGCCAGTGTTTGTCCAGCTTGTGCAGGTAATCATGATTATTCGGTTTGCACTTTAAACAAAACCTCCCTTGATGGCAGTGTAATATACAAATGTCATAACTGCGCAAAAAAGAATCTCAGAAATGTGAACCATAGAGCGGATGATCCTCGGTGCCCCTGCAGGCAAGATTACTTAGAAATTCGACAAAGAATAACTTCAAGATCTCGTGTAAACCCTCGTAAAAATGCTGATAAATTTGGTTTTAATTTAAACGATAATGATTTTCCACATGTATCAAACATTGATAATGTTTCAAAAACATAGGATTCTCATTCTCATGGCAAAACATTGTACTCAGATGTTTCAAAGAAGAAACATAACAAAGAAGAAGATGACGATGACATTTCCAATGAGAGATTGTTGGAAATATTTTTCGATGCAATTGATGCTCTTGAAAAATGTCGTAACAAATATGACAAATTAAGAGTTCTAGGCATGATTCTTAAAAATGCCATATAAATCAACTGACAATCAAGATGTTCATGTTGTGCACTGGAATGCCCAAGGCATAACGACTGAATCAGCTGTTTCGCAGCTCGAACAATTTTTACATTTTAAAAAAATAGATATTCTTCTTCTAAATGAAACCTTTTTAAAGTCATATCATAAGTTCCGACTTGGAAATTATAAAATATATAGGGAGGATCGACCCACCCATGGTGGAGGGGTACTCATAGCCATAAAAAATAATATTAAGCATAAGCTTTTACCGAAGTTGAAAACTTTTAAAGCTGAACATATTTCCATCGAAGTTGTTGTTAACAATCGGCCTGTAATTTTTACTTCAGCTTATATTCCTGAGTATAGTAATAAATTTAGTCAAGATCTAGACACTTTAACCAGCTCTACAAAAGACTTTTTTATATTTGGAGATCTGAATGCTCATCACACTAGTTGGAATTGTGTTTCTAATAATTCAGCTGGAAATGTCTTTATCGTCATAGCCTACAATCAAATTATTATATATATTACACTAACGGTCATACTCGATTTGGTCAAAGTTTAAAACCGGTGCAACCTTTCACAGTCGACATACTCTTATCGAATTCCAGTATTCCATTTTCTTCATTTGAGACTCATCCAAACGCACTATGTTCGGACCATGTTCCAATATCTTGTACAATTCATGGACAATTTCATAACATGCAACATTCAGTTCCATTATATAATCAGGCAAACTGGTCTGCTATTAAAGTGTGGGTGGAGAATGAAATCAGGTCACAAAACATCAGTAATCAGGAAATCAATACAGACAACATTGAATCGTCTTTAGTTAATTTAATAGATATTTTAAAACAGGCTTTTAATAAAATTCTACAGGGCAACAAAAATCCATGGCAAAGAGAAATTTCTGAACTAAGTAAAATGTTAATAAAGCAAAGAAATAAATATAGAAGAAAATACCAAAGATGTCTGGATATAAACCGTAAAGCTGATATAAATGCTATTTTAAAGCAATTAAACAAACTAATTGATTTTCATCTCAATAAAGACAGAAACGAAAGTTGGTCTAAATTTATATCAAAGCAACCTTCTGGTTAAAAAAGTTTTGGAAATTAACCAAAGCCATAAAAGGTAAAACACGCCTCTTGCAGATCTACATATAAATGGTGAGGTCTTAAAAACTTGTGATGATAAAGCAAATGCAATTGCTAATGTTTTTGAAAGAGCACACACAATAACCATCAATAGTATTTCACCTTTGGAAGTAAGAGTTAATAAGTACATTGAAAGTCTTATGTGTAGTACAATAATTGTTTCTGAAGTTGTTTTTAAACTTAGCACCTTAAAATTCCCAGTTTATCTGCAGAAAATCATTAAAAGTTTTTTGACTAATCGTTCTTTTATTTTATATGTCGATAACTACTTTTCCACAGATCGACAAATTCCCGCAGGTCTTCCTCAGGGGTCAGTGTTATCGCCAACCCTATATTCAATTTTTACGTCTGATATTCCCATCCGTAAAAGTTTTGATGCAGCTTTTTATGCAGATGATAGTGCATTTATCTGCTGTGGTAAAGTCTCAAATGCTATTATAAAACGAAAGCAGGATTCAATTAAATCAACTCAAAAATACTTTGATAAATGGAAAATAAAGGTCAATGATGAAAAGACTCAAGCAATTATATTCCCATTTAACAAGTCTCCAAAACGTGTACCTACCATTCCACTGAGAGTGCATGGAATCACAATTTAATTAAAAGAAGATATCAAATATTTGGGAATAATTTTAGATATGAAGCTTACTTTTAAAAAACATATAGAAAGTGTACGTGCTAAAGTAATTAAATGTGGTCGGGTATTGTATCCTCTACTTAACAGTAGAGTGCTCTTTAACGTTGGCACGTCCATTGGCAAAACTTTTCAGCTCTTCGTACCGTGCGGGAATCTTCCCCTCATGCTGGAAGGTGGCCAATGTCCAGCCTATCCCTAAAAAGGGTGCGGCTAACAACCCTGAAAATTTACCGCCCAATCGCAATTTGCTCTGCGCTCTCCAAAGTGATGGAGACCATGGTTAACCACCATCTTGTGAAATATTTAGAGACCAATTCACTTTTAAATGATCGACAGTAGTGGTCGATCTACGGGAGACCTGTTGGCGTTTCTATCGGAACGTTGGAGCCGGTCAATCCACCGCTTTGGTGAGAGTAAAGTGGTTGCTCTAGATATTTCTAAGGCGTTCGATCGTGTGTGGCACGGGGCACTCGTGACTAAGCTAGTTGCTTTTGGTGTCGGTAATGTCTTCTCTCGATTTATAACGAGTTTTCTCAGAGACCGCACTATACGTGTTGTTTTAGATGGGGTCTCATCAAACGAGTTTCAGCTAAATGCAGGGGTACCGCAAGGTTCTGTTCTTTCTCCTACCCTTTTTCTTATTTTTATTAATGACCTTCTTGGTCAGACCATCAACCCTATCTACTCTTTTGCAGACGACAGCAACATTTGTCATTCATTTTCATTCGATCACAGGCCAAGCTCTTTGGAGATAGAGGGCATGCGGCAGAACATGAATGACACACTCAATCAAGACCTTTCTACAATCTCCGAGTGGGGTCGCACGAATAAGGTCGATTTTAATGCACACAAGACCCAATGTTGTATGTTAACCCACAGACGGGCTGTGGAATTGACATTGTCATCTGTAACTATGGATGGTATAGGTATTGAGGAATCGGATACTCTTGATGTTCTGGGCATGAGAATACAGTGTGATGTCCGTTGGAATAAGCACGTATTTCAAGTGTCGAAAGAGGCATTCAAGTGTCTCGGTTTTCTAAAACGGTGCAAGACTTACTTCACTCCATCCGATCTCCTTACTATTTATACCAGCTATATCCGGCCAAAAATGGAATACAACTCTCATATATGGGCAGGGGCTCCACTGTCTATTCTGAAGCTTCTGGACCGTGTTCAGGGGAGGGCGGTGAAGCTTATCAATGACAGTAGTGTATCCAACTCTATTGATTCATTGGAGCATCGTCGGAATGTGGGTTGTGTGACACTTTTCTATCGATATTACCATGGGAGATGCTCATCTGAGATAAGTGAACTTATTCCACGAGCCCGAGTTTTTATTCGTAATACTCGCTTATCTAGTAGAGCACATCCGTTTGTAGTTGATTGTCCTGTGTTTCGCACAACGCATTACAGAGAAAATTCGTTTTTTAGTCGAACGATTCGTATGTGGAACAAACTTCCCGCAGAAGTCTTCCCTGTTACTTACAATTTAGAAAAATTTAAATCAAATATCCACAAACACTACTCCCTCTTTCCTCCTTCCCATACCTTATTTTCCTGATCAATACAATGCACTGCATGAGTAGGGGGCATCCCCTGAGTATTGGTTAAATTATAAAAAAAAAAAAAAAAAAGATCAAATCTGAATATAAGAAACAAAATTATTTTATATAAAATGTGTATCCTTCCAATGCTGACGTATGGTTGTCAAGTCTGGTACAGCAGAGCTGCTAAAACGCATACTAAAAAACTGCAAGTTACTCAAAATAAAAATTTGAAAATAATACACAACGTATCTCCAAGGTTTTCTACTGAATTACTACATAAAAACTTCAATCATAATCGAATTAGTTCGGTTGCAAGGGAACTGACGCTGTCATTTAATGATCGATGCAGATTGTCTTCATTTGAAACATTAAGAAATTTGGTTCACGATCACTCATAATTCTTTTATAATGAAAGATTCTATGACTGTGCTTGTTTTTAAAATTTCTTAAACTTTTTTCTATCTTGTACATGCAAGGTTTTTTCAAACTATTTTTCCTTAATCTGTGATATTAAAAAGTTTTTCTTATTCAATTATTATGACCCCAATTGTTGTAGTACTTATAAGCAAATCTCACAACTTTGTAAATATTACATAAGATACATAAAATTAAAATTAAATATTAAAAAAAAAAAAAAAAAAAAAAAATCACTTGTTTCATTACATCAACAAGAAGTGGTTTATAATAAAAATATGCCAATTACGTGTTCTTTTTCAAGGGCGTAAAGATGTTTACTTTTTTTATTTTTTAAATAACAAAAAAAACAACTGGAAAAAACTAATGTAAAATCATAAAACAGTCATTTGATGTGTTTTTTTTTTTTTTTAATGAACTACAAGGTTAGTAAAAACCCTTGGAAATCATTAAAAATAAAGAAACTGAACAACAATCCAAACAACTACATATTTTTAAAGCAGAAGTTCCCTGAGTGTATATTAAATAAACTTAGAACACTTAATTTATATATTATATAGGATAATTTTGCAACAAAATTGTTTTTTTTTTTCTTCTTTAAATCAATTTTTGGGTGCTAATTAAATATTTAATTGTTTTTTTTTTCTTCTTTAAATAATTTTTTAGTTGTTCAATTAATATTTAATTAGTTTTTCATTACATATTATATTTATATTATATATATTGCTTAAAAAAAGCATATATCAAAGCCTTAGAAATATCTATAAATTTTTACTAATAACATTAACTGTATTTCTAGACAAATTTATACCTGCATGCATTTTTTTTGTTTGTAGTATATCAGCAAAGAATAAGTCTGCTAACAGTCAACTATCATGTGTACCAAGCGATAGCTCAGGAGTAGAGCTTCAGCTTGGCATGACCAAGTTCGTGTGTGCAAGCCCCACGACAGCCAAAAGATTATTTTTTTTTTAATTAAGAAAATACATAAAAACAAATCAAAATGAACAACCTTTTCATTGGTTTAAACTTACATTGATAACTCCCTTCCATTGACAAGCCAATGTTAAATTCACAGATGAAAAACAAAAATTTTACCAAAATCCGATTCAGCAGTTGTGCTGTTTTTTTACTCTATTGTAATCACAATTTTTGCTGGTTATTATTGATAAATTAAGAACACCAAATTTAGTTTTTACTCTAAAAATGAGCAAAAACTATTACTAAATATTTGTACACCCAAAATAGAAAACAAAAACTGTAATATTAACAAAATGTTTGCTATATTTACCTCAAATTGTAGAATTCAGGTAACAGTTAAGTTTGCTAAAATCAACAGAAATGATTGCTAAAAAATTGTAGATTGCGGATTTTATAAGCGCATAATTGAATTCGCATTAGAAAAAAAAACTTTATAAAATTTCACATTTTTAACGATTTTTTTTCTTCTTATTTTTCGTAAATGTTTTCGATGATTGTTTTGTTACTTTCAATAACCTAAAATTTTGCGCAATATAACCAAATATTTGTAAATTCAACAGATTTATTTTTGATTTTCTATGTTACTAACATTTAGTAAAACAAAATCTGCAAGTTTTTTCTGCAAGCTCGTTTTTAACTAGTTTTTAGTGATTTTATTTTGTGTTCCTATTTTTACAGGTTTATTTCTATGAGTGTTGTAAAGTTTCATGTAAACCACAAGTGTAGTTCATGTGAAAGTTTCACCCTTTAGGATGTATTCGAATAAATAAGAAAATGAAGAACATTTTTGTTTAATGGTATTAAACAAAAACAACTCGCGCATTAAGAGAATCATAATTTACCACACAGTTTTAAATTAAAAAAAAAATCATTCAAACCAAAAAAAAATATGTTTAAAACTTTAAGAGATCATTAAACAAGTTTGTTCTACTTATTGAATTAAAAATATATCCACTTTAAAATTTATATTTGATTTTGTAGATTATTCATTGTTAGTTTAAATAAATTAATTCTGGATATTTTTCGGCTGTTGATTTTTTAAACAATAATCTAACTTATATTCTTCTCTTTCATTTAAAGTATTTTCAAAACTAATTATATTTTATTCGTTTACACTTAAACTTTTAGTCCTTGCTTAAACCACTAAAATAAGGTATAAAAGTTTTTGTAAAACTGATTATTAAACTCTAAATATAAAGCGAAAAACACAATTAAACGTAATAAAAAACAACTTGTATTAAACAACTTCAACTAACAAATTTCATTAAACAACATTAAATGTAGTGATTTCAAGTGCGAAATATAATTGTTGTTGTCTAGATCCAACTTGAAGGAAACAAAAAAAAAAATATAGACTTGAACTGTAAATAGGCAAAAAAGACTGTTAAACAGATACAACTCTCGAAGAAGAACTCTCGAACAACTAACAACAATCAACAGCAATAACAATAACAACAACTATCTTATAAACATTACAAACAATAAGTCTATGCTTGATACTTGAACATGTATCTTGCATATTCTCAATTTAACAAACCATATAATTGCAATACAATAGAAATAGTAGTTGTAGTGGTAGTGGTAGTGGTAGACTTGAATGGTATAGAATAAGGTACAGAATAAGTGTTGCCTACTTTTTAAAAGCTAAAAGTGCCACAGAAATAGAAAACGCGTAAAAAGGCGCTATTTTTGGTTTAAAAAGGCATAAAAAAGCACAATTTTTTTTTATTTATTTGTTTATAAAGTTAAAGAAAGTTGACCATAAAACAGTTTTATAATTAAATTTAACCACATTCCTTTACCGAGAATTTCTGTGTTTAGTCCAGACATGGACGGCTTCAATTACATTTCACATTCATTCACTAATGAAATTTGTCATATAATTAATAATTTCAGATCTACGCTCACACTTGTTGGCTTAAACGCTTCCTTCGAAAGTTTTCTATTTTGCCAATATCAGACATGGGACATAAGGCCAATATTTATTCATTTAATTACAGACCAATTACTTTTTTACGTCTAATTACATGTAAGTGGGTGTTATTAGGTAATTGCCCTGTAATTAAATACTCAGATGTTGTTACTAATCCCCATATTTGGTATTTAAAATTTTCCAAATTTCATAAGGAAGCGTTTAAAACCCACAATTGTGAGCGTAAGTCCGAAATTATTAATGATATTGAAAAATGTAACATGTCAATGATTGTGAAATGTAATTGACGCCGCCCAATCAATTTAACACACAAGTCCATTGATTGTAATTTCTCTAAGAGTGTAAAGAATTGGCGCATCCGAGAGTTTATATTTCAGTGTCAATGTCTTGGTCTTTAAAACGGAATTGGTTAAAAAGCACCAAAAGCACTAACGATAAATTACAAAAAGCGCTAACGATAAATTACAAATTAAAAGTGTTTATAATTTTTAGTTTCTTAACCTCAGCCTTTGTAAATTAAATTTGTCAAATTAATATTAATTAAAAAGTAATTGCGACTTTCTGTTATAAGACCGCACCAATATTAACACTGTACTAAACTACATTATAAAATTTTGCGCTGTGGCGATGTCTCAACATAAAACCAATGTTTTATACACTGAACGTAAAAACCATAGGTCAATCTGGTAACGTTGTGAACTAGAGACGGAGGAGATTAGAAAAAAAAAATTAAATCTAAAAATAGAATATTTGTGTTTGTTAATGTTGGTCACTTCTGAGTATAATATACAATAACAGAAAAGCTAATAGGAAAGAAAACTGCAATTTAGCTGCATTACATTTGAGGCCATACTTGGGTGTGATGGCTATACGGTAATGACTTGGTATTGTTACGTTTGTAATCTAAGAAGAAGCGCAGGTTGTTGAAAATTTACCATATAGGGACAATCTGACAATTCTAAGACATAAATTATGATGCGAGCAAGATTATTCAAGTTCAAGATCATTTGTTTTTTGTTAAAAAAAAAACCGTGCAATGTCTATTTATTACTCAAAAAAGTTTTGGCCCGCTTACTTATAGCAGACTTTATCTACTCTGCAATTTTCATAGTGTATTATGACTAGAGATTCTAGCCAATATACGAACAAAGTTTATTAGTTAAAAATGTTTTATTTTGATTTGAATTAGTTCAATTCTTCCAATTTTGTTTTTTACTTCTCATCGGGTAAATAAAACAATACGGGTAAAGCGTTGATCTTTTTCTTTCAAAATTTGCGTAGAATATTCTAGCCCTTTTACATTGGTTTCTCTGATGATTTTCGGTGACGCGAAAGGAAACATGTAAGGACCTGTCAGTATATAAAGTCTGATATAAGTTAGCGGGCAAAAACTTTTTTGAGTAATAAATAAACATTGCACGGTTTTTTGTTTAACAAAAAACAAATGATCTTGAACTTGAATAATTTGCTCATATCATAATTTATGATAAAAGATCGAAAAATAAACTTTTGGTTTTAATTTTTTATAATTTAAAAGTAAAACATTTAAGACATAACTAATAATACAATTTAAATGGAAAGTCACAGCCATTTTTCCTTTCTGCCTTTTTTTTGTGGATAGGTGTCATTGTCCATAAAAAAAGTCAGAAACTTGTCTAGTTTGATTTGAAAATTAATAGTGTTTATAATTTTTTAGAGAAAAACCAAGTCAGTGATTTGTTATGCGTCGTCACCATGAGTAAATTTTTGACATTTTGTTTCATTGAAAAGCACCATAAATAGTGCCAAAAGCACCCAGTTGGCATCACTGTTCGGAAGAAAGAAATTACATTTATCATTCAAATTCACCGACAAACACAGGAGTAGTAACAGCCTTTTTAGTCATACATCCCAGTAAATATTTTTTGGACACAATTTCACATACACTCAATTAAAACAGCTAGTATATCAATTAGTATAACGTTTTATATACCCAATTACAGTTGTTGTACTAATTTTTACTAATTTTTTAAACAACTTTCACTATAATAAATTTTTCAGAAAAGTTTTGCTAAAATTAGTTAAATGGTCTGCTGGCCTAAAAATAGTTAGTTTTTATTTTATTTGAGAGTAGATTTATAATATTGTTTTGAATGTTAATGCCAAAGCTTTTAAACACCAATACAATATAAATTTGTTGTTAGAACTACTTTAAAAACATATTGGTTTACTGGGTTATTTGGAAACTTTAAAACTATGCAGACTCTATAGTTTTTATTTTTTTGAAAAAAAGTCTACCACGTGTTGGTAGAGAAAAATGTCTACCAAAAGGAACACGCTACTATATATGCTACTAAAAAATATTAGTCAACATTAAAAACTAGTAGTTGTACAGTGTAACGAGCTTATTGTTTTTTAACAGAAAAATTTTAAAACGAACTTCAATTACTAAATGGAATCAATAAACTTTTGAAATTACTGTGTTAATTGAGTTTGTACCTATTAAACACTTTTTAAATCGATTAATTTCGTAATACCTAAAATCTTCAATATATAAAGGGTGATTTTTTAAGAGTTTTCGGATTTGATTTAAAAAAACAAATACAATTTAACGAAATGCATGAAATCTTTATTTGAGTCGATAGAACGATCTATATAATTCAATGTTTAAAGATGATTTCATGTAAATGTTGACAGCGGCTACGCCTCAAAATTTTATGCAAAATTTTCCACGCAGTGGAGTAACAGAGGCCCAATTGCTGCGAACGGCGCCGAATCGATAATTCATGGTCATCAATAGCACTTGCGGATACAACTGCGATATTTTCCTCTGTCCGCACTCTACGTATGCGTGTTGGTGGTTGAGTGTCAAATAATGTAAATTTGGTGCGAAATTTAGTCACAATATTCCAAATAGCTGCCTTAGAAAGACGCCAAAACTGAATATAAATTGGAAGAATTACACGAGTATCCGGGCATTAATTTTGGTAATAAAATTCAATAATCTGCAAGCGTTGTTCGTTTGTAAGTCGATTCATGGTTAAATTATAGACCAAACTGAACATGTTTAAGATTAACATGTTACACGAAAACAGCTGCGCTGCCAAAACAGTGTTGCCAAAAAGAAAGTTGCTAAAAAATCACCCTTTATGTCTACAAAAATGTGGGATTTCCCCTCATTTATATCGAAGCTGTTATAAAGATCAATACAAGTTTAACAACAAAGTAAAACATTATAGTCGGTCAGCCATGAGATACCCAACAGCAAAGTACGGTTAGGGTTATATTCTGAGAAGCGGATCAAATTTGGGAAAGGGATCCTTATTGTATAGATGAAAAAATAGGGAGGCAGAACATATTTAGGAAAACTGAACTGCATGCAATACCCAATTAACCACATGATTTCACCGGTTTTGTGTAATTTAATATCATTTAATATGGCAACTATTCAGTCGATTGACACACTTACAGGTCGCTCCAGCTAAATTAGTTCTGGTAGTTACAAACAACTAAGCAACATGCTATGGTGTAGGGTATGAAACTATGAAAATCGACAAAAATACACCCAAATTTTTGTGTTGTTTGCTGAAATTGCTTAAAATATCAAAGATTTTATTCAGACAAGAATTTTTTTCATCTTCTCTTACATTTATTAACAATTAGTGTTTTCTATTTGTAGTGGTAACATTTTAATTATGCTCTCAAACCTGGCAATTCAAAATGAAATCGAATTCTAAAATAACAACAGTTCATACAAAATTCTCAAACCAAACATACAGGTAAATGTAAAATTTAATAGGAAAACAGTCAACCCTGTCAAAATAAAAAGGCTTTAAGATTTAAAGCTGTTGGCTAAACTTGGCTAAGATAAGGCGAAAATAACTCATGTTGTTCGTGTAATCAATTAACATCACCGATTTCCTGTAGGTGGTTGATATATATCCCTGATGATAATCTTGAGTTTCTTGTGGGTGGTTAATTATAATGAGACCTACTCGCTTAGGTCGAAAGTGCGGCACTCCCTTTAGTGCTGATCCCCATAAGATTTTTTTTTATCTTCTATTGCATTTACTACCAATAAGTGTTTTCTATTTATAATAGTAACATTTTAATTATGATCTCAACCCGGGCAATTCAAAATGATATGCAATATCATAAAAAATCATAAAAATGTGCAAAAATAAAAAAAAATTGTAAAACTGATAAAATTTAAAAAACAAAAATCACTACAAATATGGCAAAACTTTTTGAAAATGAATAAACATAAAAACCAAAAAATTTTCTCCAAAAACTAAATTTTAAAGTCATTAAAATTTTAAACAATTACCAAAATTGATATAAAGAAATGTCTCCTAGGTTAAAAAAACAAAAATGTCTCTAGAATTGCATAAATTGGAAAATTTTTATAAAAAAAGGCAAAACCGGAAAAATATTATACATCTGAAATTTAGAATCGAAAAAACATTGAAACTTTTTTAAAAAATACTAATAATAAAACCAAATGCTGTAATAGGATACAATTACAAAAAAAAAAACATCGAAAAAAAAATTTCTTACATTAAAAAAACTAGCCCAAAATTTTAACCCTCCGTCATGCACATGTAGTCACGTACGTAGCGCATGTATCTGGCCAGATACACTATTTCATTTATATGAAAAATATGCTATTTTAGTGATAATATTACATTGTTATATTGCTATCACGCCAGGCAGATATATATTTTCTATTTTTTTTTTTGTTCTTAGTACATGCTGAACCACCTACCCGTGCAAAAAAAAAAAATTAATGAGAAATAAAACAAGAAAAATTTTATTATTGTGTTTAATTTCAAAAAATAGTTGTTATAAAGTTCATTTCAATTAAATTTAGTAGTTATAAAGTAAGTTTTAATTAATTCTAAATCAAAAAAGTCTTACACAGCTTCAGGTAAGCAACTAAAACATGTATACTCTGATTTCGAATGTTGTAGGCATACCGGATTCGAGCACTTGGAACAAAAAAAAAACGAGTTAGTCGGCGAATTTTTTCATCTCCCAATGTACAAAGCTGACAACTTTTTCTCTTTTGTAGAGTATCAGCACCACTTGAGCTTGGAACTACTACTGGAATCTGAAATGAAAAAGAAAAACGAGGAAAATGAGATGTAATGAAGGGCAAATGTTATATCAATCAAACTTACATTTAGTGGTCTTCCAAAATACGATTCCATGGCCAAACGTGTGTTGAACTGTTTGATGATGTGAATGTTATCATTCGGCTTTCAATATATATAAAAACCAATGTATCAGCTAACGTAGTGAGAAAATTTCTTCTAGCACTATTTTTATTGAGACCATCAACTTCTATGCAAATACAAAATGCAGCCAGTGCCATGTTGTCTAACATGTTGCAGAAAAACGCAAAAGTCCATCGTCTTGTTGACCGCTTTGTAGTAAAATGTGTAACCATTTGGTCCATACAATCTACGCCAGCTTTATTTTCATTGTAAAAGAAAACTGCTTCGGGTTTCATTGCTTCCACTTCACAATGTTTCGTATAACGAACGGTCGAAAGTAGGTTCACACATTTATTTTTTTTTTGGCACGTAATTTCAAATTGATACCAAACTTTCGTGGTATCCAAATAACGATGAGAAAACAGGACGAGAACGATCCTTTCTCATTTCGTTAGGAGTACATCTTTTATTGGAGCGAATGGTACCAACATATGCCAGAACAATTCTGGCCAGACGCTTTACTCCTTCTAAAGTAGTAAAAAAGTTGTCAGCTACAATTGTACGGCCAGTATTGCTGTACGGCTTTTGCGAGTTGTATCAAAACATTTTCACCTTGATTCACTTCCCGTTCTTCTCCTTCTTGTCGACCGGTATAGAGCTTTCTTTGCTTTAAATTTGGAATCGCAAGCCCACCAAATTTTGATGCGATATTTCGCTGGTTTTGATGGTATGTACTGAGTAAAGTACAGTACTCTTCATACAAAATGTGTTTGTATCTGGCCAGATACATGCGCTACGTATACGATGTATAGATGTGTTTTTTCAATAAACGATACCTAACAATATTTGTAGAGGGTACCTGGAGACTCAAACCCCTAGCTAAATTAGAAATATATTTAAATCACAGTTAAATTCGTAAAATATCTGGCCAGATACATGTGCATGGAGGGTTAAATTTAATTTAAAATTCAAAAAAAAAATCGTTAATATTAAATTTTAAAAATAACTTAAATTGGAATATAAGTCCAAAATTGTAAAAATTGCAGAAATTAGGTTGAATTGATAAAAAGCGAAAATATATATTGTTTTTATACACATCGAGATTACTTTTATGTAATTTTTAATATATAACGAGCTTTAAACATCCGTATATTTACAAATATAAAGCAAATCAAACATAGCGGGGCTGATACTAGTATTTCGATCTGGCTAAAGATCTCATCAGAACTCGAATATTTAGAAAAGCAAGAGCATCTAGAATATAAAGAGCTTTAACAAAAAACCTATTATTCATCAAGTTTGCTCTATTCATGTCGTCATAATAATCAAACACATGGCCAGGGACTTTTCCTAACAAGCATCATGACGTTACTAAAATTTGAAAACCATAAATATTATATTTATAAAAAAAAAAAATTATCCAAAAAAATTGTGAGAAAGAAGAACCTTTAAATGGATAAAAATCTATTAAATTTAAAATATTTAAAAAAATTAAAAAAATATATCTTACTATAGTAAAAAAGACAATAAAAGTACAAATTTCAGAATGCTACAACATCGCTTAAATTAAAATAGAATTGCTTATTTCAATAAAAAAAATAAAAAACGGAAAGATGTAAAAATTAAAAATCGTATAAATTAAAAAAAAATAACACATATAGTTCAAGCGACAACTTCAGATAAACTTGTTTATGGTAGGAAAAATATCCTGTAAAATAGTAAAATCCAAGTAACTGGTTGCAGAACAGCTTATACTGTATTATAACAGGTTCTAATCTATGTTCTGCAACTGGTTCTTTTAATATGGAGTTTGTCCTATTTGCAATAGGTTCAGGTTGCTTTAGAACCGGTTCTAGAACCAGTAATAGAACTATATCTGGGGCAGTGACACCTTAAATTTCGACTTCCAGGAACCTGCTCTAGAACCGGTTCCATGTAACCGGTGATAAAAGAAGTTGTTCTAGAACAGGTTCAGAAGTAATCTGTTCTAAAAAATTTTGCTGGGAAAAAATGGAAAAATCATTAAACAAGCAATAAATAAATCGCTGATATTTTAAAATAAATCTAAAGACATAAAATAAACAGAAATTGTAATAAACTTTAAAATTTATAAAACTGGCGATAGCATCAAAAAAAAATCAATTAAATTAAAAAAAAACAACAAAATTTAAAATTAAAACGTCGTATGATCTGTAAAAAGTTTCTAAAAGTGAATAAAAGCTAAAAATTTTTAATAAATCGATTACATGGAGCGTCTTGCTTTGTGCTCCCCGATCTCAAAGTGGGGTTCAAAATTACCCAATTTTTATTTTTTTTCGGTTTATTTTGACCTTTTTGAAAGAAATTTTTTACAAATAGGGTACCAAATGAAAGAATTTTTAAAGACACATAAACTGATATACGAAATATGTCCGATAACTTTCAAGTACTTCTGTTATTAAAAAAATGTGTTTTAAGTCACAATAAAACTGGCGTTTTGTAAAAAAATTCTTATTCAGTTTAACCCTATATTACATGGCGATACATATGTATATGTAGCATATAATTTTACTGAATTCTGCGCATGGTATAAGTAACCACGACACATTGTTTAATACATACGATAAAGCCCCAATTTAATTTTGTGGAAAAAGTTTAAATTATAAATCGTTACACTGTGTCATACTGGTGATGATGATGACAAAAACACATTTGTATTGTCTGCAATAAAATTGAAGAGAAAAAAGGCAGAACTACGAAGTCTAGAACAACGACAACATTGTCATTCATGTAAATGTAAATGTCATTACAAGTTACCTTTCACTTTTTTGTAGTTGTTGCTATTATTGTTATTTGTCTTGGCATCCTTAAGCATCCTTTAGCATCATGGTTTATATTCTAAATAAAATTCTAGTGCATATTTCCGTTTATGACTCTCATTATTATTAAATAATTTTTAAATGATGATTTTAAACAATTTATTTTAAAGAGTATCATAAAAATATTTACAAAAGAAGAAAACTCACATTCATATAAAGAATTTCAAAAACCCTAACCGCACCTTTATCATCTTTCCCTTTTCATTTGTTAATGTTACTAATTAAAAATGTTTTTAATGTGGTACGACAGTCAGTTAATACACTCAGAGAACTTCATCTGTAAATATTTGTAGTTGTTTGTATAGTAATACAATATCTTTATTTCTAAGTGAAAACAACAGACATTTGTAAAAGAAGTTTCTATTTTAACTACATTTGTAATTCATTTAAAAAACAAACCACATCAAATTACTCTATTATGAATTTGCATTAATTTTGTCCATTTTTTTCTTGTTTTATTTAAAAAAATAAAACAAATAAACGTTAGTAAATTTTTATAACATATATAGTTAATTTTTACTACATTTGTGTTTCATTTTATCAATATTAAAAAACAAATGACAATGTTTGGTAAATTTAATGAAATGTAAGTTGTAATTTTTCAAGTAAATTTTCATTTGTTTTTACCTAAATAAGTTTACGGTGAATATGGAGCTCAAACTTTGTTAACAGAAATAAGAAGAGCACTGATATTTTTTTATGGTGTTTGGTTTTTAAAAACCGTTTTAATCCGTTTTTTTTTGTGAGTTGTCGGTTTCAATTTTTTTCCAAAATGTGAATTTACAAATATCGAATAACCCGGGTTTTGTTGCCGAATACCCGGTTTTTTAACTATTCTTTTTTAGCTTCATCATATCATATTGTATATTTACAAAATTCCTTTTTAAAAACTTAATCTTCCGTACATTTTTCTTAAAAACACATTATTTTTAATAAAAGTGGTCTGGGTTGCGTTTACATTATGGTCGAAATCCAGTTGAAACTAGTAACTAGTTATTGTTATTGTCATTATTGTCATTGTAAATTAGACCTCCAGATTAGACTACGTCCGAGCCAGCCGTGGAGGTCATATGCCTTAAGTCATATTTAAATTATAATGCCAGAAGATTATCTTTCGAATAAACTTAATTTCATATCAATTTAAAAAATGTTTCTTTGTTTTATTCCATTTCAAAGTTATATACTTTATTTGCTTTGATTTCTCTATTAATGCCATCTATTAATGGCTGAAAAAAGAAAAAAACAATATTTAATCATATTCATATAAGTAACGGCCTGTTTTTGTAAGACGTGTCACTCAAAAAAATCGTGTAAATGAGTGAAGAAATTCATTTTGAGGTTCTGTATCGCAAATGTCACTTTGAATTGAGTGAAAACGTAAGAGTTGTCGTTTTCGTCTCTTTTTTTTTGGTTTCCACATTGCGATTTGAAACGTCACAAACGTCAAAAACAGACGTTCACAAAAAAGGATTCGTCAAAGAAAAAAAGGCAACACAATGTAATATTAAAAAAAAAAAAAATACTTTTTAATAAAAAATTGTAATAAAAAAGAAATAATGATTTGTATTTGTATTTTCATTTATATTTATTTTCATTTTTATTTGTGAATGTTTTTGTTTTTTTTTTATACAAATTATATTTTTATCACAACTTTTATTGTTTTCTTAACAAAATAAATTAATTTTTTTTTCAAGCAAAAATCAGCTGTTTTTGTTTATATTTCATTTACAGTGTTGGGTTGCCATCTATCAACGAAAAATGAGATATTTGTATATGAAAAAAGCTAACAAAAACAAAAACAAAATATCATGGCAATCTGTACATAACATAAAGCTTTACGTACTCAAACGTAAGTCAGACGAACGAATTATAAAAACTCATTTCCTTGCGTATTCGTTCGGGTGCCACACGTTCGTCTGAAATTATACACGTATTGTAAAAACAAGCCGTAAATCTATTTTTTATTTTAACGAACGTTATTATTTTCGGCATTGGCTTCCCAGAAAAAAAGAAAAAAAAACGGATGCACATTTGCAAAACAACTACTGCGTTTATATTTCTTGATCATTCTTGTGTGTCTTTGTTTCTAGATATGTTTTACCAGATCTAAACAGATCTGATGTTTTTATATTTGGGGAGGTTTAATTATTTTGATAATTTCTAGTTAAATTGTTAATAAAAAAACAGTTACTTTAATGTTAATACGTTTATTTAGAAGTTTATTGCAAATTAATGAATTACAAACTGAAACTAACATTTCAACTTTTTTGAAATCCAGCTATGGCTCGCCGGGTCTCTGCCAAAATGTTCCTTAGTTCATTCGCAGCCGCTGTCTTTGTCTTTTTCTTGTGATCACATCGGACATAATACAAAATTTTGATTGATGGATCTGAAAAAAACTATGGTTCTTAAACTTTCTTTGACACATATCCCGCCTAGCAATTGGAAGATTGTTTTTTGATAAATCACCAAAACGAGTCTTTTTCGAGTACTTTTGGTGATCAATAACTGATTAATCACTTACACGGTTAAAAAGGGACTCGAAAATGTTTCGCGCTTATGAGTAAAAAGTGCTTGTTTTGAAACGCAACAACAAATTATATAGCACTCGCAAATCAATCTTCTAGGTGTTTAAAATGTAATTATTTTTTTCGTTATATAAGATCACAATTTGCTCATCTAGAAGATTGAAAACTGCTTGATCGCAAATAGATAATGCAGGTGTTTTAAATGTGATTAGTTTTGTTTGTTTTGCTATCGTATTTGGAGCACAGAGATGATTAAACACTGCTTGTTTGTTGTTTTTTTTTTTTTTAAGAATAACGGGATAATTTTTGAGTATTCTTGAGTAAATGTCAACAAGTTGGATATTTGTCTAGTTATAAAAGTTTCATTGAAGTGTAAGCAATGATGTAATGAATGAATGAAAATGTACAAATTTTATTTTTAAGTTTTTGTTTCCTGTCGAAATGACAATAGTTTTTGTGTTATGTTAGGTGTAGTCTTATATTTGTGTTAATTTAAAAAAATACTTACTTTATGTATTAGTTTTTTATTAAAAATAAATCTTAATTTAAATTGAATATTATTCTTTTATTTCTTTTAAGAAAATAAAAAGTGACTCACAGCTTATTTCGTGTGTTAAACTGTTAAGAACATATTTGTTAATATTTTTAACATTAACTTAAATATTAAGTCCAAATGGGTATTTTCTTAAAGATATATTATTTTTTATTATATTTACAAAAAAAAAAACTTAAAAAAAAATCAAATCTTTAAAAAAAATGCCCATTTTGAATAAATATTTAGGTTAATGTTAAAAATATAAACAAATATGTTCTCTAAAGTTTAACACACGAAATAAGCTGTGAGTCACTGTATATTTTCAAATGACTAGAAAAAGACTCCGAAACAGACTGATAAGGGACTCAAAAAAGACTCCCAAACAGACTGATAAGTGGCTCTAAAAAGACTCCTTAACATAATGATAAGTGACTCAAAAAAGACTCGTAGCTTATTCGAAGAAGACTCATAAATGACCATAAAACGATTCGAAAAAGACTATAAAATGACCCAAAACTAACAAAAAAACAGTATCATAAATGAGTCATCAAGAAGAGTCGCGGCTAGGGTACCATTTTCTACCGACAAATGTATCATTTATGATCAGAAAATGAGAGCATATTCCAGCTTTTTAGTCGCGCAGAAGTATCATAAAAGACTCGAATATGATTAAAATTTTCAAAAAATGCTGGGTGGGATGGTATTATTATTTTACCTTCTTCCTGTTTTGCAAAAAACAGCACATTTTTGCATTCACAGACCAATGTATAGTACATACAAAAAATTAATGAAAATTATTTAAGTTTTCAAAATTTTAAAAATAAACTAAATTAATAAAAATTTTGGAAGTTTTAAAAATTTTAAAAATAATAAACACATTAAAAATTAAAAAGACAATTTTAAATTTGTATACATGTGTATATGATATAAAAACAATAAAACCCGGAACCCAACACAAAATGTTTGCAATTTTTTAACCTTATTCTTATTTTCTTTATGAGATCAATAAAACAAGATTAGATTTTTATATAGATGATTTTGAAAATATCACAAAGGGCTTAGATCTGGTAACAGCTCTGGACAAAGAGATCATAAACTCTTTTTAGTTATAAACAGACCTGGGCCCTATTCCACAAAACAACTTATCAACTTTTCACTTTGCACTTATCAAATTCCATTTTTTGGCAAAGTGATAAGTGTTTCTGTTCCACAATATTCTTTGCAAATCTCACTTTGCACTTAGCAAATTTTAGTACTCTTTGCAAAGACTTTGCGTTCTCTTGCAAAGTCTTTGCGTTCTCTTGCAAAGTCTTTGCGCTCTTCTGCAAGGTGAATGTGCAAAGTGTTCCACAAAGCATTTAATCATCTTTGCATTTCTGTCTTATCACTTTTCACTTTGCATTGCTAATTAGATGTTGTTAAAATGAGCCGCCAAATAAAAATGGAAAAAAAACTTGCAGTGTTAAATGTGATTAAAGAAAAAAAAGATATTTTATTTGCTAGTTTTCAAAACAATAAAGTAAGTATTTTTATATAAAATTATTGTAAATATTTAGAACATTTTTAAGTTTACATTTCATTTTGAAGGTTAATAAATTAGATAAACAGGCTGCCTGGGAAGAAGTTTTGGAAAAAGCCCAATCCCTGCAACTGGCGTCGGCCAAAAAAAAAATGGACCCACGCGAGGGACAGTTTGTTTGGGCTCTGGAAGAGTCGAACATTGGTAAGTAAAACAATTCATTGCCTACACATAGCAAATAATTATATTTACATCATTAGTTTTTGTTGAAATTTCTATTAATTGTAATATTGTGCAGTGCTAAGGCTGTTTACATTATAAGATTTTCGGTATGATTTTGATTTCGTAGACATGCAATTTGTATAGGCATATCATCATTACGTTCAATGAGTGGTTTCCATGCCGGTCCGCATATCCTTCCTCGTGTAATGTAGGCGCATCAATTTTAATGATTGTGCCATCCACGCAACCACACACACAAGGGAATCCACCCATCATAAAAAACTTTTCAGCAATATCACTGATGTCATCGGGCCACCGCACTGTGTTTTGGAATAAAACGTCTATTATAACGTCGACAACTCTGTGGATGGTTCTGCAAACTGTTGATTTTGCAACACCATGTATAGCTGCAACTCCATGGTACTGGCAACCATTTCCGAGCCAATGCAAGCACAGTAGCAGTTGATTTTTAGCCGACAAAGCATGACTGCGCTGTGTATTGGCTCTAATTTTTCTCCAATTTTATTTAAAATGAAATCAACCTGGATTCGATTTAAACGAAAGCACTCTTTAAAATTAAAGTTTTGTAGTCCCGAAAAATTAATTCGATCTCTATAATTTCTTGATATAACCGCGTCTTCACTATCGTCGAACAAAAACTCACGTCTTAACATTTTGAAAGCTTCACTAGTTATAACAATATGAATTTGCAAAGCGATCGTTTACCTTGCAAATTTTTGACAAACTTATCAAAATTTGCTTTGCAAAAATAGAATTTACAGTTTTTGTGGAACGAAACAGCATAATTATTTGAAAAGTCTTTGCAAATTACACTTTTCAATATTAACTTTGCACTTTGCATAAGAGAACGTACGTGGAACAGAAATTTTAAATAGAATAGAAAAATTGCAAAAACTTTGCAAATTACACTTATCAATTTCAACTTATCAAATTTCATAGTTCTGAGGAACAGTAAGTTTTGCAAATTGACGAAAAATTTGATAAGTGCAAAGTGAAAAGTTGATAAGTTGTTTTGTGGAATATGGCCCTGGCGCCAGATATTTTTTTTTTTTATTATAAATCTTCTTTATTTAAATATAATGTTATACATTCTTAATGCTTAATAAACCTGCTAAGCCTTATGGCTTGTCGGCAGGTAATGATATGATTTTTTATGACCCTATCTGCTCATATCTAGGCATGAGAATTATCCAATTTCCAGATACTTTCAGATATAAACATATCTTTTACCAGATCCCATCATATCTGGTCATAAGCTACATCACAAATGTCATATCTTATCATATATGATCATATCTAGGACGAGATCTGATTATATTTAATCATATATAATTAGGTTCAATCATATAATTTTAGATATTCGGGTGACCTTATTATTTTATTTAATATTTATTTATTAATTCAATATTATAGCCGACAAAATTTTGTCTTGCTTCTCCTCTGCACTTTTTTTTTTTTTTTGACTGAAGCACAAATATGTGTTTATCGCAAGCTCTGATTGTAGTTTTTATGTAAAAAAAATATACACACTTGAAATATAACCAACACCAAGGTTATAATAGAAATGCTCGCACACATAATCACTATTGCACACACATTTTAGACAATTTCTTATAATCATTTAAAAAAATTTAACTAAATATTAGAAGGACAAATTAGCTCAAGTACAACTGAAATTTGTTAATGTGGTAAAATGGGATTACTGATAACCTTAGTTAAATAACAGATTTAATGAATATCAACAGAAAAAATTAGTTCGATTGAGTTTTGAACTAACTTTTATTATGAGTTTAAAACAATTCAAATTCCTGTAAACTCACTTGTTGTTAAAGCAAACAGAAACACACACACACACACAAAAGAAAATAATGATTTTTAGGACTCCTACTTTTAACAAGAATATTTTATGATATAAAAAAATAATACTGGTAGCATTATGGTTTGGTATGCCTCTGACTGTGGTTTGGCTTCTTTATTTTTTGGTTGTCGTATTATATATTTTTTCCGTGGTTGCATCGTACTTTTCATATAATTTCCGCATCATAAAGCTGTGAAAGTAATTTTCCACTTGATGTACCGCTTTTTATTCCAAAAAACTTATACACACTTTCATATCTAGTACGAAACAAACCAATGCCAACTTTTTTTTTTTGAGTTTTTTATGTTGGTGAAAATTTTTAACGAAAATTACAAACAGCTGGTTATGAAAGACAAACTTAGAAAGTCAACAAATGTAATAAGATTTAAGTTCTTATAAAAGTCATGATTTGTAAAATTTAATTGTTACTTGTATTTATTTATTAAATTTAAAGAACAAAATACAATTTTAAAATTAATATGATGGGTTCATGTCACATCAAAGGGATTAGGGAGTAGATAAAAAATTTGTCATATTTACGAAAATTTACGAAATTCATAAAAACAATTTTTTTTTAAAGAATATCAACACTCAGCAAATTCTTCGTACTTGTTAAGGTGTTGCTTTCTTTGAAAAGGGGACATAGGAGAGATGAAAGAAGCGGAAAAATGGTAGGATTCAAGCATGGCAACACATTGCGCTAGATAATAAGACTTAGAACAGTTGTTGCTCGCCACCTGAAGGAGAGTTGGCGAACTTATTGATTTTTTTTTTCTCATAGCATTGATTCATAATTTGAATTCAGTAGGGTTAAGTGCTATGAGAACACCAAAGGTGGACGCTGAAATACGTATGAGAGATAGAAAACTCATACAACGCGCTAACAAGTACACAACTCACTAACAATTACACAACGCGCTTACCATTTCATAATGTTCAATAAAAGACATAATAGGCATAGGAATAATGCCTTTGTTTGACAAAGTTTTTTCAAAGGTTGCAAAAATGTCCTAGGGTAGTGCAAAAATTATCTAGGTATAGACCGTTCTTATATTTATATTATTTCGATTTTTATATTGTCTTATTAATTTACAGTTATAATTATTAGGTTTTAAACCAACGAACATATAGACTACACCAGAACCAAGGTACTCAACATTTGTTAAATTTTATATGTCAACTGGATTTTATTAGAAACAGGTTTTTAAAAGTTTAAGGTTTAAAAAAATATGTAACTTCTTATAATGTAATGTATTGCAGCTTATCTCCGTTGTTATTATTAGAAAATTTAACTGAGAACTGATAATATGTGTTCTTGCTCTTTGCTACTTTCAACGACGTTTTCTCTTTGGCTTTAATTATTTACATATTAATAATATATATCGTTAGAAAAGTATAAACTTTCCTGTTTTTTTTGGGATATCTTCAGTTTTTCAAATATTTTGGCATCAATAAAGAAAATGTTGCTAACATTTTTTTAATTTCCAACTCTTTTCCACTGGCGGAGGCCAAAAACGTTGATTTAGGTTCCTTTTTCCTGCAGACCTAAAATTATTTAATAAAAAACTTTTTCCCCTTTTTAAAGTGCACCATTTATGAAATAGAGTCGGCAGAAAAATAAAATTTTTTCAAAAAACATATAAAGTACTTTTTCTTACACACAATCAAAAAGCATTTTTATCTGAGGGAAAAAAAAATCACCTCTTTTTTTTTTTAAGAGAAGCAACACTCAGAAAATTCTTCCTATTAATTAGTGTGTTGTTTCTTTGGAAAGGGGATAGTGGAGAGATGAAATGTGGTGATAGATGAAGGGCTTCAAACATGGCAACACTGCAATTGCGTGAGATTGATAAGTCTTAGAACAGTTGTTGCTCGCCACCTGATGCAGAGTTGGCGAATTTATTGAAGCTTTTTGTTTCATAGCCCTGATTCATTATTTTAGTTCGGTGGGGTTAAGTGCTATGAGAACACCGAAGGTTCACGCAGCGATACATATAAATGATAAAAAACTCATACATATTATTTTTCTAAATTGATGTTGTCGTCACCGGGAATCGAACCCGGGACCATCTGTGTAACAGTCCAACGCGCTAACCATTACACCACAATGGTTAGCGGTTTTAAACCATTAAAGGTTTTTTTAATGCATGTTTTTTTAGTATATATAAATAAAACTGTTTGTTTATTATACAAAACTTATGCAGAGAATACATTAAACATCAGAAATTAACATTAAAATTGATTAAAAGTACGCAAATTAATTAATTAAAAGTGCCACTGTTAACACCGAGGAATTGTAATTAAACTACTAGCAGAACACTTGTTTAAGACGCTTTACCAACGTTTTCAAAAAGCTTTTTGCCAGTATCTGTTTTACCATAAATTCTGTGCACACAGAGAAATAAAGTGCCAACCGAATTGAAAAGTGTATTTTGATGGTAACAACATATAATTAACCAAATTTTGTTGTGAAAACTAATGTTAAGTTGTGCCAACCGACTGGAATTCGTAATGACCGAATTTGAGTCGTAGTAACCGAATTTTAGTGGGCAAATAGCTAAATTTTTCTCTGTGTGGTCTGCAGAATAAATCATTGGAAAAGAATTGGATTGAGACCACTAAGCCAACGTGGGGAAAAAGTATTTTCCATTATTATTTAATTGATTGAAGTTTCATAGAACATTTCCTTCATGCCTTATTACAATATAATTTTATGTCATATTTACCAAAAACTAAATTAATTCAACATGAAAGCGATCGATGGGGGCAAAACAAAATTAAACATGATTAAATTTAACTCTAAATGGGTTATTAATGCGTATGGAATTTAACCTCAAAATCGTATAATAACAAACCAAACTAACACGCACACACATAAATAACACTCAGTCTGAGGCATTTGCACACTAACTAAAACAACGCACACACACACAAATCTTTTGATATTTGGGTTGGGTGTGTGTAAATATAAAACTGAAATTGCCTTAAAGCGCGGTTTCCTCCACTCTAGCAAAAGCCAGATTTTACACGACAAAATGACATTTTAATTTCGCGCATAACATAACGTTCAATAAACACAAAAACACCTAAAGCCAAAAGCATAATATCGATTATGGGTATGCAAGAAATCAGTGAATGTGTGAGGTGTAGAATGAAAATAATATTTTGGCAGAAATGGAAGAACAAAATGAAAAAAAATTGAAATTGTTAAAAAAATAATTTAAGGTTTCCTCCTGTTTTTTTGTAACTTTATATATAATGACCCTTGTTGATCCTTTATAAATATATATATATTTTTTTTTTGTGCTGCGCTGGTTCTTCATTTTTCTTTTTAAAACTAAATTTGCTTGTCTCGTACGTGCTGTGCATAACACATTGGTAATTAGGCTGGCATTTATATCTAAACTTAAACAAAGTATACATTAAGGTTCTTCAAAATCGTATAAAGAAACTAGACGTAACCTCTGCCAACTAAGTAAATGAACAAAATTCAAATGCGAATTACTGCTAAGTAGGCTTTTTTTTTTCAAAATGCATGTCAATAAAATCTTATTATAAGCATTATTGTAAATGTTAAAATATGAAAAAATTTATAGAAAGAAAGTGGCTGCACAAAACATTTTAAGAAAAAATGTCACAGACTTGATTGGACGGTATGATACAAACGAAATATCACATCATTTCCTTAAGGAACAAGTACCACGTCGCACAATATATTCCATATTCAAATGGTTAGAAAATGGAGTAACATCTATTAGGATAAAAAAAGAAAAATTGGCAGCTGCTGAGCTTGTTAATTTGAAAAATTGCCGCTTAATCAAATTGGGACATCAAATCGTAAGTGGCCAGAAAATTTCTCATTTAAAATTAATTAGTTCGCAAAAACTTACTTCAAATGAATGTGAAACACTACCAGAGAGGAAGAAAGTACCCAAATATAATGAAAAACAAAAAAAAGCAGACAACTGAGAAAAACTTCTTGAAAAAAAATGTCCAAAAAATGTTGGATGATTAAAAACTCTTTTGCTTGGAACAACGGATGTATTTTTTCTAAATTTTATTCTGATGACTCGATAAAATATCGCGACAAAGCAAAGTTTGAACCGAAAGTACTAGTGAGGGCAGCCATTTCGGCAAAAGGTATTACACAACTTTACATCCAGGATTCAAAACCTATGGTTGAAAACGCTGTTGTGTACATTAATAAATGTTTATCAAAACTGGAAAAATTAATGAGAGATGATCAGAGATACAAAAATGTAAAAAAGATTAAAAAATTAATTAATAGTACTCTAAGTACCCCCCCCCCCCCTTTTTCAGGATCCGTGCATGAAAACGACATATTATGTTGGCCAGATTTGGCCAGCTGTTATTATGCAAAAAAAGACGTTAGAATGGCTTAGTGCAAAAACTTACTTCTTGTACAGAAAAGCGCATATCCTCCAAACGTTCCAAAAGCACATCCAATTTGTTGTCTTTTATACCAAGAGGTGTTAGGAAGACAAATGCACAGAAGAATTGAAGAAAAAAAAATTTAAATCAGTGTAAAGTAATTGACATGAATCTCGTCCAAAGCACGATTGGAGGTATCAAGCACAAAATACTGCAAATAGAATATCGCGGTCCGTTGGCTAACGAAATAACTTTTTTAATTACAAGCACTTTGAAATTGTCCCTTTACTAAATAGGCATAGGTTTTTTTTTTTTTAAAAAAAGAGAAGCAACACTCAAGAAATTCTTCCTATTAATTAATGTGTTGCCTTCTTTATTGAAGCTTTTTGTTTCATAGCCCGGATTTGTTATTCTACTTCGGTGGGGTTAAGTGCTATGGGAACACCGAAGTTGGGCGCAGGGATAAATATAAGTGATAGAAAACTCATAAATACTATTTTTCTAAATTGATGTTGTCTTCACCGGGAATCGAACCCGGGACCATCTGTGTAACAGTAAAACGTGCTAACCATTACACCGCAGCGCCCAAAACCTAACGCCCAAATCGCTAAAAATTGCAATTTTTTTAAAAATTTTGTATGCAAATTTACATAAAAATTTAAAAACAAAATGTTCATATCAAATTTGTAATGATGATGGTAATGATCATATGATGGCAATACAAAACTTCCATAACCTTTTAATGGTTTTCAAGTTATTCGCGTTTTTTGTGATTTAAAAAAAAAAAAACATTATTATAATTTTTTATCTTAAGAGCCACTTTTTACGAAAAAATAGTATATTCAATATACTAAATAAGTCCTCTTCCTTATATCTCCACATAAAAAGTAATGATACATTGCAGGAAGGATATCCAAGGGATTTTTTATAAAATATGAGTTATTTTACTTTTTTGTTAATAACTTTTTAGATAATGGATACATTGTTTAATTTGAATACGTTTTCGAAAATAGACTTTATATAAATACAATTTTTTGGGCAGAGTAGAAATTCTACGGAGTAAACTTTTTTTCACCGGTTTTTAGTTATTTAGAATTTTGAAGCCACTAATAAACATACCTTAACAATTGATCAGGAAATAGAAAAGTTTTATTAATTGATATTCAAAAAAACTAGTCCCCTTCCTTTCAATAATCTCCATTTTATATTTAACATTATACTTGCTTCGCTTATAAGGATACTTACTCCATTGACATTAGTATTACCCTATTCCCTTCCAAAACACAAATACAAACAAGCTAAAAGAAGAAATACAAAAAAAAAGTTTAAAACAACTTTGTTCGTGTGTGTTGATTAGGTTCCTTCAAACCTTGTTGGTAGTAGGTTGACTGGCTTATTTTTTACATTTAATTTTGTTTTTTATTTAGCCTACATCCTACCGGGTATTACAGGGATAAAGTCGAAAAAACTTTTAGCTTATCCTAATTTTTCAATTTTTTTTTTTTTTTGGCTCATACACTGCTTTTCGAATTTTCCGTGCACGTAGATTATAAAGTTGTTTTCGTTTTTTTTTTTTATTAACTTTTGTTGACAACAACTGTTCAAGGAGTTTCTTGAAAAAAAAGAAAGTTTTCTCATGTTTTTCTTTGCAAGAATTTTCTTTCGTACAATTTTTAAGTTTCTTAATTTTGGTAGGCACTAAATTTGACAAATTTAAAATTACAAAGAGAATTATTTATATGTATGAAGAAAATGTTGCACAAAAATAAATATTGATTTTTGTAGAAATATAAGTTTGGGAAGAGTTTTTGCAGTTTTAAGGGAAAAAAATTTGACTATTTTAACTTTTGCAAGTAGCAACTTATATTGAAACTATGCAAGTCTTTCAGGTGCCATAAATGCTTGCAGTTTAGTTGCAACTTAAAATTCCTCATGGCGTATACTTTTTATTTAATGTTGAATATCAACAAAAATGAAAGCATACTTTTAGGAGATTTTATATTAATCTGCGGTTCATTAATTAACCCTTTCACTACCGACGTTTTGTTTGTGGATATATTTTTATTTTGACATCAGGCTCTTGGATGGGTTCCCAAATTTGAAAGAAAAGTGTTTACATATAAAAACTCCTTCCCCTCCTTCCCACCAAAAAATGGATCCGCAAATCGAATTTTTAAAACATTTCACCCCATTTTTACTAAAACATTCGAATAACCAAAAAGCTTTGATTTTGTTTTCGCCTTTAACTGTAGCTACGTGACGAATTTCGAGATTCTTGCTCTCGACTCTTTTTTCGGAGATAAAGACTGATTGAAAAAATCGGTATTGGTTAGCAAATATTGCTACTAAGTCTCCCAGTTTGTGTAAATTCTGTTTTCAAAGATTCATAACCATTTTCATTAATCAATGAAATTAAATCCTCAAATCATTATTATTAATTAAAATCATTATCATTTTCAAGGTAATGGTAATGAAATAGTCATTTCATTAGTTCACTTATTTCATTGGTCCTATTAATGGCAAGGGTAGTGAAAGAGTTAAAGGACAAAAACAATACAATAAACCTCTTGTACGATTTCACTAAGAAACAGCCGACTTTCTAGAATTTTGAACAGGGGCTCAAAACTTGAAAATGTCTCTCCTTGGCGACCTGACCAAACGGGTAAATCGAGAAACTTGAAATTTGGTATGCCATATCCAGCGTAGACATCCGATTAAATTAGTTTTTTTTGTAAATTATTACGGGGTGGGTCATGAAGGGGAAAGGTCACCCTTTGGCGATTTGTACAAACTGCTTGAGCAATGAAATTGAAATTTAGTGTGTGGGTTCATAATACGATGTAAACACCCCCTTAGATGAGATTTTTAGAAAACCGTACGGTGAGGGTCAAAAAGAAGATCCATAGTAGACACCCGCTTGGACGGAAGTTCCTATGGTGAAGGATAAAACTATGCAAATTCTCCCCATTGGCGGCCTGCTCAAACGTCTTCTTCGCTTATGAAAATATGCATTTTGGATTTTTTGATAAAATATTGCTATGAATGGGGGTTTTTAGATTGAAAGTTAAAAAAGTGAAAGGTTTTAAGGTAAAAATCTGAAACTTTAAATTTAAATAATTTCCTTTGCAAGAACTTAACCAAATTTATTTCAAGAAAATTTTTATAGAAAAACCTTTAAACTTTTGTCTAATAGATTGCAATATGAAAAAACTATCAGTAGTGAACTATCGGGCTTTTAAGCTCGTTTAAAATAATTTAACTCAGCTTTAAATTTTTTTTTTTTTATGTCACGACATTTGTTTCAAAACCCGTACTAGTTTTGGTTTCATTTTGTTGAGTTTTTCTACGTTATTCTTTCTAATTTAGAAGTAAAAATTATTCAGGTCTGAAGTACATTTCATAAAATATGCATAACTATAAGGAAAGTGTAATACTTTTAAAATTATTTTACGTTAAACTAGAAAAATCAAGAACTTTTTGCATTTAGTTTGGATCTCAAAGGATACGAAAAAAATGTGTTAGTAAATTTTGATTTCGCCATAAGAATAATCATATTTGCCTCTGTAATTTAAACATTTTCACAATGATTGTGTCTTTTAACTTACACTTAGTTCATAAAATCCTGTGTAAAACTTAAGCTGGGTCCTACCTTTTCGACTAAAAAAAAAAATTCTACAAAATGTGCAAATAAGCATCATCTTTTCCATCATTTTCATCATAATTTGCATTATCCTTAGCATCATGATAATAACAGTAATAATGATTATGATAATGATAACCTTAACTACGGCACATGGAGGTATTTCTGTATCTCAAAGTTTTAAAAAATACAGAAGACAACTTTGATATTCGATTACTTTTTATGTTGTAGTAAAAGTACACCACAAATATGAATGGAACAAGGATTATCGGGAACAAAAACAAAAAGAAAGTAAATACTTTAACAACACCAATTCAGTGTACAATATAAACTCAATTTATATGTACAAACGGACAGATGAACACATCCGCATATAAAAACTCGGAAGTTGTATATATTGGTGTGTAATGTATGTTTGTAGTTGTTATAAACGTGACTTTGTTGCTTTATTAATATCATAATAAAAATTGTTTAACACTTTTGACGTGTTGGTATTTATTATTAATAATAAAAATACGCTTCTTCCTTGTTCTTTATTATAAGTGTATGTGTATTAGGATGTCCCTTAAAAGCGAGTTTTATTTCAAATGGTTCCAAATTGAAGAAATACTTTTTTTTTTGGAAAATTGCGTATTTTTTCAAAAAAGTGTATAATTATTAAAAATTCCTATTATTCGAAATATTGAAAAATTTAATTTAGTATTTTATTGATTCATTGAATATACTCAAAATTATTCGAAGTGGAATTCTGACTTCATCGTATAACATTCAGAGAAGACTCGCAAATTTGATAAAAATTCAAAAACGTGTGGCTTTTAATTAATTTTAAATATTTTTTTTAAAATCCCTTATTTGGAGATATTTTGTTCTTTAAAATATGCATAATTTTCAGGAAAACTTGACCTTGATTTAACTAGACTCTATAAATCTTTAACCCTTAACTCAATTTGTATTATGACAACAAGATTTTAAAGCCTTTAAATTAAAAAAAAAAAAAATCTCCACTTAAAAAACATTACTTTTTTATGTAACTTCCCAGCAAAAAATTTCCAAAAAGGTAAGCGGGTTTGTAATCAAGCATTTTGGGCAGAACGCATTCCTTACTAGATTACCTACTCGATTCTTTTAACAGGGCGTGAGACTAAAATAATTGATTCTTTAGAATTGATTATTTTTTTTACCGAAGAACCATTTACTTTATATTTTTAAGAACTACATACATTTTTCAATAAAGAAATAGTTCCATTGTAAAACTACGAAGTACTTACACAAAAAAAATAAATAAATAGTTCCCCAGAAAAAATAAGAAGTACTTACATTTAAAGAAGTAGTTTCATAAGTAAATTCAACTTTACTCACACGTGATTCTCCTAGGTCACTCAAATATAACGATCAAAACTCATACGGAAATAAAATCATAAAAAGTGAAACATCGAATTGTTATGATAACATGGGTTTGTCATTATTTTGGAGCTATAAACCACGAAAATATAAAATTTTCAAAAAAAAAGAACAATTCAAAATTGAAAAACAAAAATATGACTCACGCACAATCACCCTCGAAATTTTTTTTACACACTCACGATAACGTCAGTAATTTCAACTTCCACTCACAATTTTCTGCTCACGTGCGCTTCCCTAATTTATACCTAACCACAGTTTAACAAAATTTAGGCAACATGCAATTTCTGTTTTTAGTATTATTTTCCTGCAAATAAAAATTTTTTTGAAAAAATATATGAGATAAATTCTTTAAAATTGTATAACTTCTTTTTTCAAAATTAGGAACTACTTCCAATAACGTCCTTTTATTAAGAAAAAGTATATGATTACTTCTTAAGTACGAAAAGTTATACGTGTAAGTTAATAACATTGTTATTTTCTTTTAAGTAAATAATTACTTTGTTATTGAGTTCATGCTTTCTGGTTTAAATTTATAGAATTGATTACAATACTACTTGCTTTTTGACTCTATCGTTGGAATGAGTTTGGTATTGCAGTTACTAAATTTGGCAATGAGATATGTAAGCAAGTGTGGGCATCTCCTTCTTTTTGGATTGTGTAATTTTTTCTTGGGTTGATACATAAAATGAAAATTTTTGCACAAAAAATTCCCACTTGGAAATTTAAAGAATAACACTTTTCACAAATTTCGGAAAAATATCAGTTACATTTTATTAGATTCTAATTATTTTCATTTTTATTTGAAAAATATTAAACACTTAATGACCGGGGGACAAAAAAGACCCACGAAACAAAAATATGACTACATGTTTATCAAACTTTTAAATCGATAAAAAAAATTTACACTTAATTATTATTTTGTGTAGCTTGATCCATATATGGCTAATGTTTTCTCGTTTCAGCAAAAAACATCCACTAGGAAATTTACAGAATAATAACTTTAAGAATTTTTTTATATTTCTATAACGAACAAGCGCAATTTATTATCCTACCAAACTTAACTTTAAGGGTTAAAAATTATATACCCCTTTAAATATTTTTTGGCAAATCGTTGAATAGATATCTACCTTTAATTTGATACTCCCTTTTATATAGTTTCTTTGGAACATATGTAAAAAAAATTAAAAAAGACACTGGAGCCATTTCTGACCCCAACTTTTAACCACTTAAAAGTAAGATTAATAAAGACTTTTATTTTTTCCTTAATTAGTACCCTTCCTCAAATATAGAAATTTAACATAAATGTGGAAGAAGCCATTCTGTAGATTTCCTAGTGTTGGTTTTTTTATCCATAGTGAAAACATTAACCCTTGTGGATCAAGTTGAATAACAACATTATTTGCATCAATTGGACATTTTTTATTATCAATTTAAAAGCTCTACACTCTTGTAGTCATACACTTAAAATACTATGTTGATAAATATCACTTAAAATGTAGTTAAAAACAAATGAAATTTCACTTGAAAAAAGAACATCTTACATTTCAGTAAATTAAACTAGCATTGCCATTTGTCTTTTACTGTTCAAAAAATTAATCACAATGTAGTAAAAATTAACCACATTTATTGTAAAACATAAACAAACATGTATTTGTTTTATTTTTTGACTTAAAAAACTACTGTATAATATCAATGTAAAATCATAATACAGTAATTTGATGTGGTTGGTTTTTTTTTTAAATGAACTACAATTGTAGTCAAAACTGAAATTTCTTCTACAAATTACTGTTTTTCTCTTAAAAATAAAGATACTGTATTACAACTCAAACAACTGCAAATATTTACAGCTGAAGTTCCCTGAGTGTTAAAATTTTGACAATTTTTTTACAAAATAATCAATTTTTATAATATGTACTGGATAGAAGTCGCTCCATACACATATATGTACGAATTACAAATTTTTAAATTTATTTGTTTTCTTTAATCGCAACTATTGTATTATAAAAAAAAGTTATTGCGATTTTCAAATTAGCAGTTTTAAAAAAGCTTTCCACAGAGAAAAGTTTTGCTATTTGCCAACTGAAGTTCAGTTACTTCATCTTAAATTTGGTTATTACGGTGGGTACATTGGAACATTAGTTTTCACAACAAAGTTCGGTTAATTCAATTTAATTGTAGTTGTAATACCCAAAATATTCAGAAATCTAATGTAAATAGCATTGAACTAACTGAATTTATAAGTTGTTACTAATTAAATACACTTTTCAATTCGGTTGGCACTTTATTTCTCTGTGTGTTAAAATTAATTTAAAAAGACGCATTTTGAATGGTTATCAAATTCATGTGTCATTTTGAATACAGGCTAACGTGGGTTAATGATATCTAAGGAAGTCAGAATTTCATATCTGAATAATTTTATGTATATTAAATGAAAAAACGAAAAAAGTAAAATTTTTCAATATTTGGATTTTTAAATACAAATAGACTTTTATCAAAATGGGGAATTATCGGCTGAAAATCGGCACGGGTTAACGTTTTCAAAAAAAAAATCGATTTCTTCCATTTGAAACCATCAACAATGTTTCGGGGGGGGGGGGGGGGGGGGCTATAATGAAAAATCAATTTTTATGGGATACCGTAATGTTTTTGTATTGTATGTCCTACATGTTGTACGAATATTACGAGTAGGTTAATGTATCTATTGGATACATTTAATACAACATGTGTTATTGTAGTATGTGTCTTTGCCGTAGTTGTTGTTGTTATTATAAAAAATAATGTTGCTATTTTATTTTGTTGTTAAATGCTAGCACGTGTTTTAAGCATAAATCAACCAAATTGTTTATACTCACACTCTGTACCCCATCATCATTTATACGTACAAGTTTGAGAACATTAAAACATTAATAATTTTAAGGTGGTTTCAATTTATTTACCAATTTTTATACAGAATCTATGCCAGCAGGCTTAAAATGATTTTTATAGAATTTTAATAATATTTCTGTATATCATGCTCTTGTTTCAGGAAACACAATTTCAATTGAAATAATTTGTATGCTCTGAATATAGATTTCTTTGTATAGAAATATTTTAAATGAACGAGGAAATTTGTTTTAAAATACAGAATACATTTTTTTAAATAATTGCGAATAAATATATATTTTTTTTAATTACACAGTTAATCAATTCCGATAGACTCTATGTCGCTCATCACGAATGTGAACCTCAAATTTTGATATCAGCTCTACTTTTCAAAATATTCGCGAATTTATAATTTACCAAAAATCATGTTTTCTTCAAAATATTTTGTGTTTTCTTATACCTAAATAAATTATGAATAATAATTTTAATATGGTTTCAAAGTATGGACTTTGAGGTTTAAGAACCATATCAATTTATTGCGATTGAATGAACGAATGATATGAGAAAATTTTAACTTTATATGCATAGGCAAAATTATCTCACCTTTCGAAACATGCAATATTTTATATTAAAAAGCAAAGTTTATACTATTTGAGTGTTCCAAAAAAATAGCAGCTTTGTTTTACATTTTTGCAAAAAGTTTTCAAAAAATTAAATTTTATACAAAAGTATTTATGCAAATATATCTTTAACTATAGAGCAATTCCATATGAAAACGATCAAAATTGGCAAATTTTTGGACGACCCCTCTCCGATTTTAAAATAAATAGTCTCAATCGATTGCCCAGCAAAAAATAATGTACCTACATATTTTTTTTTTTTTTTATAGTGACTGGTTTAGTGGTGGTGTGCACCACTGTCATGTGACAAAATTGAAGAATTCTTCATAAGGAACCTCATTGAAAGTTGTTTTAAAAAAAAACTACTAAAGCGATCGCAACGAGTGATAGCTCGCTGGAAAGGTATTGAATCAGGCTTTAATTGAAAAATAAAATTCTCCTAATTTTTCTTGTTAAATAATTAAAAATAATTCAATTATAAAAAATATAAAAACAATGCGAACAAGGTGGTCTCTTAAATGCTCTTCTCCTGTCCAAACAAGGAGTCGGGCCCATTTTTTTATTGCTGATTCTTAAAGCCAAAATTATGAGGAATGCAAAAAAAATAAAATTAGCCGGAAAATTAAGGAGCTTCTGTGGAAAATCGGAAAATTTAATTTTCATGGGAAAATTTAATTTTCATGGGAAAAAGGTAAATTTCTGAGAAAAATTACGAAAATTTTATTTTTTAATTAAAGCCTGATTCAATACCTTTCCAACGAGCTATCACTCGTTGCGATCGCTTTAGTAGTTTTTAAAACAACTTTCAATGAGGTCCCTTATGAAGAATTCTTCAATTTTGTCACATGACAGTGGTGCACACCACCACTAAACCAGTCACTATAAAAAAAAAATATGTAGGTACATTATTTTTTGCTGGGCAATCGATTGAGACTATTTATTTTAAAATCGGAGAGGGGTCGTCCAAAAGGTGATCGCTTTCATATGGAATTGCTCTATAACCAATTTTTGTAATTCTAAGAACATATTTATTAGTAATCTGCGTCCTAAATTCTTTTAGAAACTATGGGTAGCATCCACGACGCATCAAGAATCAGTTCGTTATATAAGCGGGGTTCGTTTTAACCGTGGTAAAATTTTCAAAAACATTTTTCTATTGTCCACAAAATATTCAAAATTTGTATAAACTTTTTCAAAAATTATAATATTATTTCATTTAATTTTTAAAAAGAGTCATTCTATATGAAAACACCGAAAAAATAAAAATTGTTGCTGGACCATTTTGGATTTTGTTAAAATTTTGTGGAAATGTTCCTAAGGGTTCCCAGAACCAAAATCCAAGAGGATTTAATTTTTGCACACGGCACTACCGGTTCACGCAAAATAAAATAACTAAAAAGTCTTGTTTTTGTGCGTAGTGGTTTGAGCTGCTAGAGATATCAACATGATGAAGGCATCGTTTTAAAGCTGAAGGATTATAGTTTCTATCAAAAATATAAAATTTGACTTAATTCATACACCCGAAAAATAACGTGGTATTGAAAATAAGCTTATTTCATTGGTTTTTTGTGTTTTTCAATGAACTCCAGTGTCGGCGCTAATGATTATAAAAGCATAATAATTCTCAGATACAAATTACACATGTCGGAGAAAAATACAAAATTAGAATTGGCTCAATCTGGAAACTCGTTATGAAAAAATCGTTACTTGAAATTTTGAAATTTTGAAAATTTGCATATTTCAGGCTACAATTTGGTCATGTTTGTTAGCAGATACAAACTTAAAAATTACAGAGTACTTACTCCCTTCTTTTAACTTTATAACACTTCAAGACCCGTTTAGTTATTTTCACTCCTCTCGGATTTACAGGGTTTTAAAAGAAAAGCCTTTTTGATTTTTTGTATGTATTTTTATACTTTCCTCAATTGTTATACACAGAGAAATTAAAATAAAAACAAGTAGTATTATGAAGTAACAAAGAATAATTATGGACTAAAAAATATATTTAATAAATTCAGTAGATTTTTTATGTTAAAAAATTATTTCATAAAATATACTAAAATTTGTTTATTTTACGAAAGTTTTCGTTATTCTGACATTATGGATTAAAGCAAAAAGCATTTATTATATATACCATGGGTAAGGGTGCACATAACAAACAAGTATTCAGTTTATTTTTGATCAATGGTGGTAATCTTCGAGCTCATATATTAGTTCTCATTTAGTGAGAAAACTAGTTTATATGAATGTTTGATGTTTTGCATGGAATTGTCACTTCTTTAGAAAACGTGTTCTGATGATGAGAACTGAGAAAATGCCTAAAATAGATCTAGCAACACATTCCTTTAAGTGGTCAATTAATACATTTTAAAACAAAAACTCTATAGATTATTTGTTAGGACAATATCCTAATAAAGAAATTTCGAGTATGGCGTCGAACTTGAATAATTTTCATTTTTATGGTTTTTTAAAAATATTTATTATGAAGGTTTTTCTCTAAGTCTACATTTGTATGCTTCCAAAAAAGCGCTTAGCCGTCTTGCAAACAATAAAGCAATTGGAAAGACATTTAGCTGTGCTTCCCTGAATACATTCTTTTGAAGCAGTGAATACTGTGTACAATGAAGCAGTAAAGAATAAATACAATACAATGAAACATTAATATTGTCAATACACAAAAAAGCGCTTTTCATATCGCACAAAGGCATGACTTCATTGCTACATAATGCCTTGAAGAACTGCTTCAGAGTAAGCACTAGTTTTTGCTGGGTACTGAAGCAATAAATTTTCTCTGTATTACGTCTATTAAAACTGGTCATTAAGCTAATGCAAGTTTTCATAAAATCTTACAAAAAATATAATATATATCGTGTAATCGTGAACGACATTTGGAAGATATAATATATCATTCATAAATGGTAGTACTCTACTACATATATTAAGAAGAGGATAATATAGTACTATTAAAAATATATGTTTCATTTGCATTTCAAAAGACTCGTTCTTGCAACACCCTGTATATATAAACATTTTAAAGCTTGTGCCGTTTAAGATCATATTATCGAATCCCAATTAGAAATTGATAATTTCTTTTTTTCAACATAGCTAATCTTCACGTTTCTTAGAATTAGTTCCCAGCAAAAACTTTCATTACCATATAAGTGGTTATGTAATTAAAATGAATATGACAACACAGCACTAATTATTTTTGTTTGATGATGTTGTTCTATAAACAGTCAAATTTACCCTCTTCTACCTATTTAATTACAAGGATAATGTTTTTTTTTATCAACTACTTATTTTTTAGTTACTGAGTGTATTTACAAGCTTATAACCAAATTTTTTTAGTTACTTATGTATAAGCAATTGACAAGATAATTATTTTGGTATTTTGCTTAATTTTTGTAAATATACATAGGTTGAAAGCTCGTTATAAATTATAAATAACATAAAATGTATATAAAAACAAAAAACTAATGACCTGTTCCACGATCTCGAACGAAAACCTAAGCGAACGCAAGCTAGTCACTCGAATTCGAATCAATTTGGGTTTCTCTATTTCGAAAGCTATCGTTCGCCTTACTTACGTGTGTCAATTTTTGTGTTTTACGTATTTACAAATCATAGTGGTGCCAGACCGGATATTTTAAACTTCTATTACAATTTCCTTTAAAAATACCAAAAATACTACTAAATTGTTTGAAGATAAATACAACATTACTTAACAGTTATCAGCTGTATATGACAAATAAATAAATAAAACAAATAAATACAAAAAAAGAAAAATTAATAAATCAAAAAAAGAAAATCAAAAAAGTACACCAGCTTTTTCAGCTGTTCCATTGTAGATTTCATTAAGCTGAAATTTAAAGTTCTTAAAAAACTACAAATATTCGTGTTATTTTATTCTTACCTTTTGTTATCCATTCTTTTTTTTTTAAATATTTATAATTTTTATTATATCATTCATTCCAGCAAAGAACATTGAAAAATCGGGATTTTTTTTAGGGTCTCCGAGTTTTTTATATTTTGTACATGAATACTCTATAGTCCCATTTGTACATTTCCTTTTTCAGATCTCCAAATTTGTAAAAACTCGTAAATTTATGCACGTTTTTAGTTGTCATAAATATCAAAAAAATGCTAAAAGCACTTCACTTTGAAGTGCCATAACTTTTTAATTGTATATCGCATGTTATTAATTTAAACGATATTTGGAAGATTAGATCAGAAGGCACTATGCACCGCGACCAATGTAGGTCTTTTGTGCTGATATTTGGAAGATGCACTTGTCTACTTTATAACTGGATTTTTTTAAACAAAATGATTACTAAAAAAATGCATACGTAATGCAAATGCAGTTTTCTAATGCATTTTTCAAAACTTTCTCCCAATACGATTTTCAAAAAAAAAAAAAAAAAATAGAGTGTACTAAAATATGGAATATTAGCTAAATATGCAAATACTGATTTTTATGGAACAAACATGACTTTTATTTGTATTATTTTTATTATTATCATGTACAAAAAATAAACAAAATCAGAAGACCCGTGTTCAGATTTTTTGCGTTTTCTAATGGAATGAATGATATATTTTTTTGAAAATATTTTGTTAGTCGAAATCAAAAAAGCAAGTGACTGGTTTTGACATTTACGTTCGCACTGTTGACAACTCGTTCGAAATAGAGAAACCAAATTTTGTATGAAAACTGTTACGTTTTCATTCGACTTGTACTTCAAGTCATCGTTCGCATAGAAATTTAGTTAGAGAAACCCAAATCAATTTTCTTTCGCTTAGAAAACGAAAGAAAGCTTTCTTTCGAAATCGAGAAACAGGCCATAATAGAACGGTAAAAAAAAATATTACTTTACCCAGAGAAAAAGCTATTTTTTTTTTTATTAATAAAATATTTAGTAGCGTCATGATGCTTGTTGGGAAAAGACCATAGCCACGTGTTTGATTACTACGAAGCCAAGAATGAACCAAAAAATGTTGTGCGTTATTATAAAGCAGCGATTATGTAAAACTACTTACAAAAAGATCTCATCTAACAAAAGTAATGAGTTATGACGTTTGTCCAAATTCGACTGCTTATTATTTAGATACTGGTAATCAGAGCCCCTTACTGAGATTTTGCTGGGTTAGGAACTCTTTTTACGATTTTGATAATTTTTGCTATTAAGCACTAAGTAAATAGTATTTAAAAACAGTATATGTATTTGTGATACGTTTTGTAGTTCTACATTAGCTTGGCCAACCCCAGTACATATCTCGCCAACATTTTTTAATTTTTTTTCTATAAAATGTCAGATATAAAATTCTTAATTCATGTACCAAAATTCAATTATTTGTATAGTAGGATTTATTACCGTATTCTGCCACTGTGCAATGAAGAGCCCGCAAAACTACAATTTATTTTGAAGCTTAATTTTCTTTTCATAATTCTTCACGTATAAACCTTGCTGACTCTCTGCCCTTCAAAATAAAATTAATTTTTAATTTCATTTCATAAACTCTTCCAGTTTGATTGCATTTTAAATGCATACAACAGGAAATAAAAAAAAAACGAAAATTTTCCTTATGCAGTCATGCACTCATATAAAAATGATGATAATGCTCGTATATAACCATTGAAGAAACATGTTTCATAATATAGTTGTTGCATGAATGTATATTGTGGTTATAATAAAATCATAAAGTTAAATGGTCAAAACAATGCTATTTTACATTTCACAATTGTGAATGTATAAAATGGTAAAACTTTTAAAATTGCATTCAAGCAGACGAAAGATAAGATATAGGAAAATTTATATAACTTTCTTTTAGACAAGAAAGGCAACTAGCTTGTATTTTTTATAACATAACACAAATGCCAATACGTTTTGAGAAAATGTTAACTTTCAATACAAATTCAACAATTTAAATTATTATTTCTGAAAATAAATCTACATACACACCCGATCATAAAAATGTTATAACTCAAATACAAAATCACATCTCATTGGATATAGATCTATATACATTCTTATCCAAGTTCATCTCAAAAATGGGGTATCCAGTAATATCCGATTAGATAACTCAAATATTTTTTTTTTTTTTTTTTTTATTATTCTTTTTTTTATTATTCTGTGGGATGAATTTAAATCTACTTGAATCTACTTGGATCTAATAAGATCCAAAAATATAAGTAATTTTTTACAGTTATATTAGTTTTTTGTTTTTATATACATCGAGATTATTTTTATGTTATTTTCAATTTATAACGAGCTTTCAACCTCCGTATATTTACAAAAATAAAGCAAATCAAACATATTAGCTAGGTTGATACTAGTATTTCGATCTGGCTAAAGATCTCATCAGAACCCGAAGTTTTAGAAAGTTAGAGCCTCCATAATAGGCAGAACTTAAACAAAAAACCTATTAATAATCAATTTTGCTCCATTCTTGTCTTCTTAGTAATCAAGCACGTGGTTAGGTCTTTTCCTAACAAGCATCATGACGTTACTAAACTAATTTTTAATGCATAGAATGAGATAGTTTAAGATTATATTGGATTTACTTGCATCTCATGACACATATTATTTTAATAAAAATATGAAAAAAAAAATTTTAAGAAAAATAATTTGGATAACTGCGCATATATAAGTACATATGGGGTTATATATTGCAATGTATAATATTGTCTTATCGACATGGAAAATATTAATGATGTTGGACCACATATAGTCATATCTCAAACTGAATTGTTAATCTTAATTTCATATATAATTATATCTTGAATTGGCATATATTATATATATTATATTATTATATATGACAATAGATCTATATTATTATATTATTCAAATTTTCAAAAATTTGCAATTTCACGGTTTTAATTTTCAAATAAATTCCAAAAGTATATGATTTTGAAGAGCTCTATATTCGGAAGTTGTTGTCGGATTTCTCCGATTAGAAAAACTGTCGATTCAGATGGTTTTCTTCTTTCACATTTATGCAAGCTAACAAATACTTAAGCCCAGAAAACAGACTCGGTAGTACCAACCGTAATTGTAGCCAATCGAACGGTTGGTACTACCGAGTCTGTTTTCTGGGTGTATTTAAAAAAAAAACATTTTTGATGCAAATGTAGTTTTAAGATACATTCTTCTACAACTTCAAAATTTATTAAACATGCTTCAATCGAAAGTTTACCATTTTTTATTTCGCTCTTCTGTAAAGCGAATGCCATCTAATTTTCTCGATTTTTTGAAGAAAACCTTATCCATTATTTACATATAAAAAGTTTAATTTTTTGTATAATTTGTAATTTTTATACTATCAACAGTTTTTATACAAAGCAGATTTAAATACACTCACATAACAAATACGGTTGTCTCAACAGAATTTCATCGAGCCGGATTGATTCAATTGCTGCAACCTCGTAGATTCGGTTGTCACGACTGAATCCGGTTGTTTAACCTAATTGGGGGTTGTGACAACCAAATGCGGTTGTGACAACTGAAATCGGTTATGATAACCGAATTTACAAGGTGGCAGCACTCGACACGATTCGGTTGGATGAAATTTTAAAAAAATTTTATGTGAGTGTACAGTGTACAGTGTACAATATATTATCTATTTTAAAAAATTGATTTCTTCAGTTTATACGTCCAAAAATGGATCTGAATCAAAAATTAATCAAATGAAATGAATCAGAGTCTTTTATTCTAAATTGTGTGTTCAAAATTGTAAACTGTTTTAAAATAAATGTTGAAAACATAAATATTACAAATTATAAAAAAAATCAAATTTCTTGTGTGAAAATAATAGAAAATGTTTTTAAAAAAAATCGAGAAAAGTAGATGACATTCGCGTCGCAGAAACAGCGAAACTAAAACTTAAATAAAAATTTTAAGTTTTCGTTTAGAAAATGTTAAAGGGAAGAATAGTTTCGAAAATACATTTTAAAATTTAATTTGCAAATAAAAAAACATTTTTTAATATGTATTTTTAATATGTAATAATTTATTTATTGCATGAGTATGGAAGAGATCTACCATACGAATCTAATACTTTTTCAATAGAGAAAACCTGTAGAAACTTTGGAATATATGACTGTTAAAATTTGCAAACTAATGGGATTTTTTTTAATTTCTTGAAAATTCAAACCGTGATAAAATCTAGATTTTTTTTTAAATTTTAAAAAACTGAAAATGGAGATATCTTACGAGCTTCATATAGAATAAATGTTTATAATATAAAGAAAATCGGAAGACATGAGGTCAAAAATTTAAAGTTTTTTTGTGATCCTTCAATGATATAAAATTTTTTAGAACACCTCAAAGTTTTTTTAATTGGAACTGGTGTAACTGCTATTTGTGGTATATTTTTATACCCTCCATCCCATAGTGCAGGAGGGTATATTCACTTTGTCAAATGTTTGTAATTCTTTTAATAAAATTCTGGGACCCCATAAACTATATATATTCTTGATCAGCATGGATAGAGAAGTCGATATAGCCATGTCCGTCTGTCCGTCTGTCCGTCTGTCCGTCTGTCCGTCCGTCTGTCTGTGGAAACACAAAATACTCCTCCAATACAGAAGAGGTACTGCTAATTTTCAGTCAAATTGTTTGTTGATATCATGAGCAGTTTTCTAGTGAAAATGATCAAAATCGGTTAACGCGTTCAAAAGTTATGAGTGAAAATGTGGGAAGACCTCTAAATTTTTTTTTTTTTTATTTCATCATACATACATACATACATACGTACATTCAATGCTTATACACAAGAATATACGCAAGCAGGGATGGCTGTCAATATCGCTGAATTACCGTCAACGATTCTAACACCTTTCAACTGACTATCGTTATCGCTTAAATACCGTTACCGATATTCTTGAAATACCGTTATCCGTAAAATACCGTTACCTTAAAATACCGTTACCGAAATAATCTAACAAGATCTGAACAAAAAAACTTCTGTAAATAGATATATTTTCCCAAAGTGTGATCATAAACTAGACAGTCATTTAAACTCGGGCATAATGCGGTTAAAAATTGTGGTGTGCATTAACATTACCTGAATAATTAAAATAACGTTATCCTTAAAATGCCGTTAGCAAAATAATTGAAAAATCTTTTTCCCTAAAATAAAGTTACCGAAATATCTAAAATATCGTTACCGCTAAAATACCGTTAGCGAAATAAATAAAATACCGTTAACGCTAAAATACCGTTAACGCTAAAATCCCGTTACCGAAATAACTGAAGTATAGTTTCCCCTAAAATACCGTTACCGAAATAAAAGAAAATAGCGTTACTACGGCCAATAACCACATAGAATCGGTTACCATCCATGGTCATGATCAACACTTAAAAACAAAAAAAAAACCCACAAAATATTGTTGTTGTTTTTTTGTTTTGTTTTGTAATACAGTATGTATGTACGGCCCTATGCTCCTTATAGGAACGACGGGAATATATATATATATGTATGTACGTATGAATTAGTAGCAATCGCATGCAGAGTTGCCAGGTTTGACGATTTGTCGTCATTTTGATGATATTTAATACCCAAAATAACTAAATGACTATTTGACGACTTTTGCTTCCAAAATGACGATTTTTTGACAATAATTTAATATGTCAGCAAGATCTACTTATTTATCATTCTCATAAAATCGCCGGCTCGATTATTAAATTTAACTCCATTCATGCAGGTGTCAAATAACTTTTTTCTAATTGTTTTTTCTGTTAATTAAAGTAAATTATCACAAATAAAATTATAATTTTTCTGTTAATATGGAAAAATATTCATGATCTTGAACCGAACTAACCAACAACTCACATTTATATTATTTCGTTAAAAATTGAAAGCAAAAACATTGTTTTTTGATCGATAGCTAGCTTTTATATGCTAATATGATGTGAAATACAATTTTGCAAAAATGCAAATCCTAGAATTGAATAAAACTTAATCCAAACCGCATTTATTTTTTTATAAATTCATTACGGGTTTAGCTTAATTTAGTTTCTGTGTTTACATGTTTAGAACATTTCTTTAAATTTTTATAAAATTTAATTGGAGTTAGATTTAAATAAAAATAAAAAAATTTTCATGTTAAAACACAAGGCATGGACTTTTTTTGCGAAACAAACAGATCTCTAGCCCGAATATATTTCATGTTGAAAGATGATATATATACAACTTTAAATGAAACAAAATAAATCCAAAAATAAATCCGGTGCTTAAAAAACAGGCCTAATAATATAAATAAAGTGCCAAAATTTAATAATTAAAAATATAACATTAAGTTTGTTCGATAACACAAAAATTTGTACAAGTTTTTACTGGAAGGTGTTCGTTTAGACAAATACGCAGTAAAAACTGGTAAAAAGAGAGAGTAAAGTGACAGTTTGATGCCAAAGAACTTACAAGTTTTACTGGATACATTTTTGCCAGAAAGAATTTGTAAGATGAAAAAAACATATGACTAAAAAATAAAAAAATATGCTTGTATTTTTAGTAAACAAAAATTAAATTAAATTTTAATTGTTTATGGATTGAAAGTGAAAATGATTAAATAATTAACTATGGAAGAAGTTAAAAAACATTTAAATTATTTTTGGTCGATAATTTCAATTAACTTTTTCCTTTTCCATAATGACCAGTTGATTTTTTTTTAATATTTAAAACAAGCTATTTTATCTAATTTAATAATTCCTACAAATTTTCTGTTCGTTTACTTTTTTGTAAATTTGTCTTACTATTTGTAATTTTGTTACTGAGTAGTTTTTACTGAACTTTACAGGAAAAGTAATCGAACAGACTTATTGTTAAAGAATTTCCAAATTTTGTAAAAGAATTTAATATTTAAAAAGTTGTGCCACTGAAATGTTGTTCACAAAATTATGCAGATATAAGTGTTTAACAGTTCAAGTGGTAAAATTAGTTTGATTTAAAGTTGTATTTATTTGATCTTTCAACATTATATTTTTGTTATTTTATTAATTAATAATCATATAATTACAAGTTATATACTATTACCCTAACCGAGCACTAGCTACTATGGCCTTCGGCGCGTTGTAGCGAAAACAGATCAGTGCCTCTGGTGGGAATCGAACCCACGACCCCCGCACTGATAAGCCAGCACGCTACCAACTAGCCTACTGGGGCACACTGTTTCAACATTTTATAAATATGAATATCGTTGTAAAATATAATGATTTTCGAAGTTTAAACCAAAGAGAAGTGTCAAAAATCGTTTTATTTTACAACGATAACACGTTAACATTTGAAATGTGAATAACATTATTGTATTTTATTTTTTATTAAAACTTTATCCCTCTTCTAACAAATATATTTTATTTTGACGATTTTTCAAAATATGATGACGATTTTGACGATTTTTTCTAGAAAGTTTGTCGTTTTTATGCTTTGCAAACCTGGCAACACTGGTTATAAGTGCAAATGCGAGAAGCCCTCGAAAAATTGTTAAGCTAATTTATAAAGTATGCTTTTGTTTTCCATATACCAGGCTTGCCATATACCTTTTTTGTTAACCCCAACAAATCAAAAAATCACCAATAAGAAAAAGGTAGAACAAAATAGTTTAGTTAAAATTCTTTATTTATTTGACTGCATTAACCGGAGTTGCCAGACACATTAATCGTTATCAGATCAAAAAAATATCCAGGAACAAAATCCCCGAATCCAACAATGTAAATTCATAACTTTTTTTCGTACACTATTTTTACTTATTTTCATTCTCAACCTTTAATAAATTTGCAAGGAAACTCTTACATTCTAATTACATTTATTAAAAACCCCATTCAATTTAAAGGACATTCACTTTCAGAACTTTTTTATTTAAGACATATAAGGTGCATACTTCATCTTAAAATCTTTTGATTATATGCATTTGTTTTCCTTAAAAGCCCTAATTTTTATTTGATACATACAAAAATAATCTAAATTAAAGTATTGATGTGTAAAAACCAATCGAATTTTGGGAAAATTTCTTAGGGTTCTTATTCTAGGAGTCGTAAACGAGAATTGCACAAGCAACTGAGCTGAAAAACAATAATTTGAAATACCAGTTTCTTTAATTTTTAGTATCTCGAAAACACTCGAAAGATTTTCTTTTATAATTTTTGACAAACTTAGTTTCATCACACTTTCCGTTTTACTTATGTGATGTATAGTATAAACACATGTGTTGTAATGTAAACTGGCATTTCATAATTATTTCATTATGTATGTCTCCGCAAGTGTATTTTTGTTCCCTTAAATTTATCTAAAATTCTGATTATTCGAAACTGTTTTTATGCGTTGTATTCATTGCATCTCTTCTAACGATCCAAAAATATATTTTAGTAACTTTCTTTCATTATTATATAGGCAAAGAGACAAACAAACAGGCGAATTTTACAACAGTTTTTTTAACATCATAAGGAACTATACAAATATATATATTTTTCACTACACGTTCTTCTTTAGGTAATCAGAATAACCTTTGAATACCCACTGCAGAATTTCAGATTCATTTTAGTAAACTTTAATTAAACATTTTTTTCTTCTGAAACATCCCAAAGACATTAATCAATCAGTCATATTTTGTTTTACTTATAAAAACAACATTATTTTTGTTATTTTTACAAAGAATATAGATATTAATATTGGTTGCACTTTCCCTGGTTTATGAAAACACCGAGATGGAGGGTATCCAAAAATTCGTCACAGCCGAATTTAATCTTTTTTAATACCAAATTCGGCACATCGGACTTTAATGCTTCCACTTGTTTCTTATGACTCCAACAAAGAAGATTTTTAGAGCTCGTTTTTATATTTTTTATATAACTTTGGTACCGTAAAAATCTACGCCAAGTGTCATCAAAAAGACATCTTGATACTACACAAGGGATATACAATTTATATCAACTAGGAATCCACACACACACAGCCAAACAAATAAGAACACAATTTCCTTGTATATGTGCAAAAAACACACACAATAATACAAATAAAATAAATAGCAAGCATACTTTACGGGGCAAACACAAGCCCAATAACAAAAGTGAATATAAAAAATACTGAAAATATTACAACTCTACCACTCCTACACATACACACTCTCGCATTTATGAATAATACCGCACTAATACTAAAACACATCTATATATGTTTTTGGTTTGCGTATTTTTCTTTTTTAATGGAATGCTTTGATTTTTATGATTTTTACGTGTGCCTAAGTTTGATGAGATTTTTTTTTCTTCAAGATTTGTTCCAAGGGTTTGTTAGAAGTTTTCTTTATATTCTTGTTTAGAAGAGTAGTAAAAAAAATTCCAAGATTTTTGCATATTGAAAAAATTAAAGGTAATTTTTATTATGCAAAACACTTGATGTTATATGGAAATTTTTTGTTTTAGCTTACTCTTTTTTGTTGTTCAACACAATTTGTATGCCAAACACGAATTTAATGAGATATGAAAATCATGTTGAATTTGCCAAATAGTTTTAATGAAAAGTTTTTGCATTATGAATGCTAACAATTTTTCATTTAATCAATATTGCATATAGTTTTTGGTTTGTTTCAAAATTCAACTTAAAACTAATATAAATTCCAATACAAAATCGTAGAGCTTCTTTCGCACTGGTGGAAAACATGTTTTTCTTGATTATGTATTTGGGTTGACTCAGGACAGTTTTAAGATAAAAATCAAAAGCTTTGATAGAAAACTTTTTGCAAAAATCTGTTTTTAGTTTGCAAAAATTCAAATCTTAAAATTTCACATTTTTATGCAAGCTAACAAATACTTAAGCCCAGAAAACAGACTCGGTAGTACCAACCGTAATTGTAGCCAATCGAACGGTTGGTACTACCGAGTCTGTTTTCTGGGTGTATTTAAAAAAAAACATTTTGGATGCAAATGTAGTTTTAAGATACATTCTTCTACAACTTCAAAATTTATTAAACATGCTTCAATCGAAAGTTTACCATTTTTATTTCGCTCTTCTGTAAAGCGAATGCCATCTAATTTTCTCGATTTTTTGAAGAAAACCTTATCCATTATTTACATATAAAAAGTTTAATTTTTTGTATAATTTGTAATTTTTATACTATCAACTGGCAAAATATGCGAGATGTGAAAATAGGACTTAAGACCAAAACTATTGTGGAGGAAAAATACTATGGAAATGGCGTAGGCATTTTAAAATTTAAATTGTTATATTTTTTTTTTTTTGTAGGCTACCACGCCTGTTTTAAAGTGCACGGGTTTTCAAAGTCGCAAATGTATTGTACGATTACCTAAATAAGTGCCGGGTAAAATGGATATATATTTTTTTTTGTTAAAAAAGAGAAGCAACACTTATGAAATTCTTCCTATGAACTACTGTGTTGCTGTCAGATAGGGAAAGATGAAGGGCTTCAAACATGGCATTACTGTTATTGCGCGATATGCTAAGTTTAAGACCAGTTGTTGCACGCCATCTGATGGAGAGTTGGCGACATTATTGAAGCTTTTTAATTCATAGCCCTGATTCATTATTTTACTTCGGTGGGGTTAAGTGCTATGGGAATACCGAAGGTGGGAGCTGCGATACATATGAGGTATAGAAAACTCATACATATTATTTTTCTGCATTGATTTTGCCGTCACCGGGAATCGAACCCGGGACCATCTGTGTGACAGTCCAAAGCGCTAACCATTACAACCACACCACCCAGTAAAAAATATTGATGTTTTTGGAAGCAGTATAAAACAAATGCTCTGATGTAAGTGCTTACAATTACATTATACTGAGAAACAGCAAAAGAAACGGATGTCCATTAAATAATTTTCGTATAAAATGAATAAATCAAAATTTTGAGCTTACTATTTTCCATTACGAGGATGCTGGTTGTAATGCAGAAAATTTCATATCGTATATTTTAAGCGATCAATACCAGTTCTGCCAGCTATTGCCGATTGTTTTTTTCGAATATGTTATAAACAAAATAGTCGTTTAAATGTTTCTGAAGAGCTAATGCGGAAAAAAATGCAGGGTGGGCCAAAAGTCACACCTGCGTGTTAAAATTAAATAACTTTTTTTGTTTATTATTATTTTTAATTTTTATTTTAAAATTTTATTCATTTAACCTTGTTACAATGCAAAATTACACGAACAAGCAATGGCACAAAGTGGTCGAATTTTACTTTTTCTGACGCAAGATTAAGGATTGATTCAAAATTCAGGAAACGAGTGTATGTGAACAATCCTCAAACTAAGACCAGCTATAGCACAACATTGAAACTAAGATCAAGAAATAGAGCCTGATATTGCGAGATGTTATACAAAATGACCGTTTAAGAGCCAAATTGTGAATTGATGAAAAATGGTAGGCATCTGCCTGCTATTATTCTTCATCATTAAAATTTAAATCATGCAAAATTAATATTATATTTAAAAAAATAGTAATAAAAAATAATACAATAAGAACAAAAAAAATTATTAAATTTTTAGACGCAGGCTTGACTTTTAGCCCACCTTGTGTACGAGTATCTTAAATTTTAACAACAACAAAAATTTATATCTATAGCAATTATATAATATTAATATTGTTACTTTTTAGTTGTAATTATGTAGACATGAATATGATATTACTAAAAGCCATTAAATCACACCTTTTAAAAGTGCTTAAAACAGTAGGAATTGGCAATATTAAAATCAAGACATCCCAATCCAAAAAAAAGTGATTTCTTAACCCTTTACTGCATGAAACTCGGGTTTTAAACCTTTGACTACCCTCGTACACTACACTGTACACATTTTTAAAGAAATATAACAAAAATTTGATAATGCAAAACGATTTAATATTTTTGTTTGGGTATCTTCATTAGGATATTGGTCACTGCAAAAAAGTCATTATATGCATAATATGTTCATCGGGGAAATATAGTCGAGATATTTGTTAACAAAAGTTCGATTTTTTAAATCTGGCCTGCATACTAGACTAAAAATGATCTCAAAATTTATCAATATTTAACAACTCTTACTTTGCAAAAATTAGTAAAGTTGTTAAATTTGTTCGTTCTTATAGGAAAACAAATTAGGTTGATGTTGCATAGCTGCGAATCCTTTGTTAGCTGAATAGTTGCGTTGGAAAGAAACATATTTGGATAACTACGGAGCATAAGCTAAAAACCAATAAAGTTTTGAATCACCAATTTATTTTTAAAAAAATATTTTTATTATGAAATTAAGCTTAATCGGAAATTAGCTACATTTTAGGTAATATGTAAATAGAAATAACTGAAAAATTGTTGTTTCAGTTTATACTAGCAGAAAATCAGTTATTTTTATTAGAAAACTCTAATTTTCCCCGGTTAAAAACAAAATCGTTCAAACTGAAATAAAGCAGCAGTTAACTAAAAAAATTTAAGAATTTCATATAAAATATTATTAAATCGTAATTTTACTGTTTTATTATCAACTTGCAAGGAATATATTAAATTCCTTGCAAGTTGATAATACACATTTGGTTCACAAGAATTATAAATTTCCACAATAGTAAATAGCTTAAGTTTGAACCTGAATCGCTACAATTTTGAACTTTGTATCTCAATTTTTTTAATTTGACTCATTTTAAGTATATAAATTAAACACAACGTATGGTATATACCTTTATTTTAAAAAAACGAAAACTATTTCTTTATTTTCAATTTTCCAATTGCTATAAAATTAAACTTTCAATTTCTTTGTTTAACCAACTACAACATTTTTATTTTCACTCTCTAATCTTTTTATGTTTTTTTTTTCTTTTTCTTAACGATCAATTGAAAATGCATTATCAATAGACGTAATGGTTATAAAATCTAAAAAAAAATGTCAAAGACGTTCAAAACTAAAAGGAAGAAAACAACAACAACAAAAAACTCAATGGTCGTCAGACGAAAACAATTCAATAAAGTCACACTACGTAGGGAGGACTAAAATGCTTTAATACTCAAAAGTGACAAATGCATCGAGACGTCTAACAGTTTGAAAAGTAAATTTATTTTTTTGTTCCTTTTTGTTTGATTTATTTGCAAAATAATTTTAATAATGCTAGTAACAAAATCAAAGAACATACTTGGAATTGCAACCAAGTTCAAGGAACCAAAGAAAAAGGAAAGCCAAAAGAAAAAAATTCATATTAAAAGTCAAAAGGCATAACATCATAAAATTTGCTACATAAATTTTATTACCTGCAATTATTTCATATCCCGGGTAAAACTATATATAATTAAGTCAAATGTAAGTCATATCTGACTTTGAATGTAGACCCATTGAGGCTTACATCATTATATATAAATACATCTGATAATTGTTATTGAGAGAATATTTTATATTGTACTTCATTCAGGGAGCTTCTGCTGTAAATATTTGTAGTTGTTTGAGTTGTAATACAGTAATCTTTATTTTAAAGTGAAAAAACAGTCATTTGTAGAAAAAATTTAAGTTTTGACTACAATTGTAGTTCATTTAAAAAAAAACAAACCACATCAAATTTTTTTTTTTTTTTTTTTTTTTTCGTTAGACCAACACTCAGGGGATGCCCCCTATAATGCAATACATTGTGTTGATATCAGGAAATTAGGTTATGGGGAGGAGGAAAGAGGGAGTAGTGTTTGTGAATATTTGATTTGAATTTCGCTACATTGTAAGTGACAGGGAAGACCTCCGCGGGGAGTTTATTCCACATACGGCTAGTACGGCTGATGAACGAATTTTCCCTGTAATGCGTTGTGCGGTTCACTGGACAATCGACTACAAACGGATGAGCTCTGCTAGATAAGCGAGTGTTTCGAATGAAAATACGGGCCCTGGGGATAAGTTCACTTATCTCAGCAGAACAATTTCCATGGTAATATCGATAGAACAATGTTACACAACCCACATTCCGACGATGCTCCAATGAGTCAATAGAGCTTGATACCCTCTCGTCATTGATGAGCGCCGACGCCCTCCTTTGCACACGGTCCAGAAGCTCCAAAATAGACTTTGAACCCCTGCCCATATATGGGAGTTGTATTCCATTTTCGGTCGGATATAGGTGGTATAAATATTAAGTAATCGGAAGGAGTGAAGTACTTCTTACCACCGTCTCAGGAAACCGAGACACTTGAATGCTTCTTTCGACACCTGGAAAACGTGCTTAAATTACTGTATTATGATTTACATTCATTTTATACAGTAGTTTTTTTTTATTTAATAAACGTCACTACATTGCTAGGTCCTGTCAAAAAACAGAGTAGTATTTGGAAGATGACAAAGATAATTATGACAATTTTTTGTGTTGTTTTTGTTATTTTCTTTGATATTTTAATTTGAATCTCGCTCCTAGACGAGGACAAGAAGATTCCTTAGGCAGGAATGAAATCCGGATAGGGACACGCCTACATCAGATTGCTTTTCACAATTTGTAAATAAGTTTTGGGACTTTAGCACATTTAATTACTATTTTTTTTTTTTTAAAGGGAGGCAACACTCAGGAAATACTTCCTATATTTAGTGTGTTGCTTCTTTGGCAACACTTCAGACATGGCAACACTGTAATTGCGCGAGCTGATAAGTCTTAGAACAGTTGTTGCTCGCCACCTGATGGAGAGTTCGCGAACTTATTGAAGCTTTTTGGTTCATAGCCCTGATTCATTATTTTACTTCGGTGGGGTTAATTGCTATGGGAACACCGAAGGTGAACATTGCGATACGTATGAGGGATAGAAAAAACTCATACATATTAATTGATGTTGCCGGCACCGGGGATCGAACCCGGCACCTTCTGTGTAAAAGTCCAACGCGCTAACCATTACACCACAACACCCACAAATGCAATTAATATTTATCCCGATGAAAATAAATTTAAAAAACGAATAAAAGTTTGTTTATTTTTTACTGCATATCGCACACCCAGTTCAAAGGTGACTCAACTCTAAATTTAAATTTTTCGGTTTTATATGCTTAAACTATGCACAATATACTTGTTTATCTATAAAAAAAATATCAGTGTACTTTGTTGTTGTTAACTGTTGCTAAAAAGCAGTTATGTCTTTCTTTATGTTCAATTGGTATAAAGTTGCAAATATTATTTTTCGATTTCTGAAAAATTAAAAATTTTGAGTTGAGTCACTTTTGTGCTAGGTGTGCGATATGTAGTTCATTTTTTGAACATTAATAAAAAAAATGACAATGTTAGTTGTATTTAGTGAAATGTAAGTCGTCCTTTCTTTAAATGAAATTTCATTTGTTTTTAACAACATTCGCAATGGTCTTTACCTACATAGTATTTTAAGTGTTAATATTATTATATGTCTCCAAGTCTTACACCATATATAACTACGTAAGGCATATAATAATAATCCAAATACATGTAGTGAACTATAAGGTATATATGGTCTCATCCTAAATCTTATTTTACTATTTGTTACGTCATACTGAAAATAGTTTCCTTATAATTGTATATAGCATTATACAGTGGGGAGCACTCGTAAGGAAATGTAAGTACTTTTTACACCTAAAGATTCAAGCCGACATATATTTGGCACTAGAACTAAGGTATACTTTTCACAATGTTTAAGGTACGCTGAGTCCAAATCTGGTTTCGGAATCATTCTCCGACATGAGGCGTTCGAGCTATATTTACAGGAAAAGTGTAGTTTTTTATAACAATGCTCCGAAAAATTGGAGCTTGGAAATATATTATATCTTTTCCTGGAAATATATTTTTAATAATACTTTTATCGACACGTAGATACAGTACTCTTTTTTGTTTTTTTTTTTTTTTTTTTTGATTTGCGTTTTCCAAGATATCTTATTTTTCTTGAAATTATCGTCGGCTGAACTTGATAATAAACACTGCGGGAATTTAAAAGTGCAATTTCAATTTACAATATTTTCGTAAGGACACAAGTCATCTTAAAATTCAAAAACTGATAGAGAATGTTAAGAGTAGTATGTTCAGAGTGATGTTACAATTATAATGAAAAATAAATTCCAGTAAGGAGAAAAATCGGCGAATTTTGATCAAAATCGACACTATCCCGTTAATATAACGTCTGATGTAGGAGAGTGATTCTGAGACCACAGCTTTGGATTCACTGAACCTTATACCTTTAGAAAAGTGTACTTTAGTTCTAGGGACAAATATTTTTCAGCCTGAGTCTTTCGGTGTAAAAGTAATTACTCACGAGTGCTCCCCCACTGTATAAGAAATTTATATACGTATAATAAGCTGCAAATGGCAGTTTGAAGTAACTACATTTGCAGTTGAAAAGGTGTTCGCAACATTTGCATTTAAATCAACTGCAGTGTGGCAGCTATTTTTAGCTGTTAAAAATTAACTGTAGAAGGTAGTAAATGCAGTTAAAACAACATTACCAGCATTAAAAAAAATATTATTAAAAAACGTTTTTGGAAATATTCATAATCTGATTTTTTGTAAAACTATATTTACATAAAATATCACTATAAATATTCACGTTTCACGCTATTTTTCCAAATCATTTCTGCCACATGTATATCTTCAAGA